>CM044106.1:15663945-16024037 GCA_024174645.1 Lemna minuta
TTTTATATGGCCTAGGCCCTCTGATGGAGAATTATTTTAAAAACATGAACACAAGGGTTCTAAGTGAACCTATCCTCCTCCTCCTCCTCCTCCTTATCTACCACTTTGAAAAATTATCCATTCCTTAAATGGATGAAGAAGACCTCTCTAAATAATTAAAGAGAGAGTAGATCTTAAGGGAATTATCTTCCCTCCTCTTCTTATTTTACACTGATCCAAAGATTGACTTGGTCAAAAGAAGTTAGCCTTATCCTTAGATAAATTAGAATCCCTTGAATGGACAAAGTCAACCACCATCTTACCTTGATATAGATTCCTTATTTTCCAAACCATATCCACTATATCATATGTACCTTGTATAGTTATTATTAATGATCTCAAAGAAAATCATTAGGAAACCCCTTTGAATTACATCCCTTATTTTCTTTGAAGACCACCTTTAGTTAGCATGCTAGGAGAGATCTAATAGAAGAACCTATCCTTTTATTTCACCTCAAAGCAAAGCCTTTACATGAGTATTATCATGCATTTACCGATATGGAAGCAAATACAGCAGGAGGATAGCTTATGAAGAAAATAAGCTAAGAAGATTACTCTCTTAATTAATGAAGAGTTTCAAGACTAATATGAGAAGACCATTCAACATGAAGACAAATACAACAAAGACTCAACGATTTCTAAAAGATCCTGAAGAGCCTTTATCTGTTGAAAGCCATCCTAAAGAAAGCTGAAATATGGAGAGACATCAATGAGCTCTACATATCATTCTCTAACCATGATGAAAGCAAAGAAGATGACAAGTTTACCATGAAGAAATGAAAGAGTATTACCTCAAATCCTACGTGAATCAAGCTCCATGAAGATAGAAGACCCAGATGATGGTTTGCTCAAGACTTCCAAAATACATGAGAAGGCTTATGAAGACAACTCATCATAAGAGAAGCCTTATAAATGAAACCCTTAATCTCACGATCCAGTCAAGTGAAGAATGAAAAAAAGTACTAGATGCCCTGGTCAAAGGAGACTGAGAGATAAATGAAACCCCCTATCCCGTCTATTGGCCACCATCCGAGCAGTAAATACACATGGGAATCTCCCCGTGGATACTGTCCTTCTCCCGAGAACGAAAGCTATTACCGAAAGCTACTACCAAGAACGGATAGAGAAACTACTTCTCCTGAAGATAACGAATCCACATGGGATTACACGTGGTGAGAAAGAGAATTTATCATTGATAACACATAAATCTATGACCTATAACTCTGAATTTTCATGAACATTTGGCTTAAAAGGAATATATTTATGTGTTATTATGATTAAATTGCTTAATTTTGCTTCATTATGCTTTTATGGTATTTCCTGGATTTTATAATATTTAAATATCTCTCTCAGATTATAAACTGACAAGGAAATAAATTTTTAAAGCAAAATACATATTTTAGGATTTTTTTAAATTGTTTAAATGAATTTTGGAGCATTTTTCTTGATATATCTCTAATTATCTTAAGGTATTTCTGCATATTTATCAATAACAGGGGTATAAATGCAATATCGGGTCTTCAAAGGTAAGTCAGAGAGCCGCCACCAGATCGCGACATGTGTCGCTATCTGAAAGCCCCGCGTGTACTAAGTCTGATTTCTTATTTTTTATTATTATTATTTGCTGACTTACCATACAGATGACGTGGATGGCGCCGTCATCGTTGATGCTAAGGAGGAAGGAGAGAGAGAGCGACATGGCACTCTCTCATTCGTCGCAGGCAACCCATCTTGTTTTGTCATTTTCATCCTGTTTTGTCGCTTAGTCTTACTTAGGCGTTTTGTCTTTTTCCTGTTTTGTTCGTTTCGTCGTTTTGTTACTTTCGTTTTGTCGTTTTGTCTTATTCTAGTTTTCGTCGTTTTATATTACCATTTTTTATTTCGTCGTTTAGCGTCTTTCTCTTGTCGTTTTGTTTGCCTACATTTTGTTGTTTTCTCCTTAAGCCTAATAAGAGAGCGGCGTGGCGCTCTCTTATTAGCGCTCAATGAGGAATCTGCGGCGGAAGTAATCGCCGCAGATTCCTCTCGTCGGATTGTTTTCCCTATTAAAATAGTATTTAATTTTTACTTACCTATGCAGGTTGATAACATGCAATCTTAACATGATAAAACACGATTATTAATGCAAATTAAGGCATAAAACATTACATTTATGTGCATGTTATCATACTTTGAGTGCATGTCTATCATTCTATGCAATTTTATGTTATAATCTCAAAATGCGTTAATTTAGGGTTAATTATGATGAATTAAAGATTAAAGATTTTATAACCCATCTTTATTTGGGATTATAAATGGTTTTTAAAGTTAAATAATAGGAGAAATCATTTTTATAAACATTCATTTAATTTTCTAAAGTTAAAATCTTAAAGAAATGAATGTATTTTTGAAATAAGAATTAAATCTCTTGTTATTTAAATAATTTGACTTTTTAGAATGATAGATAATTAAATTTCAGATCAAATGAAAGAAATTTGGATTAATTTGGAGTTGTATTTTAAAAGATATGATTTTTACAATTTTAGGGATTTTTTCTAGATTTTTTCCGATTTAATTTCGATTTAAATAGATTAAAAATAAAATATAAAAAATGCAAAAAGCGCGCGGGTCCCACGCGGATGCGACGTGGCACGCAAGGCCACGTGGCAGCGCCACGCGGACCCGCGCAGCGCCTACGTGGTGCACTATACATATTATATTTATATTTAATCTATATATTAAGGGTCTTCAGCCTTCCCTATATGGGAAGGGTTATTAACCCTTTAGATCGTCGGGTATTATAAACCCGACGATTTTCTTTTTCATTTTTCGTGTGGGACTAATCCACACGTCTTACCTATTATGCAGGTGACGTGGCTTAACGAGGAGCGTCGGATCTCCTGAACGATCGATCGACACGCGTCGATCAAATGGACGAGCGGTCCACAGATCAAGATCAGAACACGTGCCAAATAAAAGTTATTATAACGGTTGGATCTTATGCGACGTGGCGGCATCACACGCGTCGATCACGTGGACGCGTGGACCATCAAGCCTTGATCAAACACGTGCTTAAACGGAGGCGTTATAACGGCCACGATTTAATCTTGGGGGGAGCATCTGACGCGTCGGATCAAGATCCAACGGCGTGGATTTAAGGCGTTTTATAACGCCTGATTTGAAAGCTTCATCAAGACCGCCGGATCACGATCTAACGGTTACGAATCGATGCGTTTTTAAACGCATACGATTCAAGCCCATCTCACGCGTCAGATCACGATCGGACGGCTGGGATTTAATTATAACGGTTCGTGATGAACCGTTTCATCATGACCGTTAATCAAGGAGATCAGACGGTTCTCCCCATTTCGCCCTATAAATGGACGAGTTCTTCGTCGTTCTATGTATTCTTGAGGGATTTGATCTAATCGACGCATCTAAACCCATTCTCTCTTTGAATCTCTCTCTTGTAATCGTTTCTAGACTCAAAATCGTGTCCACGGAGTGTTTATAAGAGAGATTTCGACGATCGTGCGAGGAGAGTTTGTCTCTTGAACATCGATGTTCACGATTGAATTCGCTGAATGAATAGCTGTCGATCCGGCGATCAATTGGATCGATTTGATCGTTATCTCGGGTTAGAAAATAAGTTTATCCTCTTATCTATCGTCATGTATCATCAATTTTAGGTTTAGGATTTCAATTTGAGTTTAATTTCATTTTAATTTCAATTTGTGTTCTTCGCGATTCCGAAAATTTCATCCCACTTCCATCTTTGATTTCTCCATGATTACTAATCCAAATCGAGCAATTTTTGATTCCACGGATAGATCTTCGAGTTATCTTTCTAAAAACACTATTTTCCCTAATTTATCACCTCAATTCATCGTCCAATTTGACCAAATTCCAAAAGATCTCTTGAAAATACCTTAATTCCCTGTGGATTCGACCCTTATTTACCATTATACCCTTCAATTCACTCTTAATTCCCCAAATTGGTAAGTTCGGATTAATTTTTGACACGAGACCATGTGAAATCGACGACCTCGCGGTCTCGTCTCGTCACAGGTGAGGGCGCCGTCTTGTTTGACCACGAAGCGAGAATAAGAGAGCGACGTGGCGCTCTCTTATTCGCGCAAAGGAGAAGCGTGACTCACCTGCTTATTTTGTCCTTTTCTCACTTACTTATCCATGTGACGTGGAGGAAATCTGGCGGTTGGATCTGCAGTGACGTGGCGCGATCTCGGGAGTTTGATGAAGGAGGACCGCTGACGGAAGAGATCACTCGATCAGACGGCTAGAAATGCTCGAAAAAGAAAGGGTGATATCTCATGATCTAGCAGTTCGATCGGGCTGAAATTTTGACGACAAGTTAATCTCACCGTGCTCTTCCCATCTGCACGGTTGAACTTTCCATCGGACTCCCAAAGTTCCCGAAAATCAATCTCAACCGTCGGATTGGGAGGAAGCCCTAACTCCTAAAAGTTCTCCTCCTCCACTCCGAATTCTCTTGTCTTTTGGCTCTCTCTTGACACCAGGTCACCAGCACTAAAGGGGGAGAAGCTTAGGCCCAAGCTAGGCATCATCAGATGCTCGAGTTTGTTCTGGAAAAGGAGAACAAGAGGAGATCGACGTCGTAGCGAATCAAGCACCACCCGGCCTAGGATTGGCACCAACACGGGGTTTGTGGGAAGATTCTAAGGAGGGATTCTCTTGTAAGCCTTTTCCATGGATAATGTAGGACCTTTTCTTCTATTTAATCGTAGGTTATTGCATTTTTTGCCACAAATCATACCCAAACCATCTCATTCATCTCTTTTCTCCCCTTCATCACTTTCTTCACCTTCCATTAATCTCTACCCTTCTAATTCTCATCTCTTCTCCTCTAATTAGAACTACATAAACATAATCTAACCAATTACATCTATTATCTCTACAAAATTCATCTTCGAACTTCTTATATTCTCCACTAGAGGAATTCATCCCTTCTTCTACTTTCGTCTCACTAATCTCATTACCTAGGCTCCCTGAGGATTCGACCCTTACTTTACCATTATACAAAGTGAGGAATTATAAATATTGTTGCATGAAATCGATTTAAAACAACGACTAAAAATACCCCCAAATTGAGTTCATCAATCATTACCTTCTCCGCCGAAGAACCGCAACCGAAAGTCAACATCAAAGATTTATTCTCACCCGTTTGAAATAATATGAGGAGGAATGAGCTCGCTTGTACCTGAACATCGGGGTAGCGCACGAAGAATCCTGCTCCACCAACGCGCGGTCATAAAAGGTACATATCGGGAGAGGCAGCTTGGAGCGGAAGCCTCTCTGTCATCCCACGTCCGAGAATAGATGTTCTTTGTCATCCGAGAGCTCTCTGTCAACCGAGAACAGACTTCACGTCGACGAAGACTCTTCAGTCGTCCCCGACTAGCGACGAATATCCAATTTCCTGCAGCCAATTATCTTCCCCGACCGCTCTGCGAGAAACGTAACAAAAGACGACGGAAAAGAACGATATTACCTGGTCGTAGGCGTTGACTTCCGAAGGACGCACGGAAGACAACATACTTTGGAAACCTCGGATATGCCATTAATTATCAATTGTAACCATCGCGGAAACCGACGGAAAGCAAAGGGCATCCGCGAACGGGTTAACAGTCCACACGAAGACTGTGAAACGACGCATCTTCTCTGTGTCATTCTCCCTCTCCATATTCTATAAATAGAGAACTATAGGAGAACGAAAGGATGATGTTGAATTTGATAAACTTTGGTTACCCTTTTGGTTATGTTTTACCCTTCGTGTTCATCGTCTTCCCAGTGCCTCTCCCACCTCCTCTCATCTCCGATTCTATCCTCCTCTCTTTTCTCCCCCATTTCTGTCGTCCTTCAACACTATAAATCCGAAGCATTTCGAGACTATCCGATGTCAGCGGGAGTATTCTAACGGAATCTCTTCTCGTCCTCTTCAGGTAACTCATCCTCTCCTCTTCCCGTGTTGATAGTTCATCTATGAATTCATAAGTCCAACACGATCTTCCCTCTTTCTATCTAATATCCAAAATATTCCCCCTCACATCGTCTTTCTTCTCCCCCTTTCCGCTTCTTCTCCTCACGATCTCTATCATTTCTGTCTTTTCGTAAACTACTTAGTATTCTATTCACCATCGCCTTATTTTGACATATCCCTTTTATCCTATTCCGTCGTATAGCTCTCATTATCCTCCTTTCTCTTCACCGTAAACATTGCTCTCCCTTCACTGTATTAATTCCCTCATAATCTCCACCCCATTATCCCTACCCTTCATTATATAATTTATACATAATCTATGTTATTCTCCTCCCTTCATTGCATATTTATCAATCCGAAAATTCATCTCACCTTTCAAATTCTCCACTCCATCTTATATCTCTTTTATATATTCTAAATTCCCTATTTTACATCTCTCTTCTATATTTTATATTCTCTATTTCATCTCATTATTATCATAACTCATCTTAAACTAATTCCTCATATTAGTAATATCCACTCATAATATCCTTATTATTTCCTCTCCATAATATAAACTATATTGCACCCCTCCATACTTAATAAATAACTCATACTATCTCTTCTCCATTTTATCTTCTATACTCATATTTAACATCCATCTTTGATATCATTCATAGATCCTCCCCATATTGTAGGATTTAGATACACCTTCTCAATTATCCTACATCACCCTCTCTGTCTCTTCTTTATTATACCTTTCTTTCTCTCTCTCTATCTGTTTTGGTTTGTGTAATATGAAACCTAGGGGAGCACTTCTTCAATCAATGTGTGGTATTTTCATCTTGTTTGCTGTCTCATCCTGAGCATCGTCTTCGGGGGAAATGGTCGGCATATTGTGTGGTTGGAGTCTTGTTATATAGTCTAGTTTCAGTTGTCGTCACCGTCACATCTATGTGCTCCTATTTCTTTTTTCTCACCTTGGGTGTGGCCTCTCCCTCTATGTATTGGGGCATTATCTCATCTCTAGGTATCGTCTTCTTACAACAACAGTAATCATGTTCAGCACTAATGGTTTGTCATTTTTTGGGATTATTTATGGATATCCCACACTCCTTGTCTCTCTTTCTGCTAGCAATGGTTTGCCTCAATCACCAATTACTCGACTCGCTCCTTTGATAGATGTAACCATGCCACCATGTGTGTCGAGCATCACAATGCAACTTACATGGCTGGCCTATGGGTTCAATGTATGTAATCATGTCTCTTGGATAGTTGAGTTTGATGACTTTCTCAAAGATCATAACTAGTCATCTCATTTGAAAGAAACCTTTACTCGTAGTCATAGACCCTTGCTATGCCACATAGGAAGCCATTGACATGGACATCATTACATGGATGCTTCAAACTAAGGGCCTTGTCAAGATTTCCCTTTTTCCCTTCCTAAGGACCACTGCATAAGTAATGTATGCAAAAAGACTAATATTTCTTAAACAATTGTGATTTTCTATTCACTCTTTGCATGAAAACAAGGAGGTATTGATGAACTCGATTTGGGGGTATTTTTAGTCGTTGTTTTAAATCGATTTCATGCAACAATATTTATAATTCCTCACTTTGTATAATGGTAAAGTAAGGGTCGAATCCTCAGGGAGCCTAGGTAATGAGATTAGTGAGACGAAAGTGGAAGAAGGGATGAATTCCTATAGTGGAGAATATAAGAAGTTCGAAGATGAATTTTGTAGAGATAATAGATGTAATTGGTTAGATTATGTTTATGTAGTTCTAATTAGAGGAGAAGAGATGAGAATTAGAAGGGTAGAGATTAATGGAAGGTGAAGAAAGTGATGAAGGGGAGAAAAGAGATGAATGAGATGGTTTGGGTATGATTTGTGGCAAAAAATGCAATAACCTACGATTAAAATAGAAGAAAAGGTCCTACATTATCCATGGAAAAGGCTTACAAGAGAATCCCTCCTCAGAATCTTCCCACAAACCCCGTGTTGGTGCCAATCCTAGGCCGGGTGGTGCTTGATTCGCTACGACGTCGATCTCCTCTTGTTCTCCTTTTCCAGAACAAACTCGAGCATCCGATGATGCCTAGCTTGGGCCTAAGCTTCTCCCCCTTTAGTGCTGGTGACCTGGTGTCAAGAGAGAGCCAAAAGACATGAATTTCGGAATGTAAGGAGGAGTGCTTTTAGGAGTTAGAGTTTCCAATAATCTGACAGACGAGATCAATTCCCGGTGTTTCCAGGAGTCCAGTAAAAATCCGACCGTGCGGATGGAAAGAGCACGGCCAGATTAGTATCCCACCAAAAATTCAGCTCAATCGGACGGCTGGATCAAAAGATATCAGCCTTCCAAGTTGGAGCATTCCTGGCCGTCGATCTGATGGTCTGATGCTTTTAATATAATCTTTATCCAATGAGTCCACGCGATCGTGCCACGTCGCCTGGAAGCCAATCGTCGGATGCTCGCCACGTCACTTGCACAGGTTAGTGACTAAACGACAAAAGAAACAAAAGGTAAATTAGTTCCGAGATATGCGAAAAAGAGAGCGCCCCGCTCGCCACGTCACCTGTGTAGGTTGGGAAATTAAAATGACAAAACATTTAGGAGAATCACGAGCTCATCTTCGCTTGAATGAGAGAGCGCCACGTCGCTCTCTCATTCCTTCCACAGTCAAACATGACGGCGAGAAAGATGGTTCCGCATTTCCTGCGCAGGTAAGTAAAATAGTATTATTATATTCTCCAAAATGTTAGGTAAGAGGAACTTGCGGCGATTCATTTCGCCGCAGGTTTCTTCTTTTAGCGCAAATAAGAGAGCGCCATGTGGCTCTCTTATTTGCTTTTGGTACAAAACAACAAAACCAAAGCAACAAAACGACGAAACGAAATAACAAAACGACAAAAGAAGGTGAAAACGACAAAACGAGATGGATTGCCCGCGACGAATGAGAGAGCGCCACGTCGCTCTCTCTCTCTCCTTCCTCCGTAGCGTCAACGATGACGGCGCCATCCACGTCGTACGCGGGGCTTCCAGATCGCGACACGTGTCGCGATCTGGTGGTGGCTCTCTGACTTACCTTTGAAGACCTGAAATTGCATTTATACCCCTGTTATTGATAAATATGCAGAAATACCTTAAGATAATTAGAGATATATCAAGAAAAATGCTCTAAAATTCATTTAAACCATTTAAAAAATCCTAAAATATGTATTTTTCTTTAAAAATTCATTTTCCTTGTCAATTAATAATCCAAGAGGGATATTTAAATATTATAAAATCCAAGAAATACCATAAAAGCATAATAAAGCAAACTTAAGCAATTTAATCATAATAACACATAAATATATTCCTTTTAAGCCAAATATTCATGAAAATTCAGAGTTAAAGGTCATAGATTTATGTGTTATCAGGTATGTCTCCTCAAAAATATTTCAGCACATTTAATCATACGATAAAGGAGTTGTCCCTCTTAAGTGCACTCAAGTGCCGCATTTTGAAGCTCATTATGGAGGCTTATCTTGGATGTCTTAATCCCGACATTGTTTCATTGAGTTATGTAAAAGTAGTATCTAGTAGAAAGATACTTGATATTATGTCCATTTTCTCTATTTCTCGTGTGTCTTGATGCTTTGGCTCTAAACAATCCCTCTACTCTAGCTATATTTGGAAAATCATGGTTGGCATGAATGTTCCCCTAGGGTGCATAATGGTATCACATAATTTCAATATATTTCTTCCCTATTTTTATAGTGTTAAGAAAAATCACCATTCTAGCAAGTGTTAGAAAGAATTTGGCAAAATTGAGTCGATACACGTAGTTGTCTTAAGCTCTGCTCCTACTCTAGTAGCTTTGTTTGCTCTAACTCCACTTGCCCCTATGATTCAAACATTTTCTTTTTTGTTTTTCCAAATTTAAATACATTGGTGTGTGAATCAAAATCATCTTGGCAAACATTTTAGAGATTCTTATCTTTTTTGTGATGTAATGGATGGATTTTATATGGCCTATAAGCCAATCATACTTCCATGTATCTTGTTTATGTTTATTGAAATGAAATTTATTCATTGTCATTCTTGTGTGATTTTTTTAATAAAGTCCATGAGCATATGTAATGACTAAGTGAATTATGATGAGATTCTTTAATAAAGTCCATGATCACTAGTCTTTAAAAATATGTTATAAACATTCTTGTTTGTGGGATAGTCGAGAGGGACATTGAATTATCTGAAAATAATAATACTATCTAATCTCACTCATATGATAAGTATGAATGATCCTATAGCCATCAGTGTGGAGACACTAAGGATAGATAATATGTGCTCTTTGGATAAAGAGTCCACTTAATTTATTTGTATGAATCTCTAAATGTTATTTATACCTAACTATCAATCAAGGTTATTTATGTCATGATTGTGTATGTGGTCCTTTGACTTGAGATAACAAAAATGTTTTGTGGATGAATGATTATATTTTGTTAATGACTTACAAATCCCTAGTCACGGGATATCTAAAATGTCATATATTAGATAAGACATGAAGTCCACAAAGATGATTGTGTGATCAAGATAAGATCATCCGCCCTCGATATTTAAAGAGATTAACTCAAGGAATGAGATTTGATGAAATATTTGGCCAGGGTAGTGAAAATATTGGAGAAAGAGTTCCTAGTGATTTCTTACACGCATCAATACTAACTTGAGTGGTCGATTAGGGTTTTACAGTTGACCATACCCTAAGTCATTCATGAATCTTGTGCCGATGAAAGATCATACATACATGGTAATTAATGACGGAATGGTTCTATAAGCGAGTTCTTACATAATATCTCCTAGAGTACGTGGTGTAGCTTGGTACCCAATGGGTTAGCAACTTAACCCATCGATTGGGTAAAATCAATCCTTCATTAATTAATTTATATGTTGTGTAGATAATTAATTCAGGTTCACCAATAAGATGTTATTGGGCCTATAGAATTATTAACTAGTGAGATACATGGACCTAGAGGGTCACTCAGACAAGGTCTATGGATGTTGGTAGATATAGACATAATTATGAGGTTTTTTATGAAAAATTCACATACCACTAAATAGAGAGAAAATGACAACAACTCTAGGTGCCTATGCAAGCCTTGTGATAATTTTCTCTTTTCTTCTCTTTCTCTCTTGGTGAAATGCTTTGAAGAAGAGATCTAACAATCCAAAGACTGTGTGGATACTGCTAGAGGCTAGACACTAGAATAGCTTCAAGATCTTCTTTTACATATTAGCTTTAAGGGAACTCTATAAGTATGTTTACTTTTACATATTAGAGGATGTGATTATCTGTTCCTGGTGCCTTAATGTTTAGAACATCCAATTCAATATTTTGATCAAAATTTTGGAAGGCTTATCGACCTCATAACCCAACGGCAACTCCATTCCATATGCCATTATATCTCATTCACTTTAATGTGTGGGATCTTTATTTCACCCTTTTGCATATCTTTATGAGATAGAATTTTTTATGACTATACTTGTATGAGGTAGGTCTATCTACAAAAAAATTTCCTACACTTTCTATGCACCTTCTACATTGACCATGGCACCCTCTGTCAAACCTTATGACATCACTCACCCACTACTTGTTGGGATGAATATTAATGAGCTCAAATTTTTTAGGATGTAAGCACAATAAATTAATATTTTTTTAAGACTATTTTTAGAAGATAGAGAATTTAAGGTGCATAGGTTTATAGGACGATCTTTATAGATTTTAGGGCACAAAAAATATCAATTAAGGAGAGAAGAGATGAAACAAAAAGATCTTCCCAGTTAACTATGGGAGTTTATTTGGAAGAATATAATTTGGCAAATAGGTCTCACTAGTGATCCTAGATAAATGTAAACTTATAGAATAAGAGCATTAGAGTTTTCAAAAACAAAGATTGACATGAAAAATAGAGAAGATGAGAAGATTAAGATACTAAGAGAGAGGAGAAAGTTGACAAATAGAGAAAACAAAAATGACAATGGAAGTAAGATGAAAAGAGGAGAAGAGAGTAATAGAGAAGTTCAAGGGAGAACTTTAGGAAGAATTAAAGAGGTTGGAGAGATTTAGGGAGGGTTTTACAGATAAAGAGAAAGAGGAAACATAAATATGGATAGTGAAATAAATTTATATTATATATATGTATATGTGATAGATTGTAGACATATAAATTTATGAGAGAGTTAAGTTGAGAGAGAAAGAGAGGAGTAGCAAAGTAGAGGTCAAAAGAGAGAGAAATGGAAAACTTGTAGGAGACAAAAAAGAGAGGAAAATAGAAATTGGGAGAGGGGAGGAGAATGTAAAGAAGAGGAGATGGAGAGATAGAAAAGGGGCTATAGGGAAAGAAGAAATATAAAAATTAGAGGTGAGAGAATAGAAGAAAATAAAAGTATAGAAAAAAACTGCGAAAAGTCAAACAAGAGAAAGAAGTTCATAATCACGAAGAGAGAAAAAGTAGGGGGAGAGAGAGAGATTGAAGTAAGGCCTTTCCTAAATTTTCTCGTGGATTTTGCTAAGGCAAATGAGAGTTGTTTGAAGTCAATTTTCATGTAGATAAATACCATGTTAAGGCAAATGTATCATAAAATGATGAGGATAGACGTTGGGGCCAGATTCCTGGTTTTACAATATCAGGTGGTGTCATCTCCACTATTGATGTGGCGGATAAAATGACATATGTAAGAACATGGTGCACTAATTTTCATGATATTAACGAGTAGTTATAACTAATTTTCATGCTATTATCAAATGTCCCTCATTATCTTTTACTCTTCTCTCTGCCACTGGTTGAGATTACCACCTTCCTATTTCCTATGGCATGTCATTCCCCTTCATTGCCTCTTGATGAGCGTAAATTGTAGTAATTGAAAATGAAATATTGAGAATCAAAAGAAAAAAATCAATTCACTAACATATAGAAATAAAAATAGCATAATGATGAGTCGAGGTCAAATCCATGGAGAATTAGGTCTCCAACATGACGTTGTTAACACTTGGATGAATTTTGATCATTTAGGTGTGAAATGTTTCCATATAGATATGTATAAATATTTGAAAATAGGATGAAATGAGATTTTCAACAAGCTTAGGATTTCAAAAATCAAGTGTAGATCATAGGATATATTATAGAGAGAAGGTAGAGAGAGAAGTGATGTGCAAGGAGAGAGAGTGTGTGATTAAGACCTAATTATCTACCTTAAAACATGAAATTAAAACATAAAATCCATCCCCGAGTTTAGAGATGTCTAGTGAGTAATCCTTTTCGCACTAGATTGAGGCTTTGGTTGACCAAATGCTCAAATGAAGCTCTAAAGTTCAAGAGACAATTCATCCACAATAAACAAATGTACTCTAGGCTTATTATATGAAATCCAAAGTGAACAAGGCAACATTAAAAAGGCAAGGGAAAAACAATAAAATGAGGGCAAAAACAATGGTTTTGAATAAAAATCAAAGAGAACAAAGAACATAGTTTACAAAGACTGCAATGAATCGTAAATATTCCCAGAAACTCTGGCGGCGGCAGAAATTGCCGCCAGAGGTACTATCGACAATTTTTGCCAGTGCTAGAGGTGCTAGCAGTGATTTTTGCTGCCGCCGGTTCCGGCAGCGGCACTGCTCTCTCTGATGGCCATGTCGCCTCTCTGCTAGTGACGCTTCGACGATTTGGCAATAGCTCTATTAGTGGTGCTCCGGCGAGGTGGCAATGCTCCAGCAAGAGGCGACCCTTCAGCGACAGAGCTCCGACAAGCTTTTCTTCTTAATCATAGTTTTTTTTTCAAATGGTCATATCTCCCTCATTTTTCATATGTTTTGAACATTTTTGGGCTCATTGGAAAGCTTATGATAAGAAAAACTTGGCTCTAAGGTTGATAAGCTTTCCCAAATTTTTATCAAAACATCGAATGCAGCGAAATACATTGAATCATATGTTCAAAACATTGAGGCACCAAGAACAGATGATCATATCATCTAGTATGTATGAGAAAACATACTTATAGAGGCTCCCTTGAAGGAGTTTTTGAAGCTATTCAAGTGTCTAGTATATAGCGGTATTCACACTGTCTCTAGATAGTTAGATATGTTCTTCAAGCTCTTTACCAAGAGAGAAAGAGAAGAAAAGAGAGAATTCTCACAAGGCTTGCATGGGCACCTAGAGTTGTGGTCATTCTCTCCCTATTCTTAGACATTTAGTATGTGAATTTTTCATAAAAATCCTCATAATTATGTCTATATCCACCAACATCTATAGACCTTATATCAATGACCCTCTAGGTCCATATATCTCACTAGTTAATAAATCTATTGGCCAAATAACACCTTATTGGTGAACCTTGATTAATTATCTATATCAATATATAAATTAATTAATGAAGGATTGATATTACCCAATCGATAGTTGAGTTGCCAGCCCGTTGGGTGCTAAGGTACACCACCTATTCTAGGAGATATGGAATATGTAAGAACCCCCTTATGGAACCTTTTTTTCCTTGATTACCATATATGTATAATCCTTCATCCGCACAAGACTCATGAATGACTTAGGGTACGGTCAATAGTCAAACCCTAATCAATCACTCAAGTTAGTATTGATGTGTGTAGGAAATCATCAAGAACTCTTTCTTCGATATTTCTACTACCTTGGCTAAGGATTTTATCACATCTCATTCCTTGAGTCAATCTCTTAAAATACCACGGGAAGATGATCCCATCTTGATCACACAATTAACTTTGTGGAATTCATGTCGTATTCAACATATGACATTTTGGATACCCGTGGCTAGGGATTCGTAAGTCATAATCAAAACACGATCATCCTTCCTTAAGATGTCTTTGGTGTCTCAAGTCAAAGGACCACATACACAACCATGAGATGAATCAACATGATTGATAGTTGGGTATAATTACCATTCAGATTCATTACAGATAAATTCAATGAAATCTTTCTCCAAAGAACACCCACTATCTATTCTTAGTATCTCCACATCGATGGCTACATGATCAGCCATCAATCATATAGTGAAATTATATATGAGTTGGATCATATAGTGTTATTATTTTCAAATAAGTTGAATGTTTAGAACATATGTTTAAGGACTAGTGATCACCGTATTATGATCTCATCATTATTCACTTAGTCATTGCATATGCTCCTGGTCTTCATTGAAAACATTACACATGAATGACAATGAATACGTTTCATTTCAATGAACATAAACGAGATACATGGAAGTGTGATTGGCTTATAGGCCACATAATATCCATCAGTGTAGAATAGTCACATTTTGCCATGCGGTTTCCTCGTGTGGGCTAGAAAAAAAGTAAGAGGATGACCCACTGGTTTGCTTCCATGTGTCTCTACATCCCTTGATCTAGTGGACTTCATTCCACTAGATCATAAGTCATGATTGACTCCAGTGATCCAAGGTTTCAGGTCGTACTATGTGTCCTTATGCTGCATCATTTACTGCAATATGATTTTCATGAGTGCAAAAATGTTATATAAGAGAAGATAACGAGGCACTATAATAGTTAGGTTAATCCCTTTCTAGGTATGATGCATGTGTGGTGCCACATTCATGCCACATAGGTGCCATCTGGACTAGTTGAAGGTCACCATGTGGTAGACCTTGCATCACATAGGTGCCAATCAATGCGATGCACGAGTGCCGCCTGTGTGCAATGAGCCAACGATTCTACCAAGTGGCCCTACTACCTCGCTGCCACATTAGCAGGTGACTAGGCTTTGCTTTTTGTAAAAATCAAAATTAACTCCAAAGAAATTAAAGATAGAAAATTCCCTAAACTTCAAACATTCATATCTTTAGATCGATAAATCATTTTGGGATATAGTTTCCACCATTTTTTGCCAAATCAAGTTATCTTTTTTCATGTCAGCTAAAACCATAACACAAAGAAGAAAAATATATCATGAATTCCAATAGACTTGGTTCAACTTAGAAAGTTAAAACAAGTTCTTCATCTTCTTCTTATCTTTGTTCATTTTCTTCTTCACTCAAAGCTTATAAACATGAAGACTCAAGAAAAGATTGTTTATTCACAATCTTATGACCTTGAAAAAGGTCAAACACAATTCATGCACAAAATGAAAATTTTATAAATGTAAAAATGAGCACATAAGATAAATGACATGATGATGCAAAAATTTAATAAAAATATTATTTTAGTAAGAACTAAGCAATACAAATAGTCAATACTGATGAAAAAGAACATATCAATGGCACCTTATCACCTCACTCCCAACTCCACCTTGTTTTCTCTCCCTCCATGTGTCATGGGGTGTACTACATTTGTTCACTATCATACACCTTTTCTATCCAAAATCGTTCCCTACATTCTCAAGGGCGTATTGGTTGGTCATAAACGAGTCCAATTTTAGAGTTTAAATATGTCATTTTTGGTAAATTAGACTATGTAATAATATTTATTAGATTTCGCCTGAATCACAAATAACCAAGTGTGGAGGGAATAAGGGGTCAAACCGTAGGAGAGAAAAATTAGTACATCTAAACAAAAATACAAAGATTGTTTATGAAGAATATAAATGAGATCAACGAGAGAATCAAGATGATTGTGTTATGATAATCCAATAGTGTTGCCATGGAAAAGGAATTTTTTTGGCATGGAATCCAGTAGTGACGAGACTAATTCGTATGGTCGTTGAATATACACGATATAGTGTCAAAACAAAGTCCTAAACTTACCTATTTATCATTAATTAATTTAATTAAAGGGTATAATGGTAAATAAGGGTCGAATCCACGGAGAATTAGGGAATTTTTAGAGATATCTTTGAAATTCGATCAAATCGGACGACGAATTGAGATTAGAAATTAGAAAATTTATAATATTAAGAAAGATAACTCAATTTTGAATCCACATAATCAAAAATCGAGTGATTTGGATAAGAATTCTCTGAGTAATCGAAGTTTGAAATTAGGAGAAAATTAGTATCGTAAAATTGATTTAAAACCGAAATTAAAACAAAATTAAACTTAAGATACTATTTAAAATATAAAATTAACACTAAATAATGAAAGATTAAGATGAAAACACGCAATCTAACCCAAAGTAGCCTTCGAAATGATCCAATTAATTGCCGAATGCATGGTTTTTTCATTTCATATTTTCAAAGACGAAATTGAAGTTCAAGATGTGATTTCTCCTCGATCTCTCGATCAAACTTTGACTTCAAGCTTTCCTCGGACACGTAAATGAGTCAAGAACATGAAGAAATCAAATGACAGGCAAAATTGGTGTCTAGACACTTCGAATTTCTCAAAATTTCAAGGGCAAGAACACGTATTTAAAGGGGAAATTTTGGGCGCGACCGTTTGATGAAGAGGCGTCTCTTGATCAACGGTCGCGATGAGTCATGCATCGATCGAATCGTCGCGATGAAGTCAGGATCATCCGATTGAAGATGAAAGGCTGAGGTGAATCCATGTGTTTTAATTTGAAATATCGCGTCACTTGATCATCCGTTGGATTTTAATCGAATGATAGTGATATGTCGAAAGGTCCACCGATTGCGAGTGATCTCAGCCATTATAACTCGCGAGATTAACGGTTGAGATGGACTCACTTAAGTGAAAATTGAAGCACGTGCGTGATCTGCGATCGGGTGGACTTCGCGTCCACCACATCCACGCTCACCGCTCATCGTGATTCCGATCCGATGCTCCATATCACGCCACGTGTCCTGCAGCTTAAAATTACACTAAAGATAGTCACACACGGAAAGATTTAATGGAATATGTCGGGTATTGACGAAGCGTTTTGTGCGGTCGTTAAAACACACAAACGTCGGTCAAACACAATTTATAAAACCAAGCTCACAAAGATAAATATGTAAAATCAAGTAAGGTGTACGTATCGGGTCGATCCACAGAGAACACGGTTGACTTTAATTGCAGAGTTGACTTGGTCAAACTTAGGTTTAAAAGAGGTTTTCAAGAAGTAAAAATAAGATTCAATGAATAGAAATGATATAAATACACTGAATAAGAAATTTAAAGATTTGAAATCTCAGATTTGACAGAGAAAAGTCAAAAGTCAAAGTCAAATCACTGACTTTGACCAATAGTCGAGTTCTTGTAAAATCAGATAATCAAAAGGTGTCAGAAGATTAAAAAAATTTAATATTTAGAAACTAGAGAGAAAATGGAATTTATTGATATATAATTCATAATTTTTCAATAAGAAATGGATTTACTAAGAATTATTGAAAATCAAAGATCAGAAAATTCCCGAAATGAACACCTCAAAGAAAATCTTCAAATTGACTAGTCAAATGATATTCAAATCTTGAAATTTCTATATCAATGGAAAGCTAAGAACCAGAGGATTCTAAAGAGACCAAAATGATTGAATTCCAATTTGCATTTTGAAATTAATTGACCTTAAAAGTCAACGTTCAAATTATAATAAAAAATAAACAGTGCTCGGTCAATTGTTAAATTGAAGGGTCAAATGAACTCGGAATTTGAAAAATTTACTATCCACGGAAAGCTGATGAAAATAGGAATCCAATGAAACTAAAATAGAGTGATTTGGAATTATAATCAGAGATATATCCTATTTTCAAAATCAGAAAAATTTTGGACTAAAATTTATGGAAATTGAAGAACACTAAGAACTAATTTGCAAAATTAAAGTTCTAAATCTAATTAGAACTCAAATTACCACCTGATAATCGATCGAATCTCACTACTAACCCAATTGCCGCAAGAATGGGGCTTCAATTCACGCGGATTGAAGCAAATTTGCTCGATTTCTTCCTCGTGGACGTTCGGAATTCATTGGGAAAATTCGATGAAATCCGGCGATGATTCGTGATCAATTCCGCTCTAATTGCTTCGCAATTGAGTCTAAATGCAAATTTAAGATTTTACTCCAAAGAACTTAAGATTTTACTCCAAATTTGATTAATTGCTTCACGAATCAATCAAAAGTTAAAGAGAAAAGAGGGAATACATCGTCTTTTTAAAGGAGAATTTCCGCCCGATTTTTAAGGCCATTTGATCCAGTCGGGAGAGCGATTTGATGGCCACGATCTCACGAAGATGGTGGCTCAGCAATTAGCAGCGGTCGTGGCCCGATTGGCATGGTAATTTGGCCACGATCGCGCGGCGATCGGGCCATGATCGAGCCGTGATTGTGAGCCACGATCATGAGCGCTGAGTAATTGTCATCATCCGATCTCCATCTCCCGCTTTGATGAGTCCACATGTCGCCCTGCGTTGATTTCCAAAATCGCGATGAATTGCAATCGTCCCACGAAGATCGGACGCTCCCGAAGCATCCACGTGTCGCCAGGTACGTCACTAATCGCATCCACTTACTCCTCCTTTTGAGCACGTGCTCGTGATGGAGATCAGGTGGACTCCGCGTCCATCGCATCGACGCATTTCAATTGATGCCCATGTATCCAACATCCGCGGTTCCGCCACATGTCCTACACAAGGTAAGAAACGTGTGGGAACATAGTCCCACATGCAAAAAAAGCTAGAAATTGCACTTATAAAAGATAGGTCGCGGTAACGCCTTTGCATTGCCGCCCCAATACTCTCACCAGGGCCCACTAGCCCGTGGGCCCTTCACACACCAGCCCCTCTGCCACGTGGCGCCCCACACGGGCGTCTGCGTGGACCCACGTGGGCTCGCGTGGCCTCCTGCCACGTGTCCGCGCCCTGTGCGCCACCTGTGCCTCACGTGGGCTCGCGCGGCCCTACCACGTGGCCTTGCGTGCCGCGTCGCATCCGCACGGGTCCCGCGTGCCACGTCAGTGAGCCCTGCGCGTCCTTGCGCGCCACGTCAGCCCCGCGGTCCTGCGGATATAACCCCACTTTTTGCGGTTTTATAATGACAAAATACACTTAAAAATTTATTAAAAATCAAATTAAAATCTGAAAAAGGCATAAACTTCAGAAATTCATAACGTTAAATATACAACTCCTTTTTAATCCAAATTTTCTCCATTGTATCACAATTTTCTTCCTTTTTAGCATCATGTCATCTAAAATATAATTAAAAACAAGAAAATGAGAAGGATTGAGAATAATATCAAGTCTTTCATTAGAAATTCTTTCTTTAAATCATCAAATCATTATTTCCTTGGAATTAGTTCTTGAAATCATCTCCTAAAGTCAAAGTACATCAGGGAAAATATGTAATCCATATTATTTTAATCTTGCAAAAATATTAATCATCAATCAAGTATATAATTATCCCTAATTGATGCATAAATATGAACTTTAGTAGAATGACATTGCAATGGAGAAAATTCATAAAATTAAGATAACATGCATCATAATTACACAAAATAAGCATGAATATGAGTGAAATAAGATAAGAATTTAAGTTATAAATGCATGTTATCAGGTATATAATGTGAGGTGATTATAGCGGTTAGCTTAAATCTGAACTATTGGATGCTTATATGTACTATAACCATATGTAAAAAAAATAATTATATTTACACGTCACCTCAGTGCCACGCATGCACTCGCGCGGGTCCGCGTGACGCTGCCACGTGGCCCTGAGTGCCACGTCGCATCCACGTGGGCTCGCGCGAATATTACCCCATTTTTTCTTTACTTTTAATTAATTTAAATGCTTAAAAATCGAAAATAAAATTAATTAAATTCAGAAAAATTCCTAAAAATTCCTAAAAATTGTAAAATTCATAACTTTCAAAATACAACTCCAAATTAATTCAAATTTTTTTTGTTGGATTAGAAATTGAATAATCTATCGTTATAAAAATTTAAATTATTAAAATAGTAAGAGGATAAATATTAATCAAATTAATACATTTATGTATCTTATAAAATAAATTTATAAAAACACATAAATGTTAATAAAGATCTTTTCTCTTATATTTTCATCCTTAAAACATGATTATGATCTTAAATATAATTAGGATTAAATATCATAATGTTTTAATTATATATAATAATCCATAAATTGATGTATTTTTAGATCATAACATGAAATGATACAAAAAGATAGAAATATACTTAAAATAAGATAACATGCATATATTTGGAATGATTAATGCCTTTAATTGCATTAATAATCATGTAAATTCATGTATAAATAGCATTTTATCAGTGATGTCAAGTCAAACTCTAAAAATGAGGCCCATTAGAGTCTAAAAACTTAAACAAATCAAAAGAAAAAGAGAGAATATTTAGCACTATCCAATTCTGAGTCAGGCACTGAAATACTGCGATGTGTCCCCTTGTTGTCACCTGTCTAAGGTGTTACAACAATCAATCATAGACTATTGTATGATTAGATGCTAGTGGGCATATACATTTTGCTTTTTGAAAATGGCAATGGGTAAGCTGCCCTTGTCAAATATAAAGGTGGCCAATAGGAGGCAATCACATCTCCAATTGTTGTCAGCTATTGGATGACAACTGTTTATTGTTTTTTTGGCAAACTACTATGACATGATAAAATGCAATTATTGTCATTGTCCTATAATTAAATGAATAAAATTCTTGATAATTACATGTTAATTTGCATATTATCATATCCCCCTACTTAAATCATTTTAGGTCCCTTGGAAATATCCCTAGAACTTCCTTTAAAACATCACTTCCAACCTTGGAACAAAAAAGACAAGCATGAAATGTTTAGGATATCAATCACATGACTAGCGTGACTACTCTCTAGAACAATCCAAACACTAGCTTGTTATAGAATATGTGAATCAACCATCCTATCTGAATAGAGTCAATGAAAGTGAGAAAATGATGTTATTCCTCTTTGGATATGACACTATAATTTTGATATGTTCTTACTACATTCATGAAATGGTGGACCTAGCATTTCTCTTAAACAAGGATACTCTCTACCGCATTTTTTCTACTTAGCTCTTGAGACTCGAGTAACCTCCCTCATAGCTCTTTAGTTATTGTTCTCATCCATTTTAATTACAAAATCTAATGTAAACCAGTGATAGATGATGAGGCTAAAAATTGATGATGAGGATAAAGATCAATGATGGCTATCTATATGTTAAATAAGGAAAAATAAGAACGGATGTCTTGAAAGAAAAATGATAATATTAGCAACAAATGATGATGACGGTGGAAAAGTGTGATATTACCGAAGATGGACTATTCCCAATATAGAGAGATATGAAGAGTGACTAGAATGTTTAGAAAATGTAAAAAGGAAAGATTTAATGTGTAAGAGCACAATGTACAGAAATGTATCATAGATTCTCAAAGGATGAGTATATAAAGTTAATAAATCTCAATGTCTATCCATTGTCTCAAAGAAGAGATGGTACTAAGGGATGGGTCCCCTACATTTATTAACAAAATATAAAAAAATTCCTCCCCCTCTTTTGTCTCTCCCCATATCTCCCTAATGTTTTTGTGCATTCCCCTTTCTGTTCTTCCTTTGTCTCCCACTCTCTTTCCTATCTTTCCTCTCTCTCTCTCTCTCCTCCCTCCTTTCCCCCTCTCTCTTATCTTTTCCACTCTCCCCTTTCTTCCCCCTAGCCAACCTCTCTTTCTTACTCTCTCTTTCTTGCTCCCTCTCTCTATCATTCCTCTCCCCCCCTCTCTTTCTCACTCTCTCTTTCCTACTCCCCCTCTTTATCTTTCCTCTTCACCCCTTTCTCTCCTCACTCTCTTTCTCACACCCCACTCTATCCCCCTCTTCCCCCCTCACATTCCTCTCTTTCTCATTCTATCTCCTCTCTTTACTACTTCCCCTCTCTATTCGTCTTGTTCCTGCCCCCTCTCTTTCTTGTGTCATCTCTCTCTATCCTCCCTATTTCCCCTTGCCTCGCTCTCATTCTCACTCTCTCTTCTGACTTTCTTGCTGCCCCACTCCATCCTTCCTCTATCCCCCCTTTTTATTCTTACTCTCTCTCTCTCTCTCTCTCTCTTCCCCCCCCCCATCTAGAGCTTGAAACCAACACAATTGGGACACGACATGTACCGAGGGGGGGTCACTAATTTGTTGATAAGAATACCACGATAGAGAAGGTTGAACATTTTTTTAACTTGATTTATGAATACAGCACCTTCAAGCACATCACATCGCCTATGATGTAATCAAATATCAGCTTTTGAGTGTAGCTAAGGAATTTTTCAAGGTGTAGCTTGTCTAAGTGCATGTTAGCCCTTTAATTTTGAGGAGCATGTTGACGAATCGAGACGACGAGGTCAATGAAAACACACGGTCAAAATAAATATCCAAACTCACCAATTTTAGGAAATAAACACGAATTGAGGGGTATATTGGTACATAAGGGTCGAATCCACAGGGAATTAAGGTAATTTCTGAAGATCTCTTTGAATTTGATCAAATCGGACAATGAAATGGTGATAGAAATTAGACAATTTGATATTTATAGAAAGAGGACTCAAAGACGAATCCATGGAATCAAGAATAACTGAATTTGGATCTGATTTGGCGGAGAAATCATCAAATGAACAAGAGAGAAATTTCCGAAAATGAAAATCACGAAAAATTGAAATTGAAATTAAAATTGACTCAAATTACGATTTGAAAATGAAATCTAAAGCTATAAAAAGATAGATTAGTATGAAACACAATCCCTAACCCAATATTGCGCTTGAATTGATCCAATTTAGTCGTCGGATCAAGGCATTTCATCAAAATTCAAAAAACGCGATCGTCGGAGTTCAAGCGTTGATTTCTTCCTTGTCTCTCCACAAAATCTCACTCTCAAACACTCCGTGGACGTGGAAATGAGTCTAGAAGTGATTGGAAGCAAGAGATTCAAGGGATTTGGTGTCTAAACAGTTCGATTAAGTTGAATTGCCCTAGAATGCTTTATAATGTCCAAGAACATCTCAATTTATAGGGCAAATTGGGCGTAATTGTCCGATTGGCATTTAATCTTCGATCAACGGCTTTGATGAAACCCATCGGATGCGAATCGTTATGATTAAGTCATGACCGTTGGTGGTGCAGGGACCGGGTGCGTCACCGATCACACACCGTGCTACTAAGGGTGAGTCTAGGAAACAGAGTTCCTAGGGTGATCTACTATGATGTAATGACCTACTAATGCCGACAAACAGGATACTGTATCGACGTCATCTCCATAGCTCTTGGGATGTACCATGGAGTGTCAGTCCGGGAATCCTTTCGGTCCACGTCCTCGCGGGCGTTGGGCTTTGAGTTGTCGAGGGGAGCTCGACGATCAACTTGACGGATTGGACCATGGTCTCAATCCTATCGATTCGTCTAATCACTTGTCTGGAACTAAGTCCCGACGGCAGTGGAAACAGGCACGGAAAACACTGAAAGAGATATAGTACTTCCAAGTAAAGGGGGATGCGTGCCTAAACCTGCGGGGCACGAGCCCGATCGGTCATGATGAGGGAGAACGTTCACACGTAGCACGGACGATCGGTGAGGGGAAGTAAGTCGGTGTCGTCGCGGTCGAGGAGGAGTTCTCGGCGTGGTGACAATCAAACCGGTGGATATGAATCGCAAACGTAATGGACGGGTGAGCCAACTGGTCGAGTGGCGTGGATGCGAGTGGCGTGGATGCGAGTAGCCGAAAGGACGAAGTGTCCTGAGGGGCGTGCAGGCGCGCTCCTGTGCACAGGATGAGCACGGCTGGGCACGGAGTGCACCGGGTGGCATGAGGCGAGCGCGAGGAGTCCGGGGTGCGCCTGGTTGCGTACAGGGGCGCAAGATGCACGCTTGAGTCTGCGGGGCGTGTCTAGATCCGCAGATGCGCTCCGTTGACTAGTCCAGACTTGGACGCCCCGATGTTGACAACAATCTGGGAGGGGAGGAACGCCGTTCGCGGAGTCATGACAACGAGTCGCGGAAGGGACAAGGCTACGGGTTGGAGAGGAGGGAAGGGGAAAGAGTTGAAGTCGTAGAGGGAGGATGAGGGATAGAGGATGGGTAGTGTTAGTGATATATCTTTCTCCTCCCTTCGTATATGACTAAGGGTCCTATTCTATAAACCCTTTTAGTCATTTCTCTCTTCCTCACTCCTTTAGGGTATATATAACCCTTATGTATCCCGTGTTACTTGTAAGGTTGTTACTGGTTTTCTCCTCCAAAACCCTGGGAAGGGTTTGTCAGTTAGGGCGCGACAATTCAATTGTAGGGCACTGGGAAAAGGGCGACGCGGCGAAGGGAGTTCAGTGGCGCGAAGAGTCGACTTCCGCAGTCAGGAGAACCGGAATCAGCGCATCGACAGAATTCGGCAAAAAATAGGGGGGGGGAGAGCGAAGGAAAGAGGTGAAAGGTCGGATTGACTGAGGGAATCTTCCGGCGACAAGGAAATTCATGTTAGCAACCGGGTGGGATTCAGCAGGAGTAGGGGGGAGGAGAATTTGGTAGAGCAAGGGTGAAATTCCAGCAGGGGAAAATCGGATGAGGGCGCGGAAGAGGACGTGGGGGAGAGCGGTTGTCAGGGCACTGAGATGAGGCCAGCGAGAAGAGGAATTTCAGGGCGTGGTCAGGTGACGTGGCTCATCGGGAGGATGTGGTGGGCGGCGGAACGTCTTTGGACGGGTGCGGGGAAGGCGAATTTTGGGGTAATGTCGTTCTGTCTTCCCTTGGGCGTTGGACGGCGTTCGGGAGGGCGGAAGGACTGGAGGGTAGGGGAATGCTTATATTCCTGATCGAGATCGGAATTCGAAAGTCGAAGGAGCGGAATTTTGTAGTCTCTTGCGGTGAATGGGGAGAGGAATTGAGATCGAGGAGATCGGGTAGGGGAGTGTCGACAGGAAATTTCTTGGCGTGGGGAGGGAGGTCGGGTACGCAGGTAAGGCAGAGAGACGGGTGACCGTGGGGGGAAGGGAAGAGGAGATTGTGGCGAACGGAGAAATCACGGGGAATGGCAGAGAGAGAGGGGGAATCAGAGATGGTGGTGGCGATGAGGGAGAGGAGGTGGAGCTGGAGAGGGGCTGAGGCGGCACAACGAACTTGAGCGGCAGCGGTGGCCTGAGGTGGCGGCGACGGCAGCTTGGGAACGAAGAGTCGCGTGGGTAGCACGTGATTGGGGCAAGAAGAGGCAGCGATCTCGACGGCGGGCACAGCGGCGGCACGACAGCGTGCAGCGGCGAAGGTGGCGGAGGCGGCGGTTGGTCTTCTTCCCCGATCTTCCTTGAGCAGCCACTTGAGAGGGAGTTCACTCCTTTCTTTCTTCAAATGACGGCTAGGGTTTGGGGGGGGGGGGGGGGTCCCTTCCCTCTTATAGAGCCCATAATGGGCCGAGAGAGGAAAGGGCCCACTTGAGGCCCACAACCCACACCTAAACATGCTCATAGAAAATTAAAGGTTCACAAAGGGAAAGGGCTCCACAAATAGGATCCCGAAAAGGGAGGAACCCACTCGGAAGCCTAAAAGAGAAAGAAGAAAATATGCAAAGGCCCGCTTAAACACGTGCGGGCTAAGAAAGTTCATAATAAAAACATAGAATAGATAATTCCACGCGTGCGCGAGCCCGATGTGATGTGTCGTGGCGAGATGAAGTCCTCACTTGGTGTAGTGGAAATTGATAACATGCAATCTTAACATGATAAAACATGATTATTCATGCAATTTAAGGCATAAAACATTACATTTATGTGCATGTTATCATACTTTGAGTGCATTTTTATCATTCTATGCATATTTATGTCATAATCTCAAAATACACTAAATTAGGGTTAATTATGATGAATTAAGGATAAATAATTTTATAACCCATCTTTACTTGAGATTATGAATGGTTTTTAAAGTTAAATAATAAGAGAAATCATTATATGAACATTCATTTAATTTTCTAAAGTTAAAATCTTTTAAAAATGAATGTATTTTTGAAATATAAATTAAATCTCTTGTTATTTAAATATTTTGAATTTTTAGAATGATAGATAATTAAATTTCAGATCCAATGAAAGAAATTTGGATTAATTTGGAGTTGTATTTTAAAAGATATGATTTTTACAATTTTAGGGATTTTTTTTCTGGATTTTTCTTGATTTTTCTAATTTAAATTTCTATTTAAAAACGATAAAAAAATATTAAAAATAATAAAAAAAGGGGGCCGCGGGGCCTGCGTGGATGCGACGTGGCACGCAAGGCCACGTGGCAGCGCCACGCGAACCCACGCAGCGCGCCTACGTGGCGCGTGTATATATAGTATATATTTATAATTTATATAGTTATAAAATGGGTCTTTGTCCTCCCCTATATGGGGAGGGTCATACCCATAGAAACGGTCGGGTATTATATACCCGACAGTTTCATTTAATTAAGTCCGTGTGGGACTAAAATTTTGACTTACTTACCTTGCAGGTGACGTGGCGCAGCGCAGAGCGTTGGATCGGGCGGATCAAGGGATCTCACGCGTTGATCGCGTGAACCGGCGGACCATGATCCATCATAATTAACACGTGCTATTTAGAGGGAGTTATAACGGTCAGATCTAACGCGACGTGGCTGAAGGAGGAGCGTCGATCTTCTGTGCTGCGGACCACCAGATCAATCAGGAGCACGTGCGTCAATTTGAAGCGTTATAACGGCTGAGATCGATCGGCGCGGATCGCATCTCAGCCGTTGGATCGCGATCGAAGGGGCGAAATCGAAGGCGTTTTATAACGTCTCTCTCACGATCGCATCTGGACCGTCCATCGCGATCGGACGGCTACGACATTTTCGAAACGGTCCACGATGGACCGTTTCATCGTAACCGTCGATCGTTTTGATCGGACGGTTACGAATTTTCGCCCTATAAATAGAGTTGTTCTTCGTCGTTCTATGTATTCGAGTGAGAATTCAATGAAATTGACTGTCTAGACACCTCTCTCACTCGTTTCTCTCGAGTTCTTCCTCCTCCTCTCTCAATTCCGCATCCATGGAGGGGTAGAAGTCGAGATTTGGTGGAAAATCGAAGGAGAAATCGACGCTTGAAGCTCGGCGTGACGATCTTGACGTTTTCGGTGATTAATCGGCTTAATCACCTCGTTTTGATCGCTAAACGGGTTTAGTGGAAGCGGTTTTACCTCAATTATCCTCCTATTATCTTTAATTTTCGTTTAGATTAGGTTTTAGATTTCAATTTCATAAATTTTCATTCTAAATCACGATTTCGACATCCGAAAAATTCTCTCCACTTCAAATTTCGATTTCTCCGCGAAATTAAGTCCAAATTTGATGATTCTTGATTCCGTGGAATAGATTTGAAGTCTTCTTTCTAAAAATACCATTTTCCCTAATTTCTCACCTCGATTCATCGTCCAATTTGACCAAATTCCAAAAGATATCTCGAAAATACCTAAATTCCCTGTGGATTCGACCCGTATTTACCATTATACCCCTCAATTCTTTCTTAATTCCCCAAATTGGTAAGTTCGGTATTATTTTTGACACGAGACCGTGTGAAATCGACGACCTCGCGGTCTCGTCTCGTCAGAAATCGGCATCCTTCTTCTTCGCCTGTCGAGGGGGATGGACGCTCACGGGTGTCGGCTCCTCCGGCGCTGTAGTGTCATGCCTTGGTGGCGACGGGGGTCGTAGGCCACCAACTGGATTGCCGATGGACCGCCAAGATGATGCCACGTCGCGTGCGTTATCAATAACCCATCAAACGCCTGTCGTTGGATCTTGATCAGACGTTTCAAATGCATTTCCGTCGATTTTAATCTCAGCCGTTATAACTCCTTTGAGCAACGGCTGAGATTAAATCATTTTAAAATGATTTGCCGATGAATCAGATCGCGCTATGTACCCGCGCCTTAAGTGAATATCAACGATCACGATTTAATCGCACGATCAGACGCTCCACATTGCGCCACATCATCTCCTGCATTCGATCGTCGATCACCATTGATCCGACGCTCCAGATTGCACCACGTCACTTGCAAACTTATAAATATCCGAAAAATCAATTTTTAATTTCAAAAAATCCTGAAAATTTCATTAAAATTTCAGAAAAATCCCTAAAAATTAGAAAATTTCAAAATATAACTCCAAATTAATCCAAATGTGCTTCATTTGATCAAAAATTAGATTATCTATCATTCTAAAAAGTCAAATTTAATTAATAATAAGAGATTAAATTTATAATTCAAAAATACACTCATTTCTTTAAGATTTTAAAACTTAGAAAATAATATGAGTGTATATAAAATGATTTCTCTCATTATTTAACATTAAAAACTAATTATAATCTCAAGTAAAGATGGGTTATGAAATTATTTATCTTTAATTTGTCATAATTAACCCTAAATTAATGTATTTTGAAATTATAATGACTTTTTCATAGAATGATAGATAAATACTCATAAATATGATAACATGCATATGAATGGAATCTTTTATGCCGTAATATGCATAAATAATCATGTATTATCATGTCTAATTAGCATGTTATCACATGTGCATATGATTCCTTAACAAGCTGGCATTTTGACTTATTAGGTTGGAACACTTATGAAGGCTTGTCAGTTATTTATTTAATAGGTTTTGAACCCTAAAGCAATTGATGATGGACTTGTTTTAGCAATACCAAAGACATAAAAGTCTATCATTATTTTTCTTTTCACCCTCTCTCATTTTCTTATGCATACAAGTGAGACTAGATTGGATTGCCTCCCTTGTCCTTGATCTTTTTTCTAATAATTCATCAAGGAGAAATGTTTAATTGGATGCATTACCATTATTGGTTTTGATATACTCTTTGTCTCTTGTAAGGAACAATGATTAGTGGTTGGATTGATTGGATCAAATCATCATGATCTAAATTGTTGATCCTCTATGTGTTCAAAGCTAACTGATAAATTGAGGAAATGATTCATTTTGCTATTGATAAGAGATTACTACTTTAAAATAATAATTTGAACCACAATCAGTGGGTGTTTTTGTCTTTTTTTTTTAAGTTTAATCTTTTTTAGATTTATTTTAAACTTTTTTCAGATTACCAAGTATGATTGTCAATTAGATCATCAATCAAATATCTAATCTAATTGATGACCATCAATCATCACTGATCATCATTGATCATCAAATATCATGAGCATCATTGATTGATCAATTGGATTGGTCAACCAGCCAATAAACAATCATGATCATGACAATCATGATCTGATCACGTTTCCTATTCTCTTCCATTAAAAATAAGTCTAGTGGCTTTTGCTTCACGAGCTCTTCACAAGCTCAAAATGTAATCAGTCATCATGAATACAAAATGACTACCATTTTAATACAATCACTCTCTCTCTCTAAGGATGGAAGAAGATATTCTTGACCTCTCTCTCTCTTCAATCTCTCAAGCCAATCAATTTATGCCCATCTCTCTTGCCTCTTAAGAACCAGATTCTGCCTTCTTTCTAAAGACATCTCTGTTGCTGCCGGTGGGTTTCCTCCGAGGGAGCCTTTGAAAAGAACGAGGATCACTTTTTTTTTCTCTTTGATAGAACACTATTCATATTCCCTACTCTCATCAATTAAATGCGCAGGGCACAGTCGCCCTCAAAGATGCCTTGAACGCGGATAAAGCAGTCTGCAGTCTTGTTTATTCTGATCTTCATCTCCATTCTCCAAGAAGCATCTCTCTCTCTCACTCTCTCACTCTCTCACTCTCTCACTCTCTCTCTCTCTCTCTCCATATTTTCGGCGTTCGTGCGGGATAAAAGAAGGGCAGTCGCGGAATCACACTCAGAGCTTTATCGTTCGTCCTCGTCGGGTATTGCGGAGGGCCCGCCTTGTGGTCTCTGTCTTCTGACTTGCTTTCGGCAGAGTCAAAGGAACGGTTACTGTTCTCCATCGCTGCAGTCATTTGGAAAGTGCCAAGTGCGTGAAATTATTATCTCCGTCTCTCTCTCTCTCTCTCTTCTCTTTGACCATTCCATCTGCTCATCCGGTCATCCTCATTCCATCCTCACTATAAAGGTTGGCAGCGCCACCTGCTTTGTCGTCAAAGTCTCTCTCTCTCTCTCCTCCTACCATTCCCTCCGCTTATCCCTCCTCACTATAAAACTGGGCAATACCACCTTCTTGCTATATAGTCTCCAAACCCCATTCTCTCTCTCTCTCTCTCTCTCTCTCTCGCTCCTCCTCTTCTCTCTTCCCAACTCTAAGAACCTTCAGCCCTATAAAGTTCTATACGCCTCGTCTCTGATCTCTCCCTCATCCTTATTATTCTCGAAGGCTGTCAAGGATTATGGAGGCAATAGAGAAGCTACAAGAGAGACTCCAGAGGGAGGAAGCAGAAGAAAAGCACCACTCCTGCATGCACCAGCGCCTGCTCTCTCTGCTTCTCGAGCAAGCAATCAATGGCGATAGAGACAGAGAGGGAGAGCTCTCCTCTCTTGTCTCGACCCTCCATGAGGAGCTCGCCCCATTTCTGGAGCCCTCCTCCTCTCCTCCTCCTCCCATTATCCGGTGGCTTGGTGAAGCTTCAGATGATGAACTTGGCATCCCCCCAACTAGTTGGCAAATTCAAAAGATAAACAATTAAAGAGAGAAAGAGAGAGAGAGAGAGAGGTGCCTTTAAGTAGCCAAAATTTATTTACATTTCTTAGAAAATATCAAGAAGAGTGTAGCAAAAGAGGAAGCAAGAAAAGACAAATGCTTGTTTTGGGTTTTCAGTTTTTCATCTTAGATAGAATTTTCCAATGAATTCATGCATATTTCTATATCTCTTTTGAAATTTCTAGAGCAAGAAATGAAGCCATGATTCGTCGAAGTATATTTTCTAAGATGTTTGTCCCATTGATAATTTCATCCATGTCTAAGAGACTGTAAAATGTTTATTTTAACCCTCAATGTTCCTTAGTAATGTAGATGTCTTGGTTCATGCATGAACTACTTGACTAGAACACTTCAAAACTCTCTCACTCATCATGGAGAAAGTCGTGTGTGAGACTCATCTCAATATCTGTAAGACTCTCTTCTTGATAGGATGCCTCAATGTGGAGGAGAAGGCCTCTTTTCAAAGACCACTGGAGGAAGCCTAGCAAGCCTTTAAGGGCTCATGAAACTCCCCCACCTGAAATTTCCAAGGGGAGGTTTAAGAGGCCCACTCAGGGAGCTGTTTCAAACCCTCTCCCCATTATTCTCATCCAAAATGAAATGGCTCTATTGATTGTAATTTCTCTCTCCACTAGATGAGGTGCCTTTGAAAACTAGACAGCATTAATCACAAATCCTTTGTTGGCTCATATTTTGAGGCCAAAACCTTCTCCAAGATCCTCTATGTCATCATTTTACCACACCGTCCTATGGACAATCCTTAGTTTCTTCATCTGAAAACTACATCAATGTAGTGATAGGATTTCTCAAAAAGGTTCTTCTCCACCTTCTCTAAGTCTTGTGTCTCACTAGAGGCATCATTATCCATTGGTAGACAACAACTTGTCTTATATATATTTTCATCTGAAAGAGACACTTTGTTGTGTGTCTTCAACTCAAGCCTCTTGAGCGTTATTTCCTCTATGTGCATTGTGGTTAATGGGACTTAGGATCTCACCCTAATGATGCTAATATTGTGACATGCAAGTGGATTTTTATGATAAAGTACCACCCAAATGGCACTATGGCTCATCAATTGATTATACTCAAAGGATTCACTCAAGCTTGATTAGTCACTAGAGGATTTACTCAAGCTCATGTTAGTCACATTGAGACCTTTTATCTGGTGTTTCCTATGAACTATATACGAGGTATTTTATCTCTGGCTATTAATCTAAATTGGTCTCTCCATCAGTTGGACTTCTCTAGTGCCTTCTTATATGATGATCTAGCCGAGGAAGTCTTTATACAACAACCTGATGACTCTAAAATATAAGTCACATTCATGCATTATTTACCATGCTTAACTACTGATAAAGACTGTTACAATGAGAATATCTATTTATATATGACTGAATGTGATGAAAATATGACTAAGTCATATCATTCATCATTTCTTATATTTTAATTATATTATGAGACTAACTCCATTTGACTTCTTAGAATTCAAATGGCTAAATTATCATATTTTTATGAGTTATATGGATCCAAGGACTTAGGTTAAGTTTAATGAGAGCATATATACAAATTATCTAGAAAGAAAAGAAGAAAACAAGTACTCTATCTTTTTAGGAGTTTGGTCAACCTTTTCTACCTTTTTAGGAGGTTAGTCAAATCTTGTCACATTTTTTAGAGTTTGATTGACCTTTCCACCTATTAAGGATGTTGTTCAAGCCATTCCATCTTTTTAGGAGGTTGGTCAGACAATTTCACCTTTTTAGGAGGATGTTCAAGTCTTTCCACCTTTTTAGGAGGTTGGTCAAACCTTGTCATATTTTTAGGAGGTTGGTCAAACCTTGTCATATTTTTAGGAGGTTAGTCAAACCTTTCAACGATTCTAGAAGGTTAGTTAACCACCTTCTTAGGTGGGGCCAACCCATTCCACCTTTGTAGGGGACTAGTCACTCCCTTTATTTTAGAAATCAATGATGGTCAAGGTGATTCTTGAAAAGTCAAAGGAGGTCAAAGGTGAAAGAGGTAAATTTTTTCTCTTTTATTTATTATTAATCAATTTGGATATTTACTTTTTTTTATGAAGAATCCATATTTATTAGAGAAAATAGAGGTAAGCCCACCTCCTTAGGGAAGTGGTAGTCAACCCACTCTTTGAAGAGGTGATTATGAAGCCCATCTCCTTGGGAGGAACTCTCTCGCCTCCTTCAGAGGTGGTTATGGCCGTGGCCTATGGATTTAATTTTCACCATTGATTTGGTGGCACCCAAAAAGACTAAATCTTTACCATTAATCTAAGGAACCTCTAAATCTAACATAAAAACAAATCTTTCTCTTCCTTTTTTGTTATTTTTTTACTCTCTCTTAGCATCAAGCTACCAGAAGGAAAAGGAGAGGCTTAAGCCCAAACTTTGCATTGTTTGGTCTTCGAGTTTGTTGTGGAGGTAAGATCAAGGGAAGGATTGAGATCGTAACGAGCCTAGCATTACTCGGACTATCATTGACATGAAAAATGGGGTTTGTGTGAGGATTTGGATTTGATATTTTCTGATAAGCCCCGTCATGGATAGTTGATAACATGCAATTTATACATGAATTTACATAATTATTAATGCAATTTAAGACATTAAATATTCTATTTGTATGCATGTTATCATATTTTGAGTGCATATCTATCATTTTATGTAATTTTAGGTTATGACCTAAAAATACATCATTTTCGGGATTATTATGCATAATTAAATAATATAGTTTTATTCACATCTATATTTGAGATCATAATTATATTTTTATGATTAAATGATAAGAGAAAATATTTTTATTTACACTCATATATTTTTCTAACTTTATTTTCTAAGAGGAATCAGTGTATTTTTTAAATTTAAATTAATTATCTTGTTATTTAAACATTTTGAATTTTTACAATGATAGATAATTTAATTTCTGATCCAAAATAAATAAATTTGGATTAATTTGGAGTTGTATTTTGAAAGTTATGAATTTTTCTAGAATTTTTGAATTTATTTAAAGATATTTTCAATTTTTAAAAGAATAAAAAGAAGAAAAAATATTTTATGCATCGCAAGCTAACGTGGTATAGCGTTGCCACGTGAAGACATGTGAGTGTGTGTGTGTGCATGTGTGCGCATGTGAGTGATTAGTGGTTAAGCATCCATTACGGATTTACGTCAACCCATTATACACTCACTTCTTATATACTCGTCAAATCGATTAAATTTATATCATATGAGACTATTTATCTCTATTTTTATTCGCAGGAGACGTGGCGCAACAAGAATTGTCCAATCGCGCGGTTTAATCGCAATCGTCGGATTTCACTTACTCGAGGGGCTACGTGGCTGCATTTGATTAGGCGACAATTCATTTTAAAGAGGATTTAATCTCAGCCACTTATCTGGGGAGTTATAACGATCGATATTAAATGCACCCCAATGGACACATGGGCCCATCTCAATCGCTCGATGAAGATTAAACCGTGAACATCAAACAATGCATCTTCTTCACATGCGATGTGGCAAGATCTGGACGCTTCCTCATCGATTGAACGGACGTGACTTAAAGCCGACAATTCATGAATCGACGTTCAATTTGAGCGATTGATCAAAGATGAAACGATGCATCCAACGGTTGTCCCCAAATTCTCTATAAATTAGAATGTTCTTCAACGAAATAAACTGTTCTTGGATGTTTCGAGAAAATCGAACGATTTAGACAACTCAGTCCTGGAATCACTTGATGTCTACTTCTTCTAGACTCATTTTCGCCTCCGAGGAGTGTTTGAAATTGATCCTTGATTAATTAATATATATGTGGATATGGATAATTAATTAAGGTTGACCAATAAGGTGTTATTTGGTCTATAGAGTTATTAACTAGTGAGATATATGGACCTAGAGGGTCACACACATAAGGCCTATGGATGTTGGTGGAAATAGACATAATTATGAGGGTTTTTATGAAAAAAACTCATACCAAATGTCTATAAATAGGGGGAGAACGACCACAACTGAAGGTGCCCATAAAAGCCTAGTGGGAATTCTCTTCTTTCTTCTCTTTCTCTCTTGGTGAAGAGCTTTGAAGAGGAGATCCAACCATCTGGAGACCATGTGGATACCGCTAGAGGCTAGACACTTGAATAGCTTCAAGAACTCCTTCAAGGAAACCATGTAAGTATGTTTTCTCATTCATACTAGATGATAAGATCATCTGTTCTTGGTGGCTTGGTATTTTGAATATCAGATTCAATGTTTTCCACTACATTTGATATTTCAATCAAAATTTTGAAAGTTTATCGACATCAGAACCCAAAAAATAAACCATGACAATCTAGAAGCAAGAAACACATGTGTACTTGAAGTAGAAGCTAAGTTGGCAGTCGATGTGGATGCATGAGACTACTTCCCTGCTTTATATTCTGCTGGGGTGAAAGTCATTTGTATAAATGGTATGACCAGTGGCGTAGATATGCTAGGAGGAGTTGGGCTCTGAATGGTAGATGAAAATATAGCTTGAGCCCATTTAGGCTTCCCAAACTCCTTCCGGCACTTTTCCAAAGCATGAGTGGTATTGCCACAATAAGTGTTATGCTGGAAGGTTTTCTTGTCCTTAGCAGTGGGTAGTCCACCACAAGAAGTAGTAGCCTTGGAGCTACGCCCCTCATCATGTCCATGAGTAATAAATGCAAGCAAGGTAGACAACTCTGGCAATGGGGATGATGTGGAAGATGAAGGTCCAGTGCTCGAAGTGACTCTAGCGCTCAAAGTGACTTCGGTGCTAACTTGAAGAGCCGAGGAAAAAATCAATGTCATACCTGGCACTTGAGTACTATAAAGTACTTGACCACGAATCTAGGAAGCAATAGATGGTCGTAGGCCACTGAGATAGACTCTAACAATGAGCTCCTGACGATATTGTTCCAATGTGCATAAATTTATAATGGGTGGTTGATAGAGAGACAACTCTTTCACAAGTGACTGGAGGAGACCAAAGTGATCCTAAAGGAATTGATCACCTCATGTACAAGTAAACATGGACTCAAAGATTTCTTTTGTGTGGCTAATGTTGGTCTTGTTTGCATACATAGTCTCCAATGTACATCATAGTGTGTTTTCAGGTTTGATACATGAGAAAGGTTGAGCAATGATTGGAAGAATGCTCTGCCACATCCAAGAGCGAATAGCAAAATCTAGTTGATTCCATGTATCATAATCAGGAGCAATTTTGGCACAAAAAGACTTTAACAAATAGTATAGTAGGTGATGGGTGATGAAACAAATTCGTGTGGTCATTGAAAACACACAAAGACATGTCAAAACAATCTCCAAACCCACCTATTTAAGATTAAAATCATGAATTAAAGAGTATAATCGTGAATAAGGGTCAAATATATGGAGAATTAAGATATTTTTTAAGTGTTCTTCAAATTTGATCAAAATCAAATCAGGAATTGAGGTCATGAATTAGGGTTTTTAGTAGTTTTAAAAAGAGAACTCTAAGGCAAATCCACGGAATCAAAATAACTCGATTTGGATCAAGATTCTTAGAGAAATCAATAAGCAAAAATTATGAAGAATTTTTTATCATGAAGAGAGAGAAAACCAATAATTTATCTAAAATTTTATTAATCTATAATTCAAAATTAAAATATAATGATACATGAAAAGAGATTACGAGGAAAGCACATAATTTAACTTGTATTCATGCTTGAAATGATCCAATTGATCGTCAGATTAAGGGCTCTTCATTCTACAATTTTGAAGACAAAATTTGGCATTCAAGAGGCAATTTCTCCCTATTCTCTCAACAAAATCTCACTTTCAAACACTCTTTGGATGTGGAAATTGATCTATAAGAGAAGGAAAGCAAGATATTTAAGGATAGAGATGTCTAAACAGTTCGATTACTCAAAACACCAAAGAATGGTTTACATCGCCAAAGAACATGCGTATATATAGGAAAAATTGGGTGTGGCCTTTGATTTGGCTCTTCATCTTCAATGAACGGCTCAGATGAAACGCTTAGATGTTAATCTTTACCGTTAAGTCATGTTTGTTTGATCTAAGATGGAGTGCTTAGATTTTGTCACATCGCGCGGGAAGAAGAAGCGTCGCGAGATCTCGTCCGTCCAATCGTGAATCCACGCCTCAGATTCTCATATAGCTCTTCAAATCTTAGTCGTTATAACTCCTCAAATGAATGACCAGGATTGATCTATTTAATAAAACAAATCGTTGTCCACGCAGATGTTGCCGCGTATCCCCCTCACCTAAGTGAAAATGAGGGGATGAGATTAAACGACCTTATTCCCATCGATCAGATGCTCGTGAGCGTGCCATATCACTTGCGCAATTAAATAAATAAAAATAGTCCCACATGAAAAAAAATAAACGCAGATTGACTGGTATTTAAGTGGAGATTATTTAGTGGGCATAGCGAATATCCTGAAAAGGATGCTTAACCCACTAATCTCACATGCGCAGACACCCATGCCCACACATGCATGTGTGGGCCACATGGTATGTATACACGTCGCCACGTGACAACACGCCATTCGCCCGTTGTGTTAGTTGCCTCGTCAACGCGAGATAAAAATTTCAAAATTTTTTTAATTTTTAAATAGAAATCAATTTAAAATAAATCCATTAAAATTTAGAAAAATTCTAGAAAAATCCTTAAAAATGAGAAAATTCATAACTTTAAAAATATAACTCCAAATTAATCCAAATTTGTCTTGTTTGATTAAAAATTAAATAATCTATCAAAATATACTCATTTCTTTTAGAAATAAAGTTTAAAAAGATAAATAAGTGTATATAAACACAATTATACTCTCAATCTTAAAATTATTCATGATTATCCCTAAAATAGTGCATTTTGATATCATAACTTAAATTTACATAGAATGATATATATACACTCAAAACATGATAACATGCATAAGAATAGAATATTTTATGCCTTAATTTGTATTAATAATCATATAATTTCTTTTGTAAATTGTATGTTATCAACAGGAAATGAGAAAATCTTCAAAGTCAGTAGCTCGTGATGCATAATTGTGACCATCAAAGGTGTATGTTGGTCATGTCAATTTGCTCACGATAGAATGTAGTGTCGTGGAAAATGCGTCTACAGGGGATGATATCTGTGATAAAGTAGCCGAGATTATTGGTGGAGTAGATGGAGCAAGGGGACCCATCGGTGAAGCAGTTAGTGGCGACAACTCATCTGACCCAGAAGATGTCATCAAACCCAAAAATAAAAATAATTGTAATGGCCCTGAAGAGGGCAGTGGCAATGGCGAAAGTGGATCCAAAATGCAAAATTAGTGGCCCGAGAGGGGAGGCAGTAGCAGCCCGAGAAGGGCAGTGGTGGCAGCCCAAGAAGGGCGACGGTGGCAACCCAAGAAGGGAGACAACAGCAGCCCAAGAAGGGCGGCAGCAGGCCAATAAGGGAGGTGGCGGTAGCCCAATAAGGGTGGCGGCGGTTGCCCAATAAGGGCAGTAGAAAAAAAAGGAGGGGAGAGGGGATACCTTCGACTTTCCTGAGCTTCTGGCGGGTACAAAAGTAGAGCAATGGTGGCGGTGGCTTTAGTTGAGCGGCGGTGGCAATACGAAAAAGGAATTCAATTTTGGATCTGATGCCATGTGAATGATAAAGCCTAATTATATTTAATGAGTAAATAAGATATTACAAGCAAAAATTTATAGAGGAGAAAAAAAGAAATATCAAAATATAACCCATTTGAGACTAATTTCTTGCAATTAATATCATGCATTGTATGTACTTTTTATTAAAAATCTATCATAAATGCATGTTATTATGATTTAAAATGAATAAAATGATAATTCTTATATTTTAGAGGATATTCTTAATTTGTCATAAATTATTAACATTTTATGAACATTTTAATGAGATTGATTCATCAAGAATGTAAAATGTTATATATAAAATGAAATCACATTTTTTGGATTTTTTTAGAATTTTTTGGGAATTTGTAGAAATTAAAATCATTGAGTATATATATATATTAATAAAGCTATCTCTCTCTTTCTCTCTCTACCAAAAATCTCAAGAGAGAAATGCCTTCCTCTGGTGTGGAAAATCATTTGGACCTCATGTGTCACATCCTATGGCGCGACCTTCTCCACTCTTCCTTCTCTTGCACGATCTCTCCTATCTTCCTCTTCTCCCCTGCACGTATGTATGTGTAAGGGGCAGGAGGGGATCTCACGTTCTCTATCTCCTTTGCTCTCTCTCATTTCCCTGTCTCCTTCTCTCCCCCACGCGCGTGCGCATGTAAGGGGAAGAAGGAGATCCTCTACTGGATCTCTCTCCCTCTCACGCCCGCGCATGCACGTGTGTGTGCAAGGGAAATTTCCACACACAATCTCCTCTCTTGCACGACAAAGAGAGGAGAGGTGCGAAGGAGAGAGGGTCGTTCCCCTCGTTCATCTCTCTCTCTCTTGCACACGACAAAAATTTCCATCGTCTATTCGTCGAGCCCATTCTTCTCTGCCTCCTTCCTCTCGCTGTTTGAGTTCTCTCTCCCTTCTTTCTTTCTTTCTTTTCCTTCTCTCCTTCTCGTTGCGCGATGCATGAATGCACACGTGAGCAAACACAAGTACGCAGTGGAACTCTCGCTTCCGCTCTTCCGCTTCTTATTCTTTTGCTCTTCTCATGCCTCACGTGCATCTCTCCACTCTCCCTCTCTCATTTCCACGCTCCTCGTCATAGCTAGAGGAGAAAGTGGAGAGAAGAGAAGAGAAGAGAGGAGAGAGCTAACGGGCATTTAATGTAATTTTTATGTTTCATCAAAGTATGACCGACACGATTTGAGGAGAGAGAAATTATATCAACGGTCCATATTCATCTAAATTAAAGCTTGATATTTGACGATGGATTTAGGGGATAAAATTTCGTGGGCATGATTCTCATTTCAAGTTCTACAAATTTGATGGGGCTGATTTAAGTTCTGAGATTAAAAAAAATATGGTTCTTAATGTTTCTTGGTGTGCTGACGAGACGAAACCGCGAGGTCATCAATTTCAAGCGGTATCGCGTCAAAAATAATTCCAAACTTACCAATTTTGAGAATTAATCACGAATTCAAGGGTATAATGGTAAATATGGGTCGAATCCACAGGGAATTTAGGAATTTTTCGATGTAATCTTCAAATTTGATCAAATCGGACGAGAAATTGATGGAAGAAATTGGGGAAAATGGTATTTTATGAAAGTAGACTTCAAATCGATTCCACGGAATCAAAAATCGTCAAAATCGGACTTGATTTTGCGGAGAAATCATGAATTGAAGTGGAGAGAAATTTCGGACCGAAGAACTTGCGATTTTAGCTAAATTTCGATAAAATTAACATCTAAATCCTAATCTAAACAGAAATTAAACATGATTGGGAGGTAAATCATTCAAAACCGCTTCCACTAAACTCATTTTGCAATCAAATCGCCGTGATTAAGCCGATTAATCGCGGAGAAAATCAAGAACGCCTCGACGAACTTCAAGCTGCGATTTCTCACTCAATACTCAACCAAATCTCGATTTCTACCACTCCTCGGACGCGGAAATTGAAGAGGAAGAGGAAGAACTCGAGAGAAACAGGCAAGGAAGGTGTCTGGACAGTCAATTTGATTGATTCTTGCTTGGATGTCTTAGAACGACGAAGAACATGGGTATATATAGGGCGAAAAATCGTAACCGTCCGATCGTTTCGATCGACGGTTACGATGAAACGGTCCACGATGGACCGTTTCGAAAATATCGTGACCATTAGATCGTAGATGGACGATCTGGATCTGATCTCCCGAGATGCGTTATAAAACGCATGGAATGACACCCGTTGGATCGCGAACGGACGGCTGAGATGCGGTCCCCGTGGATGCATCTCGGCCGTTATAACGCCTGGAAATAACCACGTGCTTGATTGATCTTCCCGTGATCCAGCGTCCACGCGATCGACGCTTCTCATTTGATCGCTCGTTCAATCCAGCGGTTCTCATCGCGCCACGTCGCTGAAATCTAGCCGTTATAACTCGCCCAATTAAGCACGTGTTTGATCAAGTTTAGTGGTCCACGCGTCCATTTAATCAGCGTCCTCCGATCGCGATCGCTCGCTCCTCGTCGTGCCACGTCACCTGCAAGGTAAGTAAGCGTAAGTTAGTCCCACACGGACTTAATTTAGAGAAACGGTCGGGTATATAATACCCGACCGTTTATAAGGGTATGACCCTCCCTTATAAGGGGAGGACAAAGAGCGATTTTTATATTATGTAAAGTATATAAATATATATGATATATTCACGCGCCACGTGGGCGCTGCGCGGGCCTGCGTGGCGCTGCCACGTGGCCCTGCGTGCCACGTCGCATCCACGCGGGCCCCGCGCCCCTTTTTTTACTTTTTATTTATTTATTTTATTATTTAAAATCGAAAATAAAATAGGAAAAACTGTTTTAAAAATCCGAAAAAATCCTTTAAAAATAGAAAATTCATAACTTTTAATATATAACTCCAAATTAATCCAAATTTCTTTCATTTCATCCAAAATTTAATTGTCTATTATTCTAAAATGTCAAATTAATTAAATAATAAGAGTTAAAAATTATTATTTCAAAAATACATTCATTTATTAAGATTTTAATCTTTAGAAAATAAAATGAATGTTTATAAAAGTTATTTCTCTTATTATTTTATCTTTAAAAACAATTATAATCTCAATAAAAATATGGGTTATCAAATTATGAAACTCTAATTTATAAAAATTAACCCTAATTTAAAGTATTTTGAGATTATAATGACTTTTTAAGAGAATAATAGAAAAATACATATAAATATGATAACATGCATGTAAATGAAATCATTTAAGCTTTAATATGCATGAAAAATCATGTTTTATGATGTAAATATAGCATGTTATCATGTGCCTCTAACATTGGCTAGCCAAAAGGAAAGAAGGCAGTGATTGATTATTCTTTATGTATGGAACATCATTTTTAGTGAGTTTCTTCTCTTTTATTTTCATTCTTTGTGTTTGATACAAGACATCGAGTCCGGGCGAAATGTATGGGCTCTTGAAGGTCTATTTTGATTAGAGAGCATCACTAGAGTGTGTTTTTATCATGAATCCTTATATTAGTATAATTTTCTATCCATCTATTCTATTTTATTTATCTTTAATCAAAATTTATATCTTTTCAAACCCTAAAATAAATTTTCCATTGTCAATTAGAGGTTTTCATTCCTTGAAAGAAGTTTAGAAACATTTGATCGGTTCATTTCACTTCATGTGTATGTCTTCTTCCTTTCCTCGATCATTTCCGCTTTCTTTAAATAAAAAAACACTGAAAAATTTCTTGATTTCATATTTTAACTTTCTTCCTTATGGATTCAACCTTAACTCGCCATTGTTCTAAATGTAAATCCGAATTTGATGATTTGAGTAAATTTTTTTGATACGTGAATTTGCTCATTCAAAGACAATATTGTTAAGCATATCAATATCCTAAGATCAAGATAAAATATGAGAACTAACCAAGTGGTCACCCATCCTAATATTGCTCTCACTCAAGCACGTTTAACTTTAGAGTTCTTATAAAAGCTAGTGCAATACACCTTCTAATGAGCTATATCTAACACCTTCTAATGAGTTTTATCTAACACCTTCTAATGAGCTATATCCAACACCTTCTAATGAGTTATATCTAAAAAAGATCAACATCTTAATCATTTTAAACCATGATAACATGCATTTATTATTTTATTGTTAAGAATAATAATATAAAATACATGATATAAATGCATGAATTTGCATGTTATCAGTGAGTCATACCAAATGGGAATACATCAGCATTATACTTACTCTACTCATAATTCTCTTCCATCATCCTACATATTTGACCTCGTCTTATGTGTTGTATGGGGCTCCTCCCATGTTCCTTCTCCCTTGGGCCCTCTTTATTATACTATGCTTGTTGATGACTATACTTGTGCCAACTAGGTATACCACAACAAAGATTGTGGACAAGTCCTTGACATTATTTTTCTTTGGTTGGTGCAATTCCCCTATATATTCTTTTCCGTGATGCTCCTCTATTCGTCTCACCACCCAATGTCATTTGTGTATGGTTTTTTTAAGATCATACTCCATCTCTATTAAAACTTACTCCTTAAGCACACAAAGGGGTATCCAATGGTTATTCTCACTAGAAAACATATATGGTTATGTCACTTTTGTTGATATTACCTTCTATGAAGACATCCCCTACTTCTCACCATCCACCTGCTCCATTCCTAGAATCCATCTCTCGATTACCACAATTTTTCCTACTCTTACATAATTAACTTCTCCTCACTATTATTTTCTCCCAATACTACACGCTCTCCTATGCCACCTCCCTTTCTCATCCCGAGGACTATTCGACTCCATTTGTGCTCTTTATGATTTCATGTGGCTTTACATCATGTCATCCCCAACTAATTTTTTTTTCTCTACTAGTCATCTACTCTCCACCGATTCCAATATCAAACATCCCTTGCTACTCCAACCTATGACCCACTTTTAGATGATCTCCATATTTACATTTATTTAGACAAGCTAGTAGACCCAAAATCAATTTTCTCATTTTGTTTCGTATGATCATCTGACACTACCTACCATATCTTTGGACTCTCTATGTCCTTCGAGTCATTACCCAATTTGTATCATGACGTCTTTAGGCATCTCAATGGAAGGTAGCAATGGATCTCGAATATTGTGTTGTGATGTAAAAGGGTTCATAGGACTTAGTACCCTATCACATTGACACTAACTATGACTTGATGTCACAATAGCTCATAACAAAGCTTGGTTGGTAGCCAAAGATTCACTCAAGCTTATGGCATTGACTATATTGAGACCTTCTCTTTTTTTGTCCACTTATAACTCCTTTTGTGTTCTTCAATATATGGTGATCAACAAAGGCTAGCCTCTACATTATTTAGATGTTTCCAATGCATTTTTTATGTCAATCTAGGGGAAAAAGATTTTATGGATCAACCTCCATGGTATGTTGTTGAGTGGGAAAATACAAGCTCCCTTGCTTTCTTGTGCCATTTACATAATTAAAAGATTCAATATGCATGGTCTGTGAACTTTAGTCACCTTCTCACGACCTATGGCTGCACCCCATGCACAATGATCTAGTTGTGATGAAGAGGACCATGTCTAGGAACTTTGTGACACTTGCAATCTGTGTGTATGATATTCTCTTGAAATGAAAAGATGATACTGGCGTCTCTAAAGCCTTTCTATTTCCTTGAGATTGAGCTCCCTTAACAATCGGGTAAACTAGTTAATTCTCAGCAACAATATATGTCATGGATCTTCTTCAAGAGACAAGGTTGCTTAGGTATAAGCTCAAAACTTCAATATATGTTATGGAGGTTTGCCATAGTTTTGAGACATTGACTTCCCAGTACTGCACGATGTCAACCACCATCAATGACAACTTAGAAAATTATTCTAATTGACTATCACTCATCTTGACATTTTTCATGTTGTTAGTGTTCTTTGCCACTTTATGTAGGAACCTAGCGAGGTACACTACGAGGAGGGTACCTTAAAAGTCCTTCAATACATTAAGAGAACTCATGGTGAAAGGCTCATCTACCAGCAGTATGGATATCTCCATATTGAAGCCTATTCTAATTCCAAATATGTCGGGGACAAAGGAGATCAAAAATTTACCACCAGTTATTGTACTTATTGCTGGGATCTGAGGCTCGAAAAGCTCTCCAAATCTGTCCAAAATAATGATTGCAGCGGAAAGTGTTGAATCAAAACATTCAACATCGTGGAAGCACCAAGAATGGATGATCTCATCATCCATTTTAGGTGATCCTATCATCTAGTATGCAATAAAATTCATACTTACTTGGATCATTTGAAAGAGTTCTTCAACCGTTCAAGCGTCCGGCCTCTAGCGGTATCGACACAATCTCCAGACGATCGGATCTCCTCTTGAACACTCGTCACCATGAGAGGAAGAGAAGAGGGAGGAGAATTTCCACTAGGCTTGCATGGGAACCTCTATTATGGTCGTTCTCCCCCTATTTATAGACTTTGGGAATGTGAAATTTTCACAAAAACCCTTATTATTATGTCTATATCCACCGACGTCCATTGACCTTATGTGTGTGACCCTCTAGGTCCATATATCTCGCCAGTTAAAAACTCTATCAACCCAATAACACTTATTGGTCATCCTTATCAATTAACTATATCAACATATAGATTAATTGACTAAGGATCCATTTAACCCAATCGACAGGTTGAGTCGCCAGCCCAGTGGGTGCCAAGCTACACCACGTGCTCTAGGAGATATGGAGTATATTAGAACTCACTTATGGAACCTTCCCATCATCGATTACCATGTATGTATAATCCTTCATCCACACGAGACTCATGAATGACTTAGGGTATGGTTAAATGTCAAACCCTAATTGGTCACTCAATTTAGTACTGATGCGAGTAGGAAATCATTGAGAACAACTTCTCTAATATTTCCACTACCTTGGCCAAGGATTTAATCGCATCTCATTCCTTGAGTCGATCTCCTCATATACCGAGGGTGGATGATCTCATCTTGAGCACTCAATCACCTTCGAGGACTTCATGTCGTATCCAATCTATGACGTTTTGGAGATCTCGTGGCTAGGGGGTCGTAAGTCATAGTCAAAACACGATCATCCATCCACAAGATGTCTTTGGTGTCTCAGGTCAAAGGACCACGTACACAACCGTGACATGAATGAACCTGATTGACAATTTAGGTATATTACCATTCAGGGATTCATACGGATCAATTCAGTGAACTCTTTCTCCAAAGAGCACCCAATATCTATCCTTAGTGTCTCCACACCGATGGCTATAGGATCAGTCATACTCATCATATGAGTTGGATTAGATAGTGATATTCTTTCCGGATAATTCGATGTCCTTCTCGAATATCCCATGAATAGGAATGTTTAGAACATATGTTTAAAGACTAGCGATCACTATATTATGATCTCATCATAATTCACTTAGTCATTGCACATGCTCATGAACTTCATTGCAAACATCACACAAGAATGACAATGAATAAATTTCATTTCAATGAACACAAACAAGATACATGGAAGTGTGATTGGCTTATAGGCCACATAATATCCATCACTTATGGCGGTAGCAACCTAGTCACTTGGCAGTCCAAGAATTAAAAGATTGCGCCTTGCTCTAATGCAAAAGCTGAATATCAAAATATGACATAAATAACATGCCCGATAGTTTGCCTTCAATCTCTCTCTCTCTCTCTCAAAAGACAGGCGTCACATCTTAGACACCCATGCCCATGAATGGCAACAACCAAGCAGCCATCTTCATTGCATGGAAACCACCTTTCATGAAACTTAAAAATTACAACAAGATCAATTCGCTCTACATTCACAAAAAATTCTAAAAGGTGTTATCCCATCGTGGTATGTTGTCTTGTTTGATCAGTGGGGGATATTTTTCTACCAAACACATCTACAATATCTCCAACAACTCATTGGGTACCAACATGGACATGTTTGATCTATACATGCCATCTTGAGGGCAAGTTTTACCCCGCCAAGGGCCCATCTCTTAATCCCTACTTCTCTTCACTATATAAATGTTTGTACTTCTTGATTATTTTTTCTCTTTGGGTTTTGTTATTAGTGATATTATAATGATTTTGATAGGTTGATCAAAACTAATAATGGATAGTGATAAAGAATCTCTAAAAAAAATGTGATCCTTTGGCTGATCAACGCAGTTGATCCATCAACAAATATGTATCATGATAGATCGATGTTTGCTGATCATTTAGACAATAGATAAAGGGAGAGAGAAGAGAGAGATATTATTAAAGAACTATCTGATCAGCGATCAAATCATAAAACTTCCAACGGTCAAATTGATAAGAGGTTATATAATCTCTTATCAGATCACCTGCATTGATCATGGCGATCCCAGCAGATCACAGCAATCCCATCAATGATCGCTGATCAAGCCGGCAATCAATCTTAGAACCTCAATCAGCGAGCAAATAAAGCAGAGATTCTATTATCTCTGATCGAATCACCTCATAGATTATGGGGATCCAATTTGATCTCAGTGATCTGATCAGATCGGAAGTTGATCATAGAACTTGGAACTCTGATTTAATTGATCAGATTTTTATAATTGATGATCAGATCACCAGCATCAATCTTGACAATCCAATTCGATCACGGCGATAAGGTAAGTGATCAACATACTCTAACATGGACCATAGAGGTATGTCAGAGGATCCATGGCTGACTTAAATTGAATTGCTAATAGTATGGCAAGTAAATTTCACCAGGGTAACGATACATTTTAATCGTTTAGTCCCAGTCATATAGTAGAATATGCAGATATCCAAAGGACTACAGAGGAAAATGGCAATCAAGTTTGGAGTTTTTTGGGTGATAATGTGCTAATTTTACAAGAAACCAGTTTCTTATGAAAAGAAAGAGAAGTAACACATCACTTCTAGAATCTAAGGGAGTGTTTTCTTTATATTTTGCACAAACATTTGAGCACTGAAAATTTAAAAACTTAAATGATGGGGTAACCCTAAAAAAGTTGCATAGTCAGAATGATAAAATGCAGGAAAATGTGAAATTCCTGTGGCTTGAATAGGGCACTTAGGGATATGAGGAGTCAAATCGAATGCTATGAGTTACTTCACCAACAGTTTAAGCCACAATTGGACACCAAAGAGTGATGTGCATTATCAACATCATACACCATTTTGTAATCTTAGAAATGAAGTCCTTCACCAAAAGCTGAAACACCGTCGGTAATTGCCAAATAGACATTTTTTTCTGGAAAAAACAGATAACAAATTTTCAAGCTAAAAAATGGCAGATGATGGTTGTTTAAATTCCCTTGGGGAATAAAGAAATTGATTAGATCACAAACAGACATTACATTCTTCAAAGGAGACAATTAAACAAAGAACAAAACGAAGATAATTCATTAATGAGGAAGGTGAAGAATTTTCTTTTATATAGATCATGAGCCACAATACCTCTCAGATTAAATTATCTAATGTGAAAGAGAAATCAAGATGGACCGTCTAAACAAGACAATAGAAGTCCCTGACCCCAAATTTGGTGGGAATGTGGGCATGAGCTTCTGGGAAACTTGAGTGCTTCTCAGCATAAATTCTGAGAGAGAGAGAGATAGAGGGACGACTAAAAGAAGCATAGTAGTCCTAAGCATCACAAGACTCAAAGCAGCAGAGAGGGGAGAGGGGGAGAAAGAGAGAGAGGCAGGAAAATGGGGACAGTAGAAGCCCCTTAAACAGGATACAGTGGTAAATGAGAAATACATAAGATATGTCCAGGCAAGGACTTAAGAATGAATTAGGCGAGAAATTATAAACTCGCTAAGAAAACCTTCTAACAACAGAAATTATGGTGGTAAGGATAAAAAGAGTCAGATATGAATCCGACCACAGTTTGAAAGCGGCATAACTTCTATAAAAATGAACCTGCATACCTCTCAATAAATTCTCATGAAAGAAATAGAGATGGAAAAACGTCACCTGATGGTCATAGTTATCCAACAGTGATTTTTCCTTGAGCATTCCTTTTCTTGATCCAGAAAAAACAGCCGATCAGAAGAGAAAAAATTTACATTTTTTTAGCAGACCGTGGGTTTTATATACATCAAATTTAAGGGGGCAGGTAGAGCATTTAAGGAATAGAGTTCAAATTTTCCTGCACGGGGATGATGTACATGTCCTGAAGCTTCAGCCTGTTTTCTGCCCACCATCGCTCTGCTTGCTGCTTATCGAACTTCTTCCGGCTGCCAATTTCATTGGTTGACAATTAACAGATGGTTAAATAAACCCAAGTAAATAAACCCAGGGATTACATAGGTTACTGGACATGGGTTCTCTCTCTCTCTCTCTCCCCCCACCCTCTCTCTCTCTATATATATGTATAGAAATATATATTACATCATTAATAAAAAGGAGATTTTCTATCCTTTCCTATTTGCTCTCCATATTGCATCATAAACCTGATCAATATCTCCCCCTTATGAGTTAACTCTCTCTCCTCTGCATACTTTCTCTCTCCAAACCATCCAAACTTCTTGTCAGCAATGAGAGACCTGATCGGCTTAGTGTACTTAGTAGCTACAGAAGCATTGCAGATGGGTGATAGCATAATTAAAAGTCAAGGAAATAAAGATTACCTGAAGCGAACACGCTTGAGACATTTCCCGCCATCAGGGTGGGGAGCAGCAGTGATGTAAACACCTGGTTCTGCCTGCTCGACCCATTCAGCATCATCTGCTGATGTTACAGTCCCATTACAAGACATTGAGTTGTTGGACACGATGTTAGGTTCCAAGGACTGGAGTGAGAGTGATGGTTTTGCTCTTCAGAGGCAAGAGAGGAAGAAGAGGAGTCTGAATAGAGTTAGTTTGCTGTTCAGATTCTAGATTAGGATTCGCTTTTGCTCTTTCGGCCGTGCCCTTGAGCTGTAAATTTAGGAAGAAAAATGATGTTAGAGAGCGAAGAATGGATGAGTATTATAGTAATTGAGATGAGCAACAGTATGTCGTCAATGATTATGCATAGAATAATTGGGTTCTCTTCCCTTTCCCTCCCTCCCTCATCTCATTTTAGGTTAGAGAATGATCATCACATTGTATTATAATTCTGTATGTAAAGAAGATACTGGTAAAGATGGCTAATGATACGGTTGTGATCACTATATAATCGATTTAGTTATTTTGGTAAATTTCTGGATCCATTTTCAACAAAAAAACATGGTCATTATATTATCAAGGTCAAAGCCAAGAAGTCAATGTCAAGGAACAACTGATCTCTCTCTAAATATATATACCTATCTCAGTTCCCCTTTCCCCTGTCTCTATCTACTGGTGTCTCTGCAAATCTCTCTTTTATGTCTAAACTTTCTCTCTCTAATGGTTTATCTCTCTCCATGCACAAAAGTTAGTGGTCAGGGAATATATGTAACATGGAGAATAAATAAAAATCCCAAAAGAACTTTATTTTACCTGAGCAGTTAGAGAATTAATAACTTCTATTGCAGCCTTGCACTTGGCACTTTCTTCTCTGGCTGTAGATGTGGCTTCCTGCAGCTGCATGGTCACTTTCTCAAGCTCACTCTCCAGAAACTCTGATTTTCTTGTCAGATCCTCAACCTGCACCAACATCTATCTATAAATTTCATTTCTCTCTTTAAAAATGCTACTGAGTAATGGAAACAACCATCTTGCATAGCATGGAAAAGAGAGAAAAAATTCTTTCTGAAACGAGAGAAAGACACAAACAACATAACAGAGGTTCAGCCAACAGTTGTATATTTTCTCTCTTAAGCACACTGCTCTTGATTATAATTAACCAACAAAAATTCCAAGACAACAATGGAACATTTATAAGAAACTCGCAGTTTCCTACAATTAAAAACTCTGTTGCATGTAAAATATGGAGAGGTGGGCATCATGGAAGGAGATCACCACCACCCTAGGATGAGGATAGAACAAATCAATTTTCATCGATAGAGTTATCCATAAACTGTAGGCAAAAGACACTCGACAAATTACCAAAATACTTGATTTTCTAAAGACCAAAATACACTAGCTCCAGCACAAAAGATATTGATGAAAAACAACTATAGTCTGTAACAAAGATAACGCATACTTGCAATTTCAGCTTTATAGCTTCTTCATTAGGGCTGTCATTAATGATCTTTGACTTTTCAAACATCTCGTCTGCAGATGCCATACAATGAACAACATCACCTGAAGGACGAGGACTTGAATTCCTTGAGATGGGAGATGATGACCTGGAAACAATCCTCGAGCCAGGAACAGAAGCGGAAGATATCTTCCTCGAAATTCCAAAAATAGAACTCAAACTAGTTTTCGTGGAGTAGTTCCCCCAGTTAAGACTTCCATTAGTTGGAGAAAGCCCAGCAACCCTGCTTTCAGATGATTTCAAGGACTCAAGAGAAGGTAGTCCGGAGAGATTCCCCTGTGACTTGGAACTCACTATAGCCTTTTCAGGAAGGCTGTTAACGACCTGATTCTTCATAATCCTAGAAACTGACATGGCTTCAATGGATTTCTTCAGCTTCAAAAAGCAGTCATCGCATACACGATAGGGCTTATTGATATTAGGGGCCAATGAGGCCTTAACTGATTTTCCACTACTGCAGGCTTTGCAAAATACTAGCCCACAGTTGTAACAATTATGACGCTTTCTTCGGAAGCTAAAAGAAAGATGGCAGCCGGAGCACACTGATTGGTCAGCACCAGAAACCCATTTGTGAAGACAGATGGCAGCAGTAAAATTCGATCCACAAACAATACTTTTGACTTGTTTGTCCTTCAGAGCTTCGACTAATGTGGGAGAATTACGATCTCCATAATCACCATGGCCTAAACACCCACTTGCTCCTCTTCCCCAAGTGTAGACCTCAGTTCTTGATGTCAAAACAGCTACATGGTAGGACCCACAAGCTATCTCTTCCACAAAGGAATTTGAGAGCTTCCCTCCCACGCAACAAGGCAGCTTTCCATCAGCCTCAGGCAAACCCAGCTGCCCATAAACAGGACTTCCCATCGCATACAAAGCCCCGTTCGTCACAAGAGCTAAAGTCATATCATTACCACAAGCCACTTGAGAGAAGTTTAAATCCATTACAGAAGCTACCTGTTCAGGAAAAAGTCTTGGTTCCCCGTCACCGTGCCCCAGTCTGTTTCTATCTCCATCCCCCCAAGTGAAGAGCTTTCCAGAAGAAGAGATTCCTGACTTAAGAGATTCATTTGAGGTTTCAACGATGGCAGCCGTGTGCCACGGACCGCAAGCAGCCCTAACTGTCCTCAGCCCCTTTAAAACTCCCACCTCTCTAGGAGAATTCAGGCTTTCACGGTCTCCATGTCCTAGAGATCCAAAAGTCCCATCACCAAAAGTAAACAGTCTACCAGAAGATGTCACAATCGCAGTGTGCCATGGCCCACAAGAGATTGAAGATACGCGGAGTCCTTCTAATGGGCCGTTGACTTTTCTAGGAATCCAGTGACTCAAATCACTCCCATGACCGAGAAGCCCAGTGTTGCGAACTCCATCTCCCCAAGTGTAAAGATCTCCTGACATGGTCACAGCACAGGTATGATACTCCCCGCATGATGCTATCTCAATGTTCATGCCACTGAGAGAGTCGACAAGTTTAGGGTGCGACACGTCAGCATCCACCCCATGCCCTAGCCTACCTCCAGACTCCTCACCCCAGCTAAAGACTTCGCCTTGCTTGGTGACAAGAACTGCGTGTCGACTCCCACAAGATATAGAGTGAACATCAAGAACCACAACTGTGTCTAATGCCTTGGGTAAAAAGGAATCAGTTTTCTTGGTGGTTGCGTTATCAGTTTTTACGGTTCCACCTCCCAGAAACCCTTCATTAATGCCTTCTCCCCAGATGAAGACATCACCTAAAGCATCAAAATCTTCATGTCCTGAGCCGTGGCTTGAGGAGCTGATGGCGCTAGAGAGGCTGACTCTAAAGGCTTCTGCATTGGAGCCACGATTATTGTTGTCTGGGATCGAAGTGAGAGAATAGCCCATAGAATCCAGAGGAGGGCTCATTCCAGGCACTGTATATAAGCTTCCATTGGGAAGGACTTTTCCAACGCCATTATTCTGTTGAATTTGCGGGATTCCAAAAAGCTCCTGAAGGATAAGAAAAAATGCTTCAAAGTCACCTTTTTAAAACATTGAAGAAATTCCTCACATTGAAGAAGGGATCGGGGTTTCCAAATGGTGAAATGAGAGGGGAGTTCCTCTGGGCGAGTGCTCTCGGACTGTTTGCATCGGACGACAGTCTGTCATTCTTCATGTCAACTCTCCATTTTCGACCGTTGCCATTAGATATGAGTGCCTTCAGACCCACAAACCAGACCTCTGCTTCTTCTTTATCCTTGCATATCTGAATCCAATAATAGAGGCATGAGGGTCTGAAAAATGTAGAGAATAACAAATTTTTTACTCACCAAGTCTAGAGATCTGTCGTTGTATATGAGGGAAAATGATTGGTATTCTTTTTCTGGACGTGGGTAGCGCTGAAATATCGCCTGAAATATAAGACGCCCGTTGTTCATCTTTGATTTTGAAGAAGATTTCTAACATAATAAATTTAATTACAAAGGTAAACAGTATGGAATCATACAGTTCGCTGTCCAGGAATAATCTTGGATACTTTGACTAATCTTGAGCTGTTTCTCATCTTTTCCAGAGTACCAAACCAGCACGGACTCATCCTGGAAAATCAAGGTAAATACGTTTGAAAAATTACGAGAAAAATTACAATTGACAACATGAGTTAAGGGAAAGCGTACATTGGAAAGCCTGAAGGGACAGAATTTGGGCTTCCCTCTACGTCCATATTTCAATAATTGAGCCCCTTTCTTGAGAGCTGTGATAGCCTGCACATCCACAGAAATACGATGCAATCGTTGATCTTCTGTATTTGAAACTTTGTGGTAGTAACTAGGATTATTTCATCACCTCTACTAATGAGGAAAAAAGTTTTCATAAGTCATATATATAGAAGTAGTACTTCCACAGGGGCCGTTAATTAGAAAAAATGTCAAATTTAGAAGATATTTCATACCTGCTCCACGTCCCTCTCCACGGAGGCATTTCTCAGGTCAGCCATTCAGGTAGAACATTCAGATTCTTTCTGTATAATGTCAAAAAGCCAGTGGAAAGGCAGCAAGAATCCAACTTTGCAGAAAACCTTCTCATGGGACCAATGAGAATCCACAGAAGAGGATAATGTAAATCAAAGCACTGATACTGCTGGTTATAAATTCCTCAATCCAGACAATTACTCTGACTATCGGGTCGATGAAAAATACAGATTTTACGACGGAGCATTTCCATCTCAAGGCTGAGAAAATCTCAAAATCCCCCAAAAAAACCGATTTCGAGGCCTCCAGATTGCAGTATGTGGTAGAACAACGAGGAACACCAGCACCAACACAAAACCCAGCTGCGCGCGAATCAAAATCTTCCAGACTGATGGCAAAGAAGCGGGAATGAGAGAGAAAGAGAATGAGGAGAGAGAGAAAGGAGAGGAGCGAGTGCTTCGATCGGGAGCTTCTCCATGGCCACCCCGAAAAAAAAGAAGAAGATTGAAAACGGAGCGAGAGAAATATAAAAATACGTCGCTATCTCGCGGTCCGAGATTCCCAGTATGCGGGGAGCGTCTCTTTCATGCGACTCCGGTGCAATGTGCCGCGCACTCGCTTTCTCATTATCATGCTACCCTGACGTCATCAGAGAGGAATCTTCATAGATTTCGGTAATTAGTTTAAAATTTCTCGAGAATCACGGCTGTGTTCATGTGAGATGTGGGCTGACTCTTTAATACCATTAATTTTAATTTATTATCTGCAAAGGGTTGACTTCAGGCGATACGTAAAGAAACCTTCAGAAAGAACTAAAATAAATGTAGTTGACGCCTTTGTCAGACGGAAAATGTCAAAAGTCAAAACCCCATCCATAGACTAAAATTCCCTTCTTGATTTCAGTCAAGCAAAAAGGTCAACGCGGGATGAATATGGCTGTAATTTTAAAAGAAGGTGACATTCTGCCCTGATAATTTTTTTGGCCATGGATGGAAATTATCTTTCAAAAATAAATGATTAATGATTCAAAAATGGTTCTTCTGGAAGCACACAAATTGAGCAGTATGCCATAGTTTTCAAGCATATGAAAAATTGACATGAAATTCTTTTTTTTTTTGGCAAAGATTGCCAGTTATAGTCATTCCTAACTTATGAAATAGCCATCAGGTGGACTATAGTTTTGCAATGAATTTCAATTCCAATTCTAGTTAATATCAAAATCATTAAATTCATCTTACATTTCCTCATCGTATCATCCTATCATCCTATCAATCTTCACATAATTCCATGGTCAGGATGTAGCGAGATCTTACATCATGACATTCAAGAAAAGATGTCAACCTCCGAATCATTGAATGGCGCCGTTCAATCATTCGATAGAATGCAGTGATTAGTGGAACTCTTTTCCACTATGTATCTAAGATTTCAGTCTGTTTCTATCTAAGGCTGACTTTTTATGACAACCGAAGTCAACGGTGGAACTTTTAACCCCTTTAGATGAAATTTTGAGTTTACTATTGTCTCCTTTCCTTCAGCAAGCTACATTGGGTTTTGACTTTTACAGGCTTCCTTTGGCAGCTGCCAAAGTCAGCATCAGGTCTGCAAAACCTTTTCAGATTCAGCCCCGCAGTTGACTTCTGCCCTCCCTTTTAAACTTTGACTTTTAGCCAGTTATGTTAGAGAGAGCGGAGGTCAATAGCAGGTCTTCATACCCTTATCATAGGAAATTAATAATTGAATTTTCCGTCCTCTCTTTAGGCTGCTGCTGCTGCTGCTGCTCATGTGGACAGAGTATCTGCGTTGACCATGAGTCTGCGCCATTCGGATATCTGGCCTGAGGCCTGCTGACATAGGCAATGGTAGTGTGATGGGATTGGTCAACCGGCATGACATAGATGGGCCCCTCAAAAGTCAATGGAGTTGCTGAGCTGGACTGAATTCTTTCCCCGAGCTCTTTCTGCAAGCTTTCTATTTCTGCTTCCATGCTCGATTTCTCATCCCTCAGTTCGTTATTCTCTGTAGACTTCTGCAAGCCAACGCAGTCCAGATTAAAAGCAGAGTCCTTTCAAAGGTCAATGGGATGCAATATTTAGACTTACATGGAGAGATTCTGCGGTCAAAGCCTCATTTTCTCTTCTGAGGGAGTCAACGAGGGCAAGCAAGTCTTGTAGCATTCTGGCAGTGTCACTAAGTATGGTGGCCTTACAATTGTTCTCCCGAGCCAATTCTGGCCAATCAACATTGAAATTTTTTACAACCAATGGAGATGTGGAGAATAAGAGAATGAAAGAAAAATCATCCATGTATCATTGAGGTTGAATGGGTTGACCAGAATATGTAAGTCCATGCATTTGATATCTTAGATCTTATAACCCGCAAAGAGGAAAGTTTAGAAAAGTGTGTAGGGAAGATAGCATGAGAAAGAAATTTTACTTACGCATTTTGAAGAGGCAACACGTTGATAGTAGTCGTGATTGATGATCATGACCATTAAAAAAGTCAATCCTATTTTTTATTTTTCTTGAATTTTAAGAGGAAATTGAGAAGAATGCTCGAGGGAAACAATTATAAATAAATATGTCCATGTGTGTGTGAGAGTGTTGATGTGTGATGACCATCAACTAGTGAGAATTCAAAAAAAGTTTTATAAATTATGTTCATGAGTTTTGACAGTAGAGAAAAAGCGCAATGCCTAAAATTGAAAGTCCATGAAGCAATCACAAGTGGCGAATCATGACCATGGCTAATGAATTTTTTTTTCTCTCTATTTTTTTGCAAAGAGGAAATTTCAAGAAAATGATAGAGGGAAGATGATGAGAGGGACAGTTATGCCTGTGCCATCTTGAGGCAAAGCAGTGGCACGGATCTGTGGATGATGAACATGTAAGTAGAAAGCCATAGCCTATCTTAGTTTCAGAAAATAAGATTAAAAAAGTATGAATTGTGATAAAAATCAACGTGTTGGTCATTATCATGAAGCCCGACCAGGCTTCATCATAGATAATGTTATTTTCATGCATTTTCTCTTCACACTGTTCAGTGAGGATGAACTAGACAAAGTTGAGAGAGAAAGATGAGAGAAAGGGTTTCTGGGAATAAAAGCTGACCTAAAGCATACTCCAGCTCAGAGAAGAGATCATTCAGGTGGTTTCGTTTCTTCTTCTCTCTCTCAGATTTCTGGATTTTCTTAGGAATTTTACCCTGATTTTTTTTCATTGATGAAATACTGCATTGAAAATTAGACAATATTGATGTTAAATCAATTACATATAAAGAACATTGAAGTAAAAAAGAGTCGCAAGCAGTGAAACTCAAAAGGAAATTTTTCTCTAAATAACTGAAACCCTTAAAACTAACTGTAAACGATAAATCTTGAACTCTGGTCAATCCCTAAGCCCTCACCCCTACAAAAGAAACCCTATGCTCCAAAACCTACGTCCTAAATTCTAAACCTTACCCGAAAACTAAACTGCAAATCATAAACCAACGCCTTAAAACCAAAATTGGAGAGCTCTTATTTGTCGATTATCAGGGGATTAAAATCACTTTTGTATCTCACACCAAACTGGGAATAAAGATTAAAGTTAAAGACCTTAAATTAAAATTAAATAGCTACAAACTTCATGATAGCATCCCCCCCCCAAGCAGTATGGAGACATCATGGAAATAATATCCCACAAAAAATAATCCAAGCCACGCATAGCTGTATTTTATTGTCTTTTTTTACAGTATACTGTGGCAATGCAAACCGTAGCAAGTAGATCATCAGGTAAGCATTGCTCTGTTTCAGAGGGTGACAGAAAGAATAAGCACGAATATATGTATAAAAGGCACAAAAGATACTTCTATTTGAATTTTGAAGGGTTTAAGAACATAGTACATTATATTATAATTGTTCCAAGTGATGTAGCCCAGGATGGAGCCCAAGAGCCTATATCTGATAAAGCTGAGCAAGTCCACTTGGGAGGCCTATTTAAAGCTAATTGGGCCAAGAAAGAATCTCTAGAAGCTAATAGATTATGCAGAGGATTACCTAGAGACACAAATATTTATGACAATTTCTGCATGTCTTGGGATCTACAAATATCTATCTACTAAGGCCTGACAGAGCCTAAAAGCTTTACTTTTTCTTTTGTCACTGACAAATGCACGTACAGAGTTGTATTTCTAAGACTTTTGAGTTGTCTTTTCAAAGATTTTATCCTTTGGACAACCCTGCACTTTTTGAGGCCTATATAAGGCCCCCATTATCAACCTTGAGGATAGACAACTAAAGTTAGCCATTTTTTAGAGCTTTGTTTTCTCCCTCCTAAGTGTTCTCCCTGTTTGAGAGTGCTCCAATACTTGTGGATTCAAGGCTTGAAGAGGTTAATTCTATGCATTCGAAGTATAACCCTTCTTGTAGAGCAAGTCTTGTGAATTCAAGTCGGTGTTCTACTTTGTTCTTGCGCTACGGCTTCGTCACTAAGAAATTTCCAAAAAACCTATAACAGTCTGTGCAATCATGGTTGATTGCTTGCTTCAAGGATCTATTATTCACTCATGCAGGCTTTACAATCTATCTTAAGAATTGAGTAAGATTGAGAAAGACTCAATCTGGGCTGTTGTATCCGTCTGAAGACAAATTCAATGGCCCAGATAGAAATGCACCTCGTCATGAGAGAGAATTCTGATTTTATGGTTTCCATAGAGAGAGATGCTCACGTAGCTGCAACCATGGTCCTCTCTAAGAATCCATAAAAAATCAATTGCCTACAGAATTTTACCAATCATCATATGACCCAATGATCACAATGATCACAATCATCAGACACTCTTCATGATCGATGAAATCCCCAGAACCTAGGTTATACTAGATCTGTAACAATAAACCAGTAATTGGATATGGTAAGAGTGATGATTCACTTATGTGAGTAGGAGACGCTAGAGTTTTCCACACTACAGCCAGATCACTGGAAACTGGAAGCCAATGGAGAGCCAAGAGAAGTCTCTGGAATTTCCTCCCAAAATCCTTGTGGAATTCATTTGTTGTTACATATTTTTGTACCTTCCCGGAAACAATTGACCTAATATAGAATTATGTACATATTTTAGGTCAATTGTACCTAACGCACTTTCTTGCCTTCTTTTAAGGACATATAAACAATCAGGAAAGTACAGGGTCCAAGAGTATAAACGCGTAAGGTTATCATGGCAGGATGTCAAGGATAAAGAACATTAGTACACAATGAAAAAATGCGTCCCATAATTCAAATTATCTGAACTGCACTTTAGTGTTTGATCTATTGATTAAAGCTGGGTTAATCTGGCAACTTTTTTAAAAGGGGGTATCTTCATATCATATCAGCATAATTATATACGTAAAAAATACATAGATAAATACAAGTTATATTGAAAAAACTGTTTTATAAGAATGAGAAAAGCTGGAGAGATTTGACTGACCTTTCGTTTGGTCCTATGAGGTCTGTTCCATCGTCATCTGTGGAGCTGGAAAGCTCAGGGATCATGATGATCGTATCGATCCTGAAAATCTGTTTGAAGCAATGAATGACACTAAAACGTCAGGATAATGAATCCTGTAGCTCTCCGAATCGCTTGATTAGAAGATCGCGCAAAATAGAAGATAAATAATTAATCTACTGCAATGAACTTTAGAATTTATACATGTCATGATAATCGAGACAGGGGAAAAGCGCGAAGGCAAAAAGAACTCAGTAAATAAAACTCTGAGGGGAAAGTTCTTCCATGCGCATCAAATTTCTTAAATGGAACGCGAGAATTGAGGAAAAATTAACCGACTGATGTGAACGACAAATAAAAAGACGAGTAACAATTCAAAAATATCATGAATATACGCATACGATCGTTCTCCATGACAAATCAAAAATCTAACAGACATACCTCGTCTTCCGCGGGAGAGAGAGAGAGAGAGAGAGATGATAGATGAGAGAGAGAAAGGGAATTTTCATTTCTATCCGTGCTATATATATCATGATCTTGAGAACGAAGCGCTACGCACGCAAACCGTGCTTAACGATCATGTTTTTCTTACATTTCCGGCTCTGACCAGTCTTTGGAGCTCGGCGTGGGCCCCATAAATATCACTATTTATTAATGAGCTGTAGATGTGGTCAATGGAGGGAGAGAGAACTAAGCCAAGCCAAGAAACCACAAAAACGAAGCGCTACGCACCTGAGCCGTACTAAGCAATCTTATAACACCTATCTTTGAGGGCTAGATCCACTAAATTGTCATGGGCCTTGGTAGTTAATATTGTATTTATTAATTGGATGATAGAACCCTAGCACTTTGAGACTCATCATGAATACGTTTGTTCGTTGATCCGATGGCTCACATTGGATGTTGACTTTCATTTTGGGAGATTGACTTGCCAGGGTCGCTCCCTCTTTGATCTCCTTAAACTCTAGTACTCTGATAGTTTTTCTTTGGAGAAATACTCTCAATTGATGGCCCTATTCCTCCTTTTCTATGTTGTTGTCCGCATTGCATGTTTTTGCTATCATCACTTGTGATTAAAGAGTAATCGGGAATGCCATCATGTGTCATCATGAGTAACCATAACTTGAATTTGATCTAGAAGGCATTTTTAAAAGGTTCCATGTATTCGTTTCACCTTTTTAAAAGGTTATAACAGATATTGATTACAATCAATTCTCATTTCTCATTAACTTTAGTTTGACTTTCAATTGATGACCTCAATATTTGTGGGATGTCTATAGATGAGAAGAGTTTAAGGAAATAAAGAACGACATCTATGATAGGATCGAAGACTCAAGGCGCCTTCAAAATTTTCAATCAAAACATAGAATATAGCATATGACATTGGATCGAACATTCAAAGACTTAAGCAGTAAGGATAGATGATCCTAATCATCTAGTGTATATCAAAATCCATACTTATAATGTTCATTAACAATATTTGTTGAAGTTATTCAAGTGTCCAGCCTCCAACAGTATTCACAATCTTTTTCAATCTCCTCTTCAATCTTTTTCACCTCTTCAATCTTTTTCACCAAGAGAGAAAGAGAAGAAAGGTGAAAGTTTTCGACAAGGCTCGTACATGCATTGTGAAGCATCTTCATTCTCTCCCTATCTCTCTCCCTTAGGTATGGTCATTCTCTTTTCTTGAGTTGATGTCCTCTTTTCTTGAGTTGACCACTCACATCACTTTTGAGGACTTTATGTATCCAATCTATAACATTTTAATGATCGCACAATCAGAGATTCGTAAGTCATTATTGATAGATATATTTGGCTTGTAAGCCAATCATACTTTCATTTCTTATATATATTTATTGAAGCAAAATTTTGTTCATTGTCATTCTTGTGAGATATTTGTAATGAAGTCCATGATCATATATAATGACCAAGTGAATTATGATGAGATCATAATATAATGATCACTATTTATTTATCATATGTTATAAATAGTCTTATTCGTGGAATATTTGATAAGGAGATCGAATTATTTGGAAAGAATATCATTATTTAATTTCACTCATAAAATGAGTACGGTTGATCCCATAGTCATCTATGTGGAGACACCAAGGATATAGTATATGCTCTTTGGAGAAAGAGTTCCTAAATTAATCCATATGAATCGTTAAATAGTATAATATCTAATTGTCAATCAGCTTGATTCATGTCATGATTGGGTACATGGTCCTTAAACTAGAGAGACCAAAGACATCTTGTACATAGATGATCATGTTTTGATTATAACTGACAAATCCATAGACAAAGGATCTCCAAAATACTATATATATTCGATACAACATGAAGTCCTCGAAGGAGATTGAGTGGTTAAGATGGGATCATCTACCCTCAGTATAATAAGAAATTTACTCAAAAAATGAGATGCAATAAACCCTTGGTCAAGGCAATAAAAATATCTAATAAGATGTTCTCGATGATTTTCTACTCGCATCAACATTAAATTGATTGACCGATAAGGTTTTTCTAATTTATCATATCAAAAGACAATCATAAGCCTCGTTCTCCTCCTAAGTCATTCATGAGTCTCGTGCAGATGAAGGATTGTACATACATGATAACCGATGATGGAAAGGTTCTATGAGAGAGTTCTTACACTATATCTTTTAGACCATGTGGTGTATCTTAGCACTTAATGAGCTGACAATTCAACCTATCGATTGGGTTAAATCAATATTTAATTAATTAATATATATATGTTGATGTGGATGATTAATTAAGGTTGACTAATAAAATTTTATTGGGTCTATAGAGTTATTTACTGGTGAGATATATGGACCTAGAGGGTCACACACATAAGGTATATAGATATTGGTAGATATAGGCATAACTATGAGGTTTTTTATGAAAAATTTATAAAACAAATGTCTATAAATAAGGAGAGAACGACCACAACTCAAGGTGCCCGTACAAGCCTTGTGAGAATTCTCTCATTTCTTATCTTTCTCTATTCGTAAAGTGCCTTGAAGAGGAGATCCAACCATCCCAGAGACCGTGTGGATAACGCTAGAGGCTATACATTTAAATGGCTTCAAGAACCCCTTCAAGAGAACCTTGTAAATATGTTTTCTCATACATACTAGAAGATAGGATTATCTATTCTTGGTGGCTTGGTATTTTGAATGTCCAATTCTTGGTAATCTATAACATTCAACATTTTGATCAAAATTTTGTAAGATTGATCAACCTCAAAACCCAACAACATCGTCATATATCATTGGGCGAAAATTCATCTTATTATTTTTTATGAATCCTATAAGTCCATCGCGAGAGTTTATAATGGCCAGGATTTGACGTCACTGATGGACTTTCAGAGTCACGTGGCAGCATCTCAAGTGTTTGAAAGAGATTGAATAGTGTGCGTTACACATCACTTCCTCTTCACGCGAAGCTTCCTCTTCACACGATGACATGGCAAAATCTGGGCACTTCATTGTGAATCCAATGGATATGACTTAAAGATTTTCGATTCGACTCTAAGCGTCACATATGAGATATTGATTGAAGATGAAAGAGGCAAATCGAATGGCCATGCCCAATTTTCATCTATGTATATCCCTTTTCTTTGACGTTGTAAGTCATGCTTGGATGTTTCAATCAATCAAACCTTTTGGACATATCAATACTTTAATATATTTCTTTCTTCTTATTATAAACTCTTTTATGCATTTGAGGAGTGCTTAAAATCAAGATTTCATCGAGGGAGAATGAAGAATTTACTGCTTGAACTCTGAATTTTGGTTTTTCAAAACGCAAAATGAAAAGGCTGGATTTGACAATTAATTGGATTATTTGGAGTGCAATTTTAGGTTAGATAATGGGTTTTCTTCCTAATCTTTCATCCTGCAACATTAGATTTTAATTTAGATGCATAGATTAGTTTAATTTTACAAATTTTAGTCATTTTATCTCTCTTTGTGGTCAAATTTTCTCTCTTCATTTCACTCATTGATTTCTCCGTGAATACTTATCCAAATCGAGTGATTCTCTTATAGTCTCTTTCTAAAAGTATTAATTTCCTTAATTCCTTACCTCAATTCATCATCCAATTTGATCAAATTTTGAATACATCTAGGAAAAATTCAGGAGATGAGCAAGAGGAGAAGAGGGAGAAGAAGGTGGGAGATATGGCGAGAGAGAGAGAGAGAGAGAGCTTCTGCCTAAGCAAAAGAAGAGGGGGAAGGAAAGCAAAAGAAGAGGGATGAGAGATAGAGGCAAAAGGAGCGAGAGATGAACATGAGAGAAGGAAGTGCGGGGGAAGTGAGGGAGAAGTGAAAAGAGAAGAGAGAGATGGCGTAGAGGAAAGAGAAAAATGGCGGATTAATTTCTATCGTGGTAGAGAGAGGAGAAAATAGGGTGGAAGAAGGTGAAGAGGAAAGAAGGAGGCTAGAGAGAACAATGGTGATAAAGGAAGGAGAAGGAGAATCACGACAGAAGAAAAATTATTTCTTGCATCATGCAAGAGAGAGAGCACCAAAACTTTCTTCTGCTCATGCGCATGAAAGAGAAACATAAAGACAGAAGAAGAATAATACTGAGGAAGAAGAAATTCTTCCACGATGAGAGAATTTTCTTCTTCATCCTCTGGCGCATGCACGTGTGCACGGGGGAGAATGGAGAGTATAGAGCAAGAAAGAGAGAGATGAGATAGAGGAGGGCAGTGGAAGAAAGGAGTCACAATGGAGAATCACAATGGAAGAAAAGTTTCTTATATTGCACGTGAGAGGTAGAGAGAGAGAGAGATTTTTTTAAAAACATATTTTTTAAATCATTTATATATATGGATAAATATAAATTCATTTCTCAATGATCTTGACTGTAAATATTCTTAAAATTCTGGAAAAATCAGGATTATCTTCTAAAATATATTTTTAATCATTTTAAACATGCATTTATAAATATTTTTGAATAAATACATATTTTTTAAATTAGAAATATATGTTAAAAAAATATTTCTTAAAAATTATTTTCTTGATAAATCAATGTCATAAAATTCTGATAAAATGTTATCGAATCATAAAAAATCAAGAATATCCTTTTAAATCTAAAGATTATCACTTTAATCATTTTAAGCCATGATAATATGTATTTATGATCATATTTGTAGAAATGAATACATAAAATGTATAATATGAATGCATGAATTTTCATGTTATCAGTGTCTCAAGTCTAAGGACCACATACACAACTATAACATGAATCAATTTAATTAGCAGATAGGTGTAATACCTTTCGAGGGTTTATATAGATCAATTCAGTGACTCTTTATCCAAACAACATCTATTATCTATCCTTGGTGTCTTCACACCAATGGCCATAAGATTAGCCACACTCATCATATGGGTCAGATCAGATACTACTATTCTTTCAATATATTTTAATGCCCTTCTTGAATATCTCTCGAATAGAAATTTTTTTAGAAAATATGTTTAAAAACTAGGGATCATTGGATTATGATCTCATTATTATTCACTTAGTCATTTGATATGCTCTTGAACTTCGTTACAAACACCATACAAGAAAAACAATGAATAAAGTTTATTTCAATGAATGTAAATGAGACATGAAATAATGATTTTGCTTATAGGTCACATAATATCTATCTCCCTCATGGGATGAAATTAATTTATCTAAGACCATTTCGTGACGATAGATTCTTTGAATTTAATCCATGTGGGACTAAGTTATTTGGTTTTCTTTTCATGTGACATGGTGCATTGTCAAGCGTTAGATCTTCAGATTGGTGATTCCCAATTGGATGATAATTGACTAAGAGCGAAGGGGTGACTTAGTTAATTAATAATCTTTAGGTTTCTCACTTCATTTTTGGATTTTTTATTATTCGTGCAGCTGACAAGCCCCTAAGTATAACACTTATATCCCTGGCTAGGGGACCTAATGTCTTGTACAACTAGTCTACCAATGAAAATCGATCTCTAACAAGAACTAGATGACCATTGTGGGGATATTATCTATGCATAATGTGCACAAAATCAACCAATCAACTCATAAAACACCTTTAAGGTCCCGCACAACTCATCTTGTCCCCATGAGTCAACTTCTAGAGCTTTTCCCATTGTCCCATAATCCCTTCAAGCTGGTTCACCTCTCTAAAATTTGTTAGCTTTGGTCACTCGCCAACACCTATGAGCAAATCATCTATCAGTTATGTGTTAATGTGTGAAACTAAAACTTTAGTGCCACATGGGTTGAATCTTGATTGGAAGCTATTAATTTATACATAAGCAAGATGCGCAGTCGACTAGTGAGGATGAATCTAAACATTGACAAACTTTGCAGATGAAAATTATATTAAATCTTCGGTCTGGGAATTTAACTAGACATTGCAAGCTTCTAGCTCAATAACCTTATAGGCCACTAAGTCAATCCAAGACCAGATTCTGTATTCTAGACTGGACCAAATTTTGATCTAGACAATCAAAGGCCAACTTTGAAAGACCAATTGTGGCTCTCAATTCCACAATATAAAGAAAGTGGTGTAAGAGTTTGGGGTGACGAAGTAAAAAAAATACTCCTATGACTATCTAGCCGCAAAGCAAAGAAGTTGCCCATAGTTGAGCATAGTAAGCAAGGGCATCTGCATCACTTAGGAATCAATCTAGCCACAGATTCCCCAACGGCTACCTTGATATGATTTTTTGAAAACTTAACCTGTGACCTTACTTCTGATTAATAAAGAGCATCGCCTTTGGATAAAGGTTATCCAATGACCATAGGGAGAGCGAATAGGAGAAGAAGTTGTGGCGAGTTGTAGAGCAGAAAAAAAAAATAATGTTATCTTTTTCATAAAATATATAAAAAAGACCACATAATAAGTATCATGTAAAGCAATGTCTAGCCCAAAATCCTCAAGGAATAAGATCTGGGAATGAATGAGAAGTTTTGAGTAGTGTCTCTTCATTAGCCAGAAGGACTCCATTTTTCTCAATCAGTTTGGTTGAGCGACTCTCAGTGAATTTTTGTCAATCCCTCATGGTAGATGGAAACTTCAATCGCCCTATAATTCTTGCTATTGTCTAGCATTAAATAATAGTTCAGTGGAAAGTCATTTGAGAAGAAAAAAATAATGTCAACGTGAGTATTCAAGGCCAACTACCCTTTCATTCTAGTTAATGATCATCATCTCAAAATATTGGCGCATTTCTATTCCCCATGGCTCTCAAGAGAGGGATGAGGAATATGACATGTAACCAAACTCTCACTGAAAGCAGAGCTTGAAGAAGATGACATGTGCCGTTAATGGTCTACTGTTAGACATTTGAAAACATGATTTCCTTGTGCTCTAGGAATATGACATGTAGCAGTGGGGAGACTAGATGAGCATTTGTTTGAACCCACAATGCTGCAAGCTAGAAATATGATAGGGTAGGTGATGGTGGGTACTGAAGCCCATATGAAATGCCCTAGATGTTGGACAAGGCGACACAAGGTCAAACATGAATTGCGGTTGACTACATCCCAATAATACAATGAAAAAGTATAATTGAATTTATGGTTTGAAATTCAATCTAGCTTTAAATCCATGTAAATTCTTGTCCAAGGGAAGATGATATTCATTTGTAAAATAAATTTTATTTTTAGTTCATGTAAATGGGCTTATGACTAACATTGTCTTATGTGAAAAAGGTAATGAGAGAATGAAAAAAATTCAAGAACGAGGGTTACACGAGGAGCGGTGATATAGGGCTACACTAGATGGACTTTGATAATGTACGATAAATGTGTGGATAATTCAATGTCTAGACTAGTATTATACAACTCTCGAAATCGTCACTTATTTATCCTTCAATCCTTCGTCTAATCGGCAAATAAGTCAATTTAAGGGTTGTCCGAGTCAACTTTAGTCTCTAGTCATAGCCAACTAACAAAAGTCAACGCCAAAATTGAAAGTCAAAGTTAACCATCAAAGTCAAATATTAGTCAAAGTCAACGATCAATTGCTTGGGGTCAAATCAGCACAATATGTTATAATTTATTTACTACCATTCTTTATCCCAGAGTAAATGATCGAATCTATATGCCAAAATTCATGAAAACATGCACACTTTGTCGACGAGAAGTGAGCCACAACAATCTGTAGAGGATCAACCATCTGTTTTGTATCCTTTGACGGTTGAAGGGATCAACTCTGTATCAGGAGGATATGAGAAATATGGGATATGCCCGAGTCAGATTGCACACCCTGAGGAGAGGAAGACAAGGCTGCAACAGATCATGACTTACGGACAAGAGATCGGCTGAAAGGAATCAAGAGCAGTTTATCGAAACAAGAGGTCAAAGCATAGGAGGATTCTTCTATTTTTTGGAAAAACAAAAGGGAAGATTACCCAAGGTCAGTGAACTCCTCGAGAATTGGAGGATTTTTTAAAAAACAATGGGGAAGAGTACCTGAGGTTGGTGAACTCCCCAAGCATAGGAGGATAATTGCCAGAGGGCCAAGGGTTTCCGCCGATCTACCTGGCAAGCCGAGACTCTACAAATTTTATCAACTTCTCTAGACAGTCCAAGTCACAAGGGTTGGGGAGTTTTCTTGGTCACAAGGATTTTAGGCACCGGCAAAATCCCTTCAGACTAGATGAAAGGGACATAAAGATAACTTATTTTTTATGAACTGTGTACTGTGCAACAAGAAAGTCAGTGACAAATTCTGTGAATCTAAAAAAGAAAGTAGAAACTGTAAAAGATCACTCAAACCTTATCAAAGTTGAACTACGTTCCAGATGTAGGCCAGCTTGTGAATCATGAACTTGCCCATGAAGCTTAAAAAAGGACACTCGAGAGTGATCAATGAACTGGACTCTTTTGGTTGCTCCTATCCGCTCCTCATACTTCTAGCACAAATAAATATTTTGTTCCCAAGACTCAAGAGGACACTCACAGGCACCAGATATAAGATGTAATTCATTATATAGCAATATATTATCAAACAGGGGATTAATAAGAAGTGATCAATATACAGGGGCTTAATTTAAAACATCGCATCAGTATCTGCAGCCTCTAAAACCTTATGGGAGCCCTTTGGCTTCGTCTCAGGCTTGAATTGGTTGCCTTCAATATACCTAGAATGAAAAATATAAGTTCTATGATTCATCAGGTCAACGCCCATGTCAGTTCAAAGGTCAACTCACATTTCTTTCAGGTAGGGGTGTTTGTAAAAATTTTCTGAGATTCTTCCGGTGAATGAATTGTGATCCAAATATCTGCCACCAAATACATTACAATATTACTGCAGGTTAGATTGGATCAAATGAAGAACGCTCACAAGTAAGTTAATCGTGGGATTTCGGCCAGTTTGGCAGGAATCGTGCCACTCATTTTGTTGACAGACAAATACCTGAAAGACCACAAAAGTAATAGTTTAGGCCAGGAACTATTTTTAATTGGATGAATGCCACTCACAGGATCTCCAAGTTCATTAAGTTGGCAAGCTGTTCTGGAATCCCTCCTCCCAATTGGTTATTGTTCAAATACCTTTCTCCGAAAAAAATATATTAAATGAGTAAAAGAAGGGGTTATCATATTTATTAAAAACAGTCTTTATTATAATTTAGAAAGTAAATAAGCCTACTTACAAGTTCCTGAGAGAAGGGAAGCAGTCGCCGGTGTTACGGATGAGATCTCTGATTGTGCCACTCAGCCGGTTGTTACTCACGTCCCTGAGGAAAAGGTCAACAGTTAACTTTAGACCAAATGTAGAGAAACAGAAAAGTCAATGCCTGACAGGATCATTGAATATGACACAGTGATTGAGGTGAGTAATGGGACAAATTTAATGCAGACATGCAAAAGAATGAAAGGTCAATGCATGACGGATTAATCACTGCAGCATTAAGTAATGGACAGCTGACATCAAAAAGGCAAAAGACAGAGAAGTACATGCACAAAAGATTTGTAACAAACGCATAGAACAACTTCTTGACAGAAAGTTTAAGGCCGAAAAAACCATTGCAACAAACAAAGGACTCATCATGGGAGAAAAGTCGATAATGTCTTAAGTCAATGCATACTATTCCTTAAAAGTCAAATAGACGATTTTAGGTGAAAAAATATAATGACGAAAAATAATTTGCACCCACAGCTTCACAAGGCATGGCAACAAATGGGGCAAAACCAGATAAAAACTTTCAGGCAAGTGGAGAAAGAAAAATCAACTCAATGTAGATTAAATGCAAGGTGCAACATAACAGGAGAAAAGTCCATGGACAACTTTATGTTACAGAGGAGAAAGATGGAAAAGCCAGCACAAGAAGGATTCATTACAAGTGGCGAAGTAGTGGGAGATTCCCCAATTCCGGAGGGATTTTCCCGGAAAATTGGTTTTCATGAAGGTAGAGGTAGCGGAGTTCTGAGAGATTCGCCAGCTCCTTGGGAATTTCTCCCTTAAGATTGTTGAAGCTCAGCTGCCTGCAGGGTAAATCAGTCATCGTCTAATCTTTTTTCACAATCTGTAGCATGAACATAATTCATCGAAAGATTCCTCACAGGTGGGTCAGCTTCTTTAGTTCACCGATTTCTGGAGGGATAACTTCCTGGAGTTTATTCCACCTGAGATTCCTGAAATTTACCAAAGAAGGATTTCTCAGAATTTGAAAACTTTTGCTTACGAGTTTCTGCAATAAATTATTAATCTTATACTATTTCTTAGCCATACAGTGATTTCAGATGCTTCAATCGTCCAATCTGAGGTGGGATAGGGCCAGTCAGCTTGTTATTGTGAAGATCACTGAAAATTGATTTGATCTGAATAAACTTTGGAAGATAAATATGATTTGAACCTAAGCAGGGGGGGTAATATGGTCATTGGGTTAAAAGGGGTATAAACGACCCCAAAATGTGGGGTTTTTTTCCAATCGGGGGAGGGGGGGGGGGAGTGACATCTATGATTTTGGTCTATCTTGTTTTATCTCTTGGGTACTATCTTCCTCTCTCTCCCCTCTCTTGCTTGGTGATTTCGATACATCCAAATCAGAACGTATCAAAGTACTACAACTGAAGTTTCTAATCATCAATCACATACAGCATAAAACTGTGAACTGTTGTCAGTATATTTTACAGTTTAACCCCTTAACTTTAAATGATGCTTCTACCTGGGATTGAGTAATCAAAAAATATTTGGGCAGTTAGAGAGGAATAATAGAATATGATCCCCCTAAAGACATGAGAGAAGGGAAGAAGTGTATAAAAGAGGAAGAAATGTGGAGCCTTGACGCCAACCAGCTTCAATGGAGGCTCGATGTGAGAAGCCTTAAAGGCAGGTGCACATTAAATATTTAGGCTAAACGTCTGGCTGGTGGTCAGGTGGGAAATCTTGGCAAAAGTAACTGTAGATAAGAACCAGAGGGAGTCTTATAAGGGAAGGCACAAAGTACTGATCTTGGCAGGGAAAAGGAGTTCGAGTAGGGGCAAAGGAGCTGCCTTAGGCGATGATCACCAAGGAGACATTTCAAATTGCCGTTCATCAGAATTGTACCGCCTACAGGTGAGTAAAGGATCAAAATTGAGTAGATCCTATCAGTACTTACCAATATGTTTCCAGATCTTTAGAACCTCTGGGCTCATTTTTTCAATTGGGGATCTCACACGTAACAGAATTGCAACTGATATCATAGTCAACAATCACATGAGACATGAAATTTCCCAGTTTACACCTTAACCCTTAGAATCAGAAATACAAAATACGAAAACATGAATAGAAGAAAATAATTTTACCAAATGAAATATTTTTTACCATCAACTGCATGGGCATAAAACTCTCTGCATTGTTGTTGAAATTTTATATATTGTCGTCTACTTCATATTTAACTTTACCTTATGTTTACACCCTAGGATGAAAATTTTAAAATACAAGGACATTTATGAATGAAAAAAAAAACTCAACCAATGCAATGTGCATCGATTTTGGAGAAATCAGGAAGATGATCTCCATTAATAATAAGTACACCTGGCTCTCTATTTCTCTTCAAAAAAAATAATAATAAGTACACCTCTCAGATATGGACTGGAATATGTACAGCCTGAATACAGAATCTAGAAACAGGTAGAAGCTGATGGAGAACACAAACCACCCTAGATCCTGCCAAATGCAGATGGTCACCTTCTCCGTAGGCCTCCACTCTCTTCCGAGAAACTCCAATTATCTTTCCTTGTCCCTATTCTGAAGTGCATCTCCTTCATTTATAGATGTAGCCAGTGTAGGTAAGTCATAAATCTACCATCTTCAGGTAAGTTTAGCACCTCTTAATATGAAGCCTTCCCAGCATTACTGAACATGGACTGGCCCCAAAATAAGGGTGAGAGCAGCTAACCAATAAAGTCCCCAACAGGGAGTAGTTGTAAAGGGTTTCTCTAAATATACCCCTAATAGCTTGAAAGAAGACTATGAATAAGGACAGGGATGTATGGATAACTTACCTTGGAATAGATCAATTGAGATGGATGAGAATCCCTCTCAAAGTTCATTACCCTGGCTCTGTGACAAAGTTGCATCTGACTTCACCATAATTTCTTGAAGATACAATACAGGGTTAAGTCAGCTCTCTCCCCAGCCAAAAAGGTGGGGTCTGATTATAACTTCCTTTGCTAGAGCCTCTCAAGTCTGATCAAGCACATCCTTTCTTATTCTTGTAATGGGATCATAGCATATTTCTTTTCAATGTATGCGCAATAAAATTCAATGGGATGTCATTAGGAGATGCATACTTCTGTAGTTTTACCCTTACTAAACTTTACCAGTTTCTACCCCAGATGGCTAAAAGACAAGATTTGAGAAAACTATTTGGAAAAAATGCCTCAGCTAACATTTCTGATCATCACATAAAAATTAGTCTTTATATTGCAAGGTATAAAACCAACAAAATAAATCCAAAGCGTGATAAATCAACCTTTTCCCACATATTTAATAGACACAAGTCGCACAATTATTTTTGAACTTGCATACAAACTTACAGTCTGGTGAGATCAATGAGATTTGTTACAGAGGTAGGAAAAGGACCAACAATTGATACCCCATAAACTTCCCTGCATTCAAAGAATTCGATGGTTAGGAATCCATGTTTATTTTTTCTTTCAACAAGTTTATACTCCAGAATTTGAGGACTTAGCAGTTAGCAGTTTAATTGTCTATCCCTTATTACAACGGCTCAACCTCTATAAACTGTAGAGCGAGAGAGAGAGAGGACAGGGATAGAGAAAGGATGAGTGAGAGAGAGAGAAGACAGGGATAGAGAAAGGGTGAGTGAGAAAGAGAGATCGTTAAAAAGAGGAGAATTTCTCACTCCATTTTCTCTAGTTTTTCAGAGGACACATTAGGAGTCATGGTTTCAACCAGATCGAACTTTTTTTAGATGTAAAAATACTAGCAGTCCTATTCAAAAAGTTGACTTAGTCAAGGGCGGATTAATATCAAGAGCAGTGCTTAAAAAAGCAAAGCCGTCACTCACAGTTCTGTCACAACTCTATAGTCCCCTTGTTGAGAGCACGTAACGCCAGTCCATGGTGGCAAGTCACCATCTCCACATGGATCATCCCCTACCCATGCATACACCACCCTCCATCCAAGCGATGCCTTTATCTCATTCAAGGCTTTAACTGAACAACATAAGATCAAAGTTTTCAAATGAATAAGGGTTTTAATAGATTTTCTGCTTGATCTTCACTTCTGGTTACTAAAAAATCATAAGATTTATGCATAATTGAGAGGAAGACGCCACGAATTGAGTATACCACGATGGTTTACATGCAACAAGGAATTAAGGATAAAATACGACGTCAAGCTTGTAGAGAAAAAGAGGATGTTTACAATGATACAAAATAATATCTGTGAAACTGGACGAAAACTACCAGAGATTAAAATTGCATTCCATAACATGGACCTCAGCGAAGTAAGGAACTTATTCGTGAAACGTCTGTGAGAAATGAATGATAAATCAAAACCAATTGCAATTCAGCCTCAAATTAGTTCCAGCCGACGAAGTTCATAAACTTCCTAAGATCGGTGGATAAGAAGAAAAGTTCAATTTTTAAAAATAGTCATACAGTAGATAAAAATAATCAGATAACAAAGAGCAGCGTTTCCACCTCTCCTGTCGAATAAGAAATAAACGAAAAACTAGGAAGAAAAAACATTTATCGAACTCTTAATTCGTAAGTTTAAGGGAAGGAATTACGTGTAACTTAATGTCAATAAAGAAGAACAGAGGTGTAACTAGATCTAATGACTAAATGTACCAGAACAGTTTCAACTCTGTACGAAACAAAATAAAATGGAAAAAACAAAGTTTTTTTTAAGAGGAGCGCAAAACTACCGTCTCTCTTGACGGTCTTGGAGAAGGCGAGTCCCGCGAGGAGAAGAAGGCAGCACAATCGCGCCAAAACCGGCGGCGATCGCACCATTAGGAGAAGAAAATCGTGGGAAGCGAAGGTGAAGAATCCAATCCTCTCTTGATCTGCCGCAGATCACATTCCAGTTAACCAGATCGCGAGATTTTGATCTCTCTCTCTCTCTCTCAGAGTGCCACCGACAGTCGATCAGGGATGTGAGATCGTGATCGATCGCTTCAGTCGCCCGCTAGCGATTTTCAATATACCGAAATCGAGATCGATCGATTGAATCGATCGAAATCGTTCGACAATGACTTCCTCCGCTTCGTTCGCGGCGGAGAGAGGGGGTTTCCGCTGTCGCCCGCTAGCGAGGATGACTGCAATAGTGCCACAGTCGGAATCAGTCCAAGGAAAAACTGAGGCGGGGGCTTCTGCTGCGGCCGGCGACGAAGCTAGAAGAGAGAAGGGCGGCAGCTGCCGAAGACGGGAGAGAGTCCGTCAGCAGGCTACTTTTCTCAATGATCGATTTCGATTGACTATAAAAACACTATTACTGGATATCGAGGGCTAATCGATAAAAATACCGTCCCTACAAACGAGCACCTTGAATATTTGAAAATTGAAAATGTGAAAACCCATGCTTAAAATTTCTCGTCAGTAAATTTAGGGGAGATGCTCTCTATAGGGTTGCTCAATTTCTATGCGTTGACTGAGCTGTTGGAAAACTAATGGCATTTAATGGGCAAGGGGTATTGATGAATACCCCTTATATGTATTTATTTATATAAATATGATCATAAATGCACGTTATCGAGGTTTCAAATTATTATAATGATAATTTTATCAAGGATATTCTTGAATTTTTTACGATTTAATAACATCTTATGAGAATTTATGACATTGATTTTATCAAGAAAATAATTTAGTAAGGGATAAAATGAATCTTCTATTTATTTATAATTTAAAATTCATTTATTTACATAAAAATATTTGTGAATGCATTATTAATATGGCTTAATATGATTGAAATTACTTTTTAGAAGATATTCATAATTTTTCTATATTTTTTTGGAAGTTTTTAAGTCAAAATCATTGAGAATTGAATTTATATTCGTATTATGATTTTTAAAGTAATATTTAAAAAAAGTCTCTCTCTCTCTCTTTCTCTCTCTTTCTCCTCTCCTCTTCCTCTCCATCCAGCTTTCTACTTCCCTTTCCTTTGCTCTCCACCTCTACATTTTATCATCTCCCCTCCACCTTTGCCTGTCACTAGGCACTTATTTTCCCTCTTCTTTCACTACCACCACTTCTCCTGCACAACAAAAGTGTTGGGATCTTGTTGGGCTCTAAGGTCGATAAACTTTCTGAAATTTTGATCAAAATATCAAACACATTCGAATTCATTGAATTGGATATTAAAAACACCTAACCACCAAGAACAAATAATCCTATCATCTATTATGTACGAGAAAACATACTTACATGGTTTCCTTGAAGGAGTTCTTGAAGCTATTCAACTGTCTAGCCTCTAGCGATATCCACACGGTCTTCGGATAGTTTGATCTTCTCCTCAAAGCTCTTTACCAAGAGAGGAAGAGAATAAACGAGAGAATTCCCACGAGGCTTTCATCGGTACCTTGAGTTGTGGTCGTTCTTTCTCTATTTATATACATTTGGTATGAGATTTTTTCATAAAAAACCTCATAATTATGTCTATATCTACCAATATCCATAGACCTTATATGTGTGACCCTCTAGGTCCATATATCTCACTAGTTAATAACTCCATAGACCAAATAACACCTTATTGGTAAACCTAAATTAATTATCAACATCCACATATAGATTAATTAATCAAGGATCGATTTAACCCGATAGATAGGTTGAATTGCCAACCCATTGGGTGCCAAGCTACATCATGTAATCTAGGAGATATTAAGTATGTAAGAACTCACTTATGGAACCTTCTTCTCATCGATTACCATGCATGTATAATCCTTCATCCACATTAGACTCATGAATGACATAGGGTACGGTCAACTATCAAACCCTAATAGGTCACTCAAGTTAGTACTGATGCGTGTAAAAATCATCGGGAACTACTTCGTTGATATTTCCACTACCTTGGCCAAGGATTTCATCGTATCTCATTCCTTGAGTCAATCTCCTCAAATACCGAGGGTGGATGATCCCATCTTGACCACACAATCATCTTCGTGGACTTCATGGTGTATCCAATTGATAACACATAAATATATGACCTTTAACTCTGAATTTTCATGAACATTTGGCTTAAAAGTAATATATTTATATGTTATTATAATTAAAATTGCTTAATTTTGTTTTATTATGATTTTATGGTATTTCCTGGATTTTATAATATTTGAATATCTCTCATAGATTATAAATTAGCAATGAAATGAATTTTTATAGCAAAATATATTTTTTGTTTGAATTTATAAGTGATTTAAAGGAATTTTCATGGCTTATTTCCAATTAATCTAATATTCTTGCATAATTATGGGCATCAGGGGCATATCTACAAATTTCAGATTTGAAAGGTAAGTCAGATAGACGCCACCAGATCGCGACACATGTTGCAATCTGGTAGCGGCATTTTTAGATTGATTTTATGTTGATATTATTATTATAATTATCACTGTTTGTTTGTCGTTTGGTCACTTACATGTGCAGTTGACGTGGTAGAAATCCGGTGGTCAATTCTAAGGTGACGTGGCGCAATCTCAGAAGTCTACCGATTTAAGGATGCTAACGCAACAAATCATCTGATTAACGGCTAGAAATGCTCGGGGGAACAAACGTTGATATCTCATAATCTAGCCGTCCGATTGGGCTGAAATTTTTACGACAGGCTAATCTCACCGTGCTCTTCCCATCTGCATGGTTGAATTTTCCATCGGACGCCTGAAGTTCCCTGAAAATTAATCTTGACCGTTGGATTGGGTGGAAGCCCGTAACTCCTAAAGTTCTCCTCCTCCACTCCGAATTCTCTTGTCTTTGATGGATATTATGTGGCTTATAAGCCAATCACACTTTCATCAATCTTGTTTTATGTTCGTTGAAATGAAATTTATTCATTATCATTCTTGTGTGATGTTTACAATGAAGTCCATGAGCATGTGTAATGACTAAGTGAATTATGATGAGATCATAATATAGTGATCGCTAGTCTTTAAACATATGTTCTAAACATTCCTATTCGTGGGATATTCGAGAAGGACATCAAATTATCTGGAAAGAATAGCACTATCTGATCCATCTCATATGATGGGTATGGCCGATCCTATAGCCATCGCTGTGGAGACACTAAGGATAGATAGTGGGTGCTCTTTGGAGAAAGAGTTCACTGAATTGATCCGTATGAATCCCTGAATGGTAATATACCTAATTGTCAATCAGGTTGATTCATGTCATGATTGTGGATGTGGTCCTTTGACTTGAGACACCAAAGACATCTTGTGGATGGATGATCGTGTTTTGATTATGACTTACGAATCCCTAGTCACGGGATATCTAAAACGTCATATATTGGATACGACATGAAGTCCACGAAGATGATTGTGTGGTCAAGATGGGATCATCCACCCTCGGTATATGAGGAGATCGACTCAAGGAATGAGATGCGGTTAAATCCTTGGCCAAGGTAGCAGAAATATTAGAGAAGTTGTTCTCAATGATTTCCTACTCGCATCAGTACTAAATTGAGTGACGGATTAGGGTTTGACAATTAACCATACCCTAAGTCATTCATGAGTCTTGTGTGGATGAAGGATTATACGTACACGGTAACCAATGACGGCAAGGTTCCATGAAAGAGTTCTAATATACTCCATATCTCCTAGAGCACGTGGTATAGCTTGGCACCCACCGGGCTGGCGACTCAACCTGTCGATTGGGTTAAATCGATCCTTAGTCAATTAATCTATATGTTGATATAGTTAATTAATAAGGAGGACCAATAAGTGTTATTGGGTTGGTAGAGTCATTAACTGGCGAGATATATGGACCTAGAGGGTCACACACATAAGGTCAATGGACGTCGGTGGATATAGACATAATAATAAGGGTTTTTGTGAAAAGTTCACATTCCCAAAGTCTATAAATAGGGGGAGAACGACCATAATAGATGTGCCCATGCAAGCCTAGTGGAACTTCTCCTCCCTCTTCTCTTCCTCTCGTGGTGACGAGTGTTCAAGAGGAGATCCGATCGTCTGGAGACTGTGTGGATACCGCTAGAGGCCGGACGCTTAAACGGTTGAAGAACTCTTTCAAATGATCCAAGTAAGTATGAATTTTATTGCATACTAGATGATAGGATCACCTAGAATGGATGATGAGATCATCCATTCTTGGTGCTTCCACGATGTTGAATGTTTTGATTCAACACCTTCCGCTGCAATCATTATTTTGGACGAATAGTTGGAGAGCTTTTCGAGCTTCAGATCCTAGCAGTCTTTTGGCTCTCTCTTGACACCATGTCACCAGCAGGAAAGGGAGAGAAGCTTAGGCCCAAGCTAGGCATCATCGGATGCTAGAGTTTGTTCTAGAGAAGGAGAACAAGAGGAGATCGACGTTGTAGCAAATCAAGCACCACCCGGCCTAGGACTGGCACCAACACGGGGTTTGTGGGAAGATTCTGAGGAGGGATTCTCTTGTAAGCCTTTTCCATGGATAATGTAGGACTTTTTCTTCTATTTTAATCGTAGGTTATTGCATTTGTTTTCACAAATCATACCCAAACCATCTCATTTATCTCTATACTATTTAACCTCTCTTTTATCCCCTTCACTTCTCTTTTCTCCACCTTCAATCAATCTCTACCCTTCTAATTCTCGTCTCTTCTCCTCTAATTAGAACTACAGAAGTATAATTTAACCAATTACATCCATTATCTCTATAAAATTCCTCTTCTAACTTCTAATATTCTCCACTATAGGAATTCATCCCTTCTTCTACTTTCGTCTCAACCCTCATTACCTAGATTCCCTGAGGATCGACCCTTGCTTACTACTGTCCTAAGTGAGGTATTATAAATGTATTAGATGAATTATAACACACAATAACGATATAATCAAACCGAGTTTTAGTTCATCACCAATATATGAAATTTTAGATATCCCGTTGCTAGGGATGCATAAGTCATGATCAAAACACGATCATCCATGATGCAGGACCGAGGTGTGTCCCAGTCTTGCACCGTGATACTAAGGGGAAACTAGGGGAGGGATATCCTAGGGGATTCTACTATGAGGTGATAAACTACTAATGCGAGCAAGCAGTGTTCCGTCTCACGCGTCGTCTCCGCAGGCCCTGGGGTGCGCCGAGTAGAGTTAGTCCGGGATACCTTTCGGTCCACGTCCTCGCGAGTGAAGTGCCGCGAGTCGTCGAGGGTAGCTCGACAGTCAACCCGACGGTTTGGACCACGGCCTCAGTTCTATCAAGTCGTCTAATCACTCATCCTAGATAAAATCCCGACGGCGGTGGGAGACGGGTGCGGGAATACTGAAGAAGATATAGACGTTCAACATAGATGAATGGGGAACGAGTGCCTAACCTGCGGGGCGCGAGCCCGGTCAGTCGTGACGGGGGAGGCCGGTCGTACGCAGCACGGACGGACGGCAGAAGAAGTCGAGTGGGCGTTGTGGTGGATGCGGGGACGAATGCCGGTTGAGAGGGTGAGATGTTGCTAACGGAGGGGCGTACACTCGGGCAGTGTGTGTGGGCTGCAGCGGTCCCACGTGTCGAGCTGGGAGCGGATAAGGGTGTGTATCTGGTGGAATGCAACGTAGGGCTGACGCGGCATGGACCGGGCTGCGCGTGGGGGTGGTACCAAATTGGAGAAGGTTCACACCCGAGCGAAAGAGGGGGAAGTCCACCGGGGGAGTGGCAATAAGCCCGCCTGGCCGCCTCGGAGAGGAGCTCAAACTTCAGCAGGTGCAGGATGACGTCAGGATGACACGAGGGGCAGAGGAGGGGATACGAGATTGGATTCTTGGTCGAGGAGTCAGTATGTCGGAGGGAAGTGGGGTTACGAGGAGATGCGCGGGCGGTGGTCGCTGGTTGTGGTCAAGAATGGTTTGGAAATGGAAGTTTGGAGGAGAGGAATCGGGGGTAAATGAAGTTGACGTGAGGCAGGGTAGGGACAGGAAAGGAGGGTCGTTCATGGAGGGAAGTGGATGTCGGGGGGTCGATGCGGGAATATCGGTGAGGGAGTTTGGAACGGGCAGACGGTTGACAGGGTCTGAGTGGAGGTCGGGGAAGAGGAATTGTTTAGAGCGTGGTCAGGTGACGTGGCTCATCGAGAGGATGTGGTGGGCAGTGGAATGTCGTTGTCGAGTGCGGGGGAGGCGAATTTTGGAGTAGCGCTGTCCCGTCTTCCCTTGGGCATTGGACGGCGTTCGGAAAACGGAAAGGTCAGGGAAGCAAAGGGAGACAGTGGGGCGTTCGTGCGGAAAATTAATGTCGTGCGTCGCGAGAGGGCGAATTTTCCGCGGATTGGCAATTTGGAGATGACGACCAATCAAACTTGCGGAACTAGGGTGTGATGTCAGGAGGGGGATTCAGCAGGGGAGAGGAAATGATTAGGGGTGTTGATACTCTCCGGAAAAGGAAGGGGGGGTGGAATTCGGGAGTGGACGGCGGTGATGTGGTAGGTGGATAGTCGGCGTCTGCACGTAATTACCGATCACAGAATTGAGAGGGGTTTGGGCGGTCGGGAAATTGAGGGGAAGGGAAGAGAAGGTGCGCGGCGGATACGGAATAGGTGTAGAGGAGGGAGGGGGGATCTCGATCAGTTGAGTGAGGATCGCGTGGAAATGCAGGGGTGGGAATCAAACTCAGGGATCAACGGGGCAGAAATGAGGGTTTTGGCCGTGGGGAAGGTGGGGGAAATGGACATGAACGTCGATGGAGGAGGGAGAGGGTCCGTGGAGGAGGTGGGGTGGTAGCACAGCGTTCCGGCGGCGGTGGCGGGTAGGCTGCACACTGGAGATACACGACCAAGGCAAGGGGAGGCGGCGGTCTCGGCGACGGGCACGGCGGCGGCACGTGGAGGTGCGGCGGCGGTGGCGGAGGTGGAGGCGGCGGTTGGTCTCCTTCCTTGATCTTCCTTGAGCAGCCACTTAAGAGGGAGTTGCTCCTTTCTTTCTTCAAATGACGGCTAGGGTTTGTGGGGGGGTCCCTTCCCCTCTTATAGAGCCCATAGTGGGCCGAGAGAGGAAAGGGCCCACTTGAGGCCCACAACCCACACCTAAAATAATCATAGAAAAAATAAAAGGTCCACAAAGAGAAGGGCTTTACGAATGGGATCCCAAAAAAAAGGGAAGAACCCACCCGAAAAGCCTAAAATGGGAGAGAAGAAGATATGCAAAGGCCCGCTTAAACACGTGCGGGCTAATAAAGTTCATAATGAAATAAAAGACTGGAAAGATAACTCCACGCACGCGCGAGCCCTGTGAAATGTGTCGTGGCGAGATGAGGTTCTGACTTGGTGTAGTGAAACTCAGCATCCTTCGTCTTCGCCTGGTCGAGGGGCTGGACGCGCACGGGTGTCGGCTCCTCCGGCGCCGTAGTGTCATGCCTTGGTGGCGACGGGGGTCGTACGCCACCAATCCATCCACAAGATGTCTTTGGTGTCTCAAGTCAAAGGACCACATACACAACCATGACATGAATAAACCTGATTGATAGTTGATAACATGCTAATTAAACATTAAAAGATATGATTATTAATGCAAATTAAGGCATAAATAATTTTATTATAATGCATGTTATCATATTTTTGAGTGTTTATCTATTATTCTATGAAAAAGTCATTATAATATCAAAATGCATTAATTTAGGGCTAATTATGAGGAATTAAGGATAATATTTTCATAACCCATCTTAATTTGAGATTATAATTAGAATTTTTAAAGTTTAAATAATAAGAGAAATTATTTTATATACACTCGTATATTTTTCTAAGTTTTTAAATCTAAAAGAAATGAGTGTATTTTTGAAATAAAAATTTAATCTCTTTTTATTTATTAAATTTGAATTTTTAATTCAATTTATAATCCAATGAAACAAATTTGGATCAATTTGGAGTTATATTTTGAAAGATATGAATTTTCTAATTTTCTAGGGATTTTTTCGGATTTTTTCTTAATTTTTATGAATCTTTAATAAAATTTTCAGGATTTTTCTGATTTTTTTAAAGTTAAAGCTGATTTATTTAATTTAAAATCGATTTTATAAGTGTGCAGGTGATGTGGCGCAATCTGGAGCATCCGATCGCACGTTTAATCATGACCATTGATTGTCATTTAAAGGCGGGGGTACGTGGCACAATCTCATTCGTCGACTGAATCATTTTAAAATGATTTAATCTTAACTGTTGATCTGAGGAGTTATAATGACTGAGATTAAAACTGACGAAACACATTTGAAGCATCCGATCAAGATCAAACGGCGGCGATTAAATGCGTTACTTATAACGCGCGCGATGTGGTATCATCTCAGCTGTCCATCGAAGATCCAACGACCATGACTTAATTGTAACTATTTGCAATCGTGCTTTTCATTAGAGTCGTAGATCGAAGATTAAATGCCCGATCAGACGGTTACGCCCAATTCACCCTAAAAATTGATATGTTCTTCAACATTGTAAAGCATACTAGGGCAAATTCGAGTAATCAAATTGTTTAGACACCAAATCCCTTGAATCTCTTGATTTCAATCGCTTATAGACTCATTTTTGCATCCACTAAGTTCTTGAGAGTGAGATTTCGTCGAGAGAGAGGAAGAAATCGACGCTTGAACATCAACGATCGTGTTTCCGAATTCGGGAATGAAAAGCCTTTGATCCGGAGACTGATTGGATCAATCTTGGGTTAGAGATTGTGTTTCATCCAAATCTTCATTTGTACAGCTTTATATTTAATTTTAGAATCATAATTTGAGTCAATTTCAATTTCAATTTTGGTTTTTCACAATTTTATTTTTAAGAAATTTATATCTCGTTCAATCGATGATTTCTCCACGAATCTTGATCCAAATTCAGTTATTTTTTATTTTGTGGATTGGTCTTTGAGTTTTCTTTCTACAAATATCAATACCCCTAATTTCTATCCACATTTCATCATCCGATTTGATCAAATTTCAAAAGATCATTCGAAATTACCTTAATTCTCTGTGGATTTGACCCTTATTCACCACTATACCCCTCAATTCGTGATTATTTGATAAAATTGATGATTTTGGCAATTTTTTTGACTCTTGACTGTGTGTTCTCAATGACCTCGCGGTCTCGATTTGTCAATAGTTACGTATAATACCATTGAGGGATTCATACGGATCAATTCAGTTAACTTTTTCTCCAAAGAGCACCCACTATCTATCCTTAGTGTCTCCACACCGATGGCTATAGGATCAACCATACTCATCATATGAGTTGGATTAGATAGTGTTATTATTTCCGGATAATTTGATGTCCTTCTCAAATATCCCGCAAATAGGAATGTTTAGAACATATGTTTAAAGACTAGTGATCACTATATTATGATCTCATCATAATTCACTTAGTCATTGCACATGCTCATGGACTTCATTGCAAACATCACACAAGAATGACAATTAATAAATATCATTTTCAATAAACATAAGCAATATATATGAAGTGTTATTGGCTTATAGGCCACATAATATCCATCAATGAAGTTCTTAGAGGTGATTGTTTTGGTCAACATAAGATTGTTTACCCTCGGTGCTAGAGGATATTAACTTAAGAAATGAGATGTAATTATACCCTTGACCAAGCCAGTAGAAATATTGGAGAAAGTGTTTTTGATGATTTATTTTATGAATCAATACCAACTCGAGTGACCATACCCTAAGTCATTCATGAGTTAACCATATCTTAAGTCATTCAGGAGTCTTGTGCAGATAAAGGATTATGCCTATACAATAATCAACTACGACAATGTTATATTAGAGAGTTTTTATATGCTCCATTTATCTTAGAGCAGGTGGTGTAGCTTGGCACCTAACAAACTGATAACTCAACTTGTCAATTGGGTTAAATTGATTATTAATTAATAATCTACATGTTGATGGGATAATTAATAAGCTTGACCAATAAGTGTTATAGGTCTATAGAATTTTTAACTAGCGAGCTTTGTGGACCTAGAAGGTCACACAGATAAGGTCAATAGATATAAATATAATTTTGAGGGCTTTTATAAAAATTTCACATACCCAGTGTTTATAAATAAGATGAGAACAATCACACATAAGAGTGTTATATGAACCTTGTGAGAAACTCTCCCCTTTCTTCTCTTTCTCTTTCTCTCTTGATGAAGAGCATTGAAAATGAGATCTAATCATCCAACAATTTTTTGGATACTAATAAAGGCTAGATATTTTAACAACTTCAAGGAACCCTATAAGTTTAAATTTTAATCTATTCTAGACAGTAGGATCGTCTGTTCTTGGTGCCTCGATGTTTTGATTCAAATTATATTCTGTTGCATTTGATGTTTTGATCAAAAGTTCAAAGGCTTACTAAACCTCGTATATCATCAAGATGTGCAACGAGCACTTTAAATTTTGCCACAACTTTACAAGTAAATGAATCTCAACATGATATCCACAGTTGGATCTTGTTATTGACACCTCAAATTGTGATGCGCATTGAAAGGAAGGCCATTGAGTATGTGAGCTGCTATAACTCCCAAGATCAATGACAACATTTGCCATGCTTATACAAGGAATCACCGTTGCATGAGATGCTACCGCATACATAGACATTAAGTGACAATTAATGATTGTGCTTTAATCAAAATTATTTGCACAATCCAAAATCCCTCGCAATACCACATCACCTGAGATATAAAGAGAAGTAAGATTGTCCCACAATGTAATAATAGAGTGCATTTTATGATGTATACCTAAGGCGATTTATGTGAAATCACTATTGATGAAAACTAATACTCCCTTGAATTAGGCATGCGCGAAGACCACTTTCAAGTCTTGTGATGCATGTGGGCGATGTCATGTATTGTCACATAACCATGCACTTCACGGTGGTCACCCAAAGTGGGCCCCATTTTGCCAAATTTTTTTCTTAATTAAATTAAAAAAAATCTTCAAAATTTTCTAAAACTTAGAAGATCCACATCTCTAAAAATAAATCTCATTTTCATACAATTTTTCGCAAAATCATAAATTAAATAATATATCATATTATGCCATTGATTGTATGAAAGAATAAGATGGTAAAATATGTTCGCCCCAAAATTTTCCAATTTCACGTAGACAATTCAAAATTGATAAATTTCAAAGGTAATTAAAAGAATGAAGTGTCGTACTCTTTTATTTATTATTCCTAGTTATATTTATGTAAATATTAATGACTCAAAATCTCAAGAAAATGAGGCTAAAGTTGAAAGCATTTTAACTTTAAAATAATTTCACAAATTAGCCTTCAAATGTGCATGTCTAAAGACACATGACTTAAAATTTATCAAAACATGATAATATGCATCATAAACGAGTACATGATGGATCATAATAAATGTATGTGCTTGTCTAGATAAATATATTTAGGGGAAAACTCACCGTACATCGTGACCTTTTGAGAAGCGTCCAAATCCACTCCTACCTTTCGAATTGTCCAAATCCACTGCCAGCAGGGCACATACACTGACGTGGACGGCGAAGGAACTCATCCGATGCCACGTGACCGTCCACGTCAGCGAGGGCAATGGGGGAAAAAGAAAAAGAATCAGGCGCGCGAATCAGAAAGAAAAATGAGAAGAACATCTTCTGTCTCGAATGCTGTCGTAGCATCTGCCCTCACTGCGCTTCCTCTTCAGCTCATCTCTCCCACCCTCTTCTCCAGGTATCAGCAAATTAGGAGAGAGAAAATCACTTTCCTCAAGCTTTCTCTCTCTGGAAGAATTTTCTCACCTTTTCATCGAATTCATCATTCGAAAATTTTAGTGCTCTCTTTGTCGATCATCAGTTGTGTTTGATCTTCAGATTTTTTTCTCGGTGAAAATTAAAATTACCGCCCTGCTTTTTACTTTCGTTCCGTAAAGGGTAATTAATTTGGGTTTTTTCACCTTGACCATAAAAAGAAAAGTTTTTTCTAGAAAAGCCCAGTCTTTTGATTGTGACCAAGAAGTGGACAAGTAATCGCGCGAAGAATTTGGTTCCCTCGACAAGAATTAGGGTTTGATTGACCGGAAAGAAATCGTCGGAATTTCTTCATTTGGTATAGATTTTCATGGCTGCTCTCTCAGGTGAGGAGGTACGTCTATCATGACGTGGTGCGGCTGGATGATCTTGAAAAGCTCATCGATTGTTCGTTCGTTCAGGTGATCATCATCATCATTTTCTTCCTCTTCTTCATTAATAACCATCGTCTTCATCATCTTCTTCTTCTTCTTCTACTTCTTGTTAATTAATCACCATTCTCGTCATCAGCATGCATCATCTTCCTTCTCAATGTTTAATCAACAGCATTGTCATCATCATCATCATCATCTCCTTTCTTATGAAATATCTTCATTGTCGTCGTCCTCTTATTTATTGATCATCATCATCGAAATCTTCTTTTTTGTTATTCGTCATTATCATCTTCTTGTTCGTCAATCATATCATATTCTTCTTCTTCATGTTGTTTATCAATCATCGTCTTCGTCGTCGTCATCTTTATGTTCTTATTTTCTCTCATTTTTCTTCGTAATTGTGTCTACTAGTCGTCGCCCTCCTCCTCATCATCATCGTTTTCTTTGTGCTTCGTCGTGCTTATTAATCATCATCATCATTACCATCATCTTATTCTTTTTCCGTCATGTTTATTAATCGGCGTCATCACTATCATCACCTTTGGTCCTCATCAGCTACGGCGGATCGTTCAAGGGCCCGCAGTCGCCGCCAACAACGGCGGAGGAAGGAATACAGAGGACGCGATACCACGGCGGCGAGACGAGAATCATTTGCATTGATCACCGCGGACTCAACCTTCGAAAACTCCACGGCGCCGATCTTCTCCCATTTCGCGCGCCTGATTCTTTTTCTTTTTCCCCCATTGCCCTCGCTGACGTGGACGGTCACGTGGCATCGGATGAGTTCCTTCGCCGTCCACGTCAGCGTATGTGCCCTGCTGGCAGTGGATTTGGACAATTCGAAAGGTGGGAGTGGATTTGGACGCTTCTCAAAAGGTCACGATGTACGGTGAGTTTTCCCCATATATTTATGAGTATGCATAGGATTTTAAAAAATTATTCGCACTTTTGACCCATGCAGACACACATATATACATACTTATATGAGCACATGCATTCATATATACTTACATGAATACACACATACATGCATCCAGACATGAATAAACACGTGTATATATATATATATATATATATATATATATAGAGAGAGAGAGAGAGAGAGAGAGATGACGTATCAGAGGTACCATTTGACTTTTGATCTAGGTTTCTAACCTATAAACTTCCAAATGTCAACCACAGAAATCACTAAAAACCGTTCCCCGTACCAGAACCGATGAACCCTAATTCTGGCCTTGATCTTTCCTTAGGAGTAAAAAGACATTGATTTCCTTCCAGCCGTCACATGACGAGCGTTGACTCTGATTGGGAATCATCACATTTGGGTCAACGATTAGATATTCGCCCTTGATTAAAAGGTTTGGTCAACTTTATCATCACATCTGGTCGGAGGCCACCTCACCATTTCAATACATTTAAATATTTTAAAAAATAGTCATACCGCCCGAGCAAAGGAGTAAAACACTGCCCATCGTTCTTCCTGATCAAGTCAACCCTCCCGGGTATTTGATTCTGTCAGAGACCGAAGTTGCAGAGCTGGAGAAACTCCATGTCCGTGTCGACGTGCTTCATCCACAGATTCTTGTACTGATTCAACGCGATGTCGAGCCACGGCTTCATGTTCCCGTTGTAATGGACCACGGCGGCGCCTTCGATCGAATCCTGGCTGATGCTCGGATTATACCCGAGCCCCATCAAATGCCACGACTTGTCCAACGGCATGGTCAACCCGTAGAAAGTCAACAACGCTGCCGGCAGCGTCTCCCCTGAATTCCACAGCTCTCCCCCTTCGTTCTAAAAGTTCAGAAAATTGACGATTTCAAAACCAAAATGCGTTGATATATCAATGAAATGAACTGAATACCTACCAGTTTCAGGTATTTATGAAAACGGTCCGTGCATTTCTCTCTCCTCCAGGCCTCCAAGTCAAAGACGTTGACTCCGTAAGCCCAAGCGCACGCTCTAGGGCTGAAATTCTCTTTGACCACCGGGTCCGAGAAATTCAGGTACCGAGAGAATCGCTGAAACGGTCCGAAGCATTTCTCCACGGCGCCGTTGACTTTCCCGCCTAAATCCACCGACCAAAGGCCGGAGAGATCTTTCTGCACCACCACGTCATCCTCCAGCAGTACAATCTTCCTTAGCTCCGGGAACATCTCCGGGAGATAAAACTTCAACTGATCAAGATGCGGAGCCTCGAAAGAAAAATCAGCGTCTGACCGGATCTCCACTCGCGCGCCGCCCCGTGGCGGTCGGCGCTTGAACCAGACCTGAAACGCGACCAGATGCATCGCGTCCGTTACGACATGGAAAATATGCTTAGACGGCTCTTCCGCGCTCTTAACCGCCGAATTGATGACGACCGAAGCGGCAACAACATTATCCGAGAAGATGGCGTAGTGGAACAGATCTGGATTTACCATATCTGGAAAATTCGAGGATCTATCTTGTCTGTAAGCTTCTGGACGAGCGATCCGCTCCTCCATCAAGCGCATTGCGATGCAGTGCAGCGTTTTCGGAGTAGATCCGGCAGCAATCTTGCTGGACTCGTCGCCGAGTTTTTTAGCCCTGTTGAGCTGCTCTCCGACGGCGAAAACCGTGTCCCTGAGTTTCTGGATCTTGATCTGCGTGTCGAAGCTTTCCTTTGACTCGCCGACAAGCTGGCGAGCGAGCTTGAGGCGGTCCTTGAGCTCCTTCTCCAGGGCCTTGAGGTTTTCGTCATCGTCGGCGGCGGCGGCGTCGGCGGAGGGAATCCGTGAGAGAAGTGACGTCAAGCAGGAGACGAGATCTTCGAAAGTGCGGAGGACGCGAGAGGCATCGATTTTGGCGCGGAGAGAGAAGGCGGCGTAGGCATTGATGAGCGCCACGTGGTCGGCGGCCTGCCGTTGGATGAGATCGGAGCGAGGTCGGAGTCGATCTTGGGAGGTGGTCTTCGGAAGGAGGAATTGAGAGTCGGCGATGCCAAGGTAGGAGATCGCGGCGAGGAAGAGGAGGGCGAGCATTAAGGAGAGGAGGATCCGGAATGTTCGAGGAGAGGCACGGGCAGATCTGGCTGATGGCGCCATGGAATATTGGATCGGGAGGTTGTTAGGGCGGCGGCATGGCGGCGAGCCGGCGAAGGGATTTGGAGTTTTACCAATCGCCACCTCTGATTCTGTAAAAGACAAAGGAAACAAGGAAATAAAATAAAAAAAACAAGGAAAATTAAAGGGAAGGCATAGATCCGAGCCGTCGGTGGTTTGATTGAAGGGTGTGGATTGGGCTTCGGGAGTCTACGTCGGATTGCGACACGTGCGCCACCGGAGATGCTATCGTCTTGTCCTCTCACGAACCCGCCGGTGAATTTTTTAAATTTTTCTTATTTTAAAAAATCAGGTTAAATGATATTTGGGAGTTAGAAATTTTAACAAATTGGAAAACAAACAATTTCCATTTATCCAATGATAGATGAGAGAGAAACTCTTGCCACGCAATTCTTCTTCCGGGGACAGGTGGAAGAGAGAGAGAGAGATTAATTATTGGCGGCAGACGGCAACTTCTGTGAGCCAGCGGATTGTTCTCGGCTAGAGAGAGAAAGAGAGAAGCTCGGGGTTTCCTCATCCATGGCGAGGATGGATCCAAGAGAATTCAAGTCCGGTGGCGTCGTGGCGATCGCTGGGCTTTCGCTACGGAGGAAGGGAAGAGGGAAAGAATTGAATGAGGGGAGGAGAGAGAGATTTGCCTGCCAGCTGCAGCGAATTCCGCAGCTCCTTTCTCTTTCATTGAACAATTCAGAGAGAGAGAGAGAGGGATTTCAGAGAGCTGGAAGAGTCATCTGCCGAGGTAATGCTCCGTCAAGTCAACTGACAGAGTTCTACAAAGCATAAAAAATGTCTCTTTTTCAACACTGGGGTCGCTTCCAGACTGTCCGCACAAACCGCTCTCTGTCTCTCTCTCCGTCTGTCTCTATCTCGCGGGCGAGCTCTCCTTTTCCTTCTCTTTTCTCTCTCTTGCTGTTTAATGATCTGTCGGGACGAACTGCCGAAGTCGTTCTTCAGTCCTCATCGCTCTCTCTCTCTCTCTCTATCTCTCTGCCGCACAGCGACCACTGTAGATGTAGACCAAGTTCTTAGCTCTCTCACTCTTTGCTCCAGCGGTCTGTGCAAATCTCTTTCCCTCTCTCACGATCTCTGCCAGGCCTCTCTCTCTCTCTCTCCTCTTTCTCCCTCAGTCAAATATCTCATTCTCACGGTAAAAGGTCAGTTGACGGTAAAGTGGAAGGTCCACGCATCTGATTTAAAACCAGAAGGTCAATTCATGGCGAGGATAAAACCGGAACCCTTGGAAGCGTACGACCAAGGAAATTGTACGAAATCTTTTTAATCGCGGAAATTGTACGAAATCTTGTTCCAGGCGTACGACCCGGAGAAGCCACGGTCTACATCTTCCGCCCCGGTAAAGTGACAGGAGAAGAATAACAAAGAGAAGAGCTAAGATTCAGGTATCGAATTCCGAAGCTTCTTTTTTCTTTCCATTCTTCCAGGACATTCGGTCCGAGAGGACGATAAACAGGTCCCCGCTGTGAGGGACATTCTTTCTTTCTTTCTTTCTTTCTTTCGCCAGTACACCAGAATCTCGACGAGTTCTTGACTTCGGAGCTTCTCTTCTCTTCACCATAAACTCTGAACCCTTCAACACCTGCACCTGAATCTTGATCAGTTCTTGACTTCTCCCGCTCTGCAACTCGCGCCTTAGGTTTTCCGAAGCGTCGAGAGTCCATGACGACGTGAAATCAAAAAGAAAAGAATCATCCATTTTTCTTATATAGAGAGGGACGGCCAACCGTGCTCCTCGGAACGAATCCAGATGGGCTTGCTGACGTCAAGTTTGAGCCCCCCGCGACCCGCCGCCTTAGGTGCCGCTAGAACCTTGAGGTCAATGCAGATGGCGTGCTCCCCCTTCCCGTTATGAAATCTGTCGACTGACTTTACTCGATCAGTTCTTGTGGGTTGACTTTGAGAGTATAAAATGAAGTCAACCATGATGGAGATTGACTGTTGTCCAGTGACCCGAAAGCTTAGCCAAAAAGAAAACATATTAAAAAAGAACGGCGAGCCACCATCTGTGCCCAATTTTTTCTCCTAAAAGTCAACTTTTTATCCGCCTAATAGTTTAATCCTTTCTTAAAATTTCTCCTAAAAAATTTGAAAGAATCATCATTGTTTAGCTCCTTGAGTACGTAGTGTACCTTGGCAAGTCTCTCTCTCCTTTCCCTTGTCTCCCCAAGCTTTCTCTCTCTTTCTTCTCCCTTGTCTCCTCAAGATTTCTCTCTCTCTCTCTCTCCTCTTTTTCTCCTCTCCTCTTCCTCCCACAATTGTCACTTGATTCGATTGATCTACAATGTCTAAAATGCACATGATAAAATCCAAATGCATTGTTAACTTGAGTCAATCAATGTCAATTTGTTATAATTGCCCATTCATCCCTAAGTAGGGTTAATGTTTTTTCTTGGGTGTGTCATTCATATCTAGGTGTTGATTGGCACACAAGTCAATCATACTTCTATATATCTCATTTATATTCATTAAAATGAAATTTATTTACTTTCAGTCTCGTGCAATGTCTGTAATCAAGTCTATGCGCATATGCACTGACTAAGTGAATTATGATGAAATTATAAAACAATGATCCCTAGTTTTTGAAACTTATGTTATAAACATTCTTATTCGTGAAAATATTCGAGAAGAACATTAAATTGTCTTGAAATAATAATACTATTTGATCCAAATCATATGATGAGCATGATGGATCCTGAAACCATCGGTGTAACTTCAAATTATGTCTTCAAAGATTATAATAGGATCTTTGATTACGTTAAATCGATCCTTGATTAATTTTAATTTGTATCTTGATATAATTAATCAAGAAAAAGTTGACAAATAAGGTGTGATTAGGTTTATAGAGTTATTAATGAGTAAGATATATATATCTAGAGGGTTACACACGTAAGGTCTATAAATGTTGGTGGATATAGACACAATTATGAGGGTTTTAATGCTAAATCCTCATCTCAAATGTCTATAACTAGAGAGAGAACTACCACAGCTTAAGGTGTACATACAAGCCGTGTGAGAATTCTCTCATTTCTTTTTTTTCTCTCTCTTGGTGAACAGCTTTGAAAAAGAGATCCAACCATCGAGAGATCGTGTGGATTCCGCTAGAAGCTAGACACTTAAATAGCTTTAATAACTCCTTCAACGGATTCCTGTAAGTATGTTTTCTCGCTACATACTAGATAAAAGGATCATTTGTTCTTAGTGCCTCGATATTTTAAATATCTGATTCAATGTACTCCATTGCACTCAATGTTCTGATCAAACTATTGGAAGGCCTATTAACCTCTAACACAATAGTGACTAAATAATCACCTTTAAAGAATTTATGTCGTATCTAATCTAAGACATCTTGGAGAACTTTTAGCTAGGGATTTGTAAATCATAGTCTAAACACGATTATCTATTCTTAAGTTAGTGTCTCCTTTCTAAAGATCACTTACACAATTGTCACATAAATTGACCTAATTAACTATTAAGTATTATATCATTTAGGGATTCATACAAATCAATTCAGTAAATATTTTCTCCAAAGACCACCTGGTATCTATCTTTAATGACTTTACACTAATCCCTATTAGATCAACCATATTCACCAGAGAAGTTAGATCAAATAGTTTTATACTTTTCTGGTATTTTGATACCCTACTCAAATATCTCACAAATAGGAATGCTTAGAACATATGTTAAAAGACTATTGATCATAGTATTATATTCTAATCATAATTTACTTATAAATTTTATATATTGGTAGACTTCATTGTAATGTCATACAAGAATAAGAACATATAAATATCATTTCAATTAATAACCACCAAGACATAGAAGTATAATTTAGCTTATATGTCATATAATGTCCACCAACCTTGAATTAAATCTATAAGCCTTGATTTAGAAGAAGTTGGGTTCTAAATACATAAAACCAACATCTTTAACCTTTGAATCCACTAGAGAGTTGTACTTAAATTCACAAACACTAGAGCACTCTAAAAAATAGAGAACAATTATAGGGAAGATATCAAATCTCTTAAAAAGGAATAACTTCAAATTATGTCTTCAAAGATTATAATAAGACCCTCACATAGGCCTTAAAAACTCAAGGGTCATTGAAAGTGACATGATCTATGAAAAAGACTCCACAAAAAGTTGAAAATGGGTAACTAGTAGCATACATGTTAGAGAACAAAGTGAGAATACAAATTACAAGATTTTAGACTTTGACAAAGGTATTATAGAACTTTTGAAGCTTTCAAATCTAACACAAGATGTTGAGAGTTCCAAGAAGATGATTTTGGTTACTGTGAGGTTCTATAAAGTTACAATAGTTCCTTAAGATTCTCCTTCTTGTCTACTAGTGGGATTCATTTGATTTGGCCCATTCACTCATTCTTGAGTCTATTTAGAGTGGATTCGACCTTGGAATGTTTTTTTATCTCGAATGTTGTCCACAATGAAATTTTTTGCATAAAATTAATGCAAAGATAAGAGAAAAAAGACTATAAATAAAAAATTGCTAATCTAATAAAGTTTTGCTTCAAATTCCAATCTAATTTTGTCAACTGCCCAAAGTAGACTCTTCCCTCGACTCGAGTGGAATCTGATCCTAGAGGCAGTGAATTGACTTGCAATGGTATTCGTTCTTGAATGTGGTTATACGTTGACACTTGACTTGATGCTGAAGCTGCATCTACTAGTCCCTTGTTTTGGTTTCAACTCGACCTTCAATGAAAATTAAATATACTTAACCAAACAAAAATAGAGGATAACTATTAGAGCAAATTATGAGTGAATCAGATAGACTTGGGTTGACTCTGCGTTGCCTTGTAGCACTGATGTGAGGTTGACTTGACCTTGGTTGACCTTGACTTGGCGTGCTCTCTGACTTACCTTTACACTCTTTTTCCAAATCAAGCGAGGCATAAGATATATATGAAGTAAATGAACGTACCTCCATTGGACTTGGTATGTGTTCACTAGACTCGACAGGCACACGCATGAAGCCTTTATATCCTCACTAAACTTGAATTGAATGCACATCCGCAACGCTCTCTTCTGATTAGGCCGCTAAGAAACAAGGATACTAACATGATTTGAAACATGAGTCTTGCTCTCGTACGCCTTGTTAAGACTTATCACTCACCATCATGCCATAAATTGTAGCTAGTAAAAGGGAAACTCAATGTCACCGGACAAGTTTTTAAAGGCCCAACCTTCGACATGATCATTCTACAAAAAAGAGAAGGACAACACTCTCCAAACCATTCTTCAGAAGTTACTCCTCATGAATAGAGATTGTGATCGAGAGGAATAGAGATCTACTGCACAACAACCATTGTCTAGTGTTAAAGGGATGTTAGTCCTAACCTTTTACCTTTCCCCAAGCTTTGGACATTACACTTCAATATTGAAATTGATTGACATAAAGATAGGGAGAAAAAAGATATAGAATAGAGATAGATACCCATAAACTACAAATCAAGAGAGATAGATGAATAGAGAGAGAGAGAGAGAGAGAGAGAGAGAGAATTTCAGAGGACATAAAGGAGAGAGATGAAGATCAAGAAGATTAAGATAAGTCATGAAAAATGCTTCCATGCTTTTTCTTGCTCTTCATTTACCCTCTAGGAATTTTTTTATAGGGGGCAAATAGGAAAGGCTTGAAAATCCAACTAATCGAGGATACTTCGCCAATTCCCTATTTTCTAGGCCTTCAGCTCGAATCACACGTGACAAACGTCTGTTAGCTCGCGGTTATCTCTTTCTCTCTCCATCTCTATCTCTTCTCTCTCCCTCCTCTTTCAGCCATCTCTTTCGGTCCATCTGTTTATCTCTCTATGGGTGTCCCTCTCTCTCACAAGCGCACACTTCCGAGTCCATCCAAAATCCCAGATAATTTACCAGCAGAGCGCAATCTTCATGGCTTCTCCATCTCTCCGAGAAGCCTCATCCTAGGAGAGAGAGATGACCCATCATCTAGAAGATCGTAAGCTCCCTCTCCTCCCTCTTTCCTTCTCCAATGGCGCCCCCAAGAATTCAACGGCCTACATGCAGTGCCAGAAGAATCACGCGGCCGCGATGGGCGGCCACGCCGTCGACGGCTGCGGCGAATTCCTCCCCTCCCCCGCATCTCAGCCGTCCGATCCCTGCTCCCTGAAGTGCGCCGCCTGCGGCTGCCATCGCAACTTTCACCGACGCATCGTCCACCCAGGATCTGCCGTGTCACCCCGCCGCCACGTAACAGCCGCCCCTCCCAGGAAGAGAGCGAGGACGAAATTCTCCGACGAGCAGAAGTTGAAGATGAAAGAGCTCTCCGAGAAGCTCGGATGGCGGATGCAGAAGGGCGATGGTGCTATGGTGGAGAGCGTTTGTAGAGAGATTGGCGTTCATCATGGAGTCTTCAAAGTCTGGATGCATAATAATAAGCATATCTTCGTCGGCGGGTCTTCCTCTAGAAGTAGAGGTGGGGCCGCCGTAGCTTATAGCGGCGATGCAACCGACGACGACGGCGCTGCCGCCGGCGGAAACGAGGATTAAGGAATTGGGCAGCTTGGGCTGTCTATCTCTCTCTTGCTTTCTCTCTCTAACTTATGGATGATGACGAAACGTGACGTTATCTGAGATTTTGTGACGATACGGTGGGGAAGGGATATCTCATCCTTACCCTTTGAGTGTCTTATCCTGACTTTATTGTTTCTGTCATATTCGTCGAGGAATCTGTGGTTTCTCTCTCTAAGCCACCAAGGGGGTTTCTCTCTCTAACAGGGAGTAACAGTTACCCATCTCTGGGTGTTTCTCTCTCTATAGGGTCTGAGGCCGGCAGATGAATACGGGGTTGTTCTCCCTAACAGGGCAAGTGGATTTATCTCTGTAACTCAGGATGTCGCAAATCTCCTTCTCTAGGTGTTTCTACGTTCTCTCTCTAGAGGATCATGTGCATGTTGTGGCTTGCGGGGCCGGCTGATGAATGTGGATTTCTCTCTTACCGAGCAAGTGGGATTCTCTCTACCTCTGGGTCTAACAACCATCTCCATCTCTCAAGGCACTTGTCTCTCTACAGGATTAGATGACTGTTATGAGGTCGGCAGATGAATTTGTAGTCTTGTGGTTTTATCTCTCTGACCGGGCAAGTGGGTTTCTCTATCTAGAGGACCAGAAGCATGTTGTGAGGTGGGCAGTGGGCAGATGACGATGTCATGGTTCTTTAATGGCGGATGCAAGCATCGGACATCTACCTTCAAATGGAAGCACGGAGGAGAGAAAGAGAGTATCAGAGGGCTGAGGAGAGAAGGAGATTATCTCAAAGAATCATATGCCATGCGTCTCATCTCTCTCTATCTCTCTGATTTCTCATGAGAAGTCTGCTGCTCATTAAGGAACAAAGGCAAATAGTTCAACCAAGACTTTTCCAATTACTGAATCGAAGGCCGCAAGCTCTTGTTGACTCTTTCTCCCATGCTCTCCTCTCTCTCCTCTAGCTTCTCTCTCCCTCTCTCAACTTCTGTAGCTCTCTAGTCTCCTCTCCCTCACTCTTTCTCTTTCTCTGTTTCTCTCTAGTTTCCTCCCCTCTACATTTCTTCTTCTCACACACGCACACTCTCCACATCTCTGCCTCTCTCTCTTCCTCTGTCTCTCTCTATACCTTTCTTCCTCTCTCTTTCTCTCTACTTCTATCTTTCTCTTCCTCTCTTTCTCTCTACCTCATTCTCTCTCTTCCTCTCTCATACGACTACATCTCATGTGATATAAATATATATATATATCCGTTTCCATCGGTCTTCCTCACGCGGCATTGCGTCAGGCAACTGCAAGAGCCTGACTCGTGGGAACAAGGACTGAGCCTCTGATTCCAAAAGTATCACCTCCCTGAAGAGCATTGACCACGTCTCATTTTCAGGATTCAAAAAAAAAATTCATGCCCACCCTACACATCTATCTATTTATCTATCTATCAATCCATCTATCCATCCATCCATCCATCCATCTATTTATCTATCAATGCATGCATCTACCCATCAATCTACCTATCTATCCATCCATCCATCTATTTATCTATCAATGCATGCATCTACCCATCTATCTACCTATCTATCCATCCACCCATCCATCTATTTATCTATCAGCGCATGCATCTACCCATCTATCTACCTATCTATCCATCCATCCTTCTATCTGTCCGCCCATAAATCTATCCATCCATCCATCTATTTATCTCTGTCTATCTATCTTTCCATCAATCAATAACTCCATCGATCTATCTATCCATCCATGCATCCATCTATCCTTCCGTCCGTCCATCCATCTATTTATCTCTCTCTAACCATCCATACATGCATCGATCTATCTTTCTACCTAAAAAAATAAATGAATTATCAAAGGGGAGACTTTACTTTACACGTGCTCCTTTAGTTTCCTTCTTCATGGATCGCCAACAGTCTCAGATACAGTCAATGCAGTCAATGCAGTCAATGTATAAGTCAAACCGGGGCCCTTCTGCTCTGACGTTCTCGTCGTGCATATCCATTTCGGAGAACTTCTAAAAATAGATATGCGGAGAGACATGTAGAAATAGAGAGATAGTGGGAGAGATATGGAGGGTCCGAGAGAAGAGAGACGGCTTTACTCTAGCTCCCAGATGCATATTTATGTGGGGGGAGAGAGAGAGAGAGAGAGACGGATTCTTAATACCAAGTAAGCAGAAACATGGCCATATCAAGCTCGTAGAAAGAGAGAGACAGAAAGAGATACATCTTCCTAATACATGTGCACCGAGTTTGCAGAAACATCTGCATTCCATTTCTACTCTCAAGCTCCCACAGAGAGAGAGAGAGATTTTCACTACATGCACATCCTACTCAGAACAGACAAGGATCCCAAGCCGCAGAGCAATCTTCTTCGAGAAGCCACGCCTCAAGCATCTCATAAGACCTCCGCTTACTCTCCACGAACGAACCCATCACCTTATCCACGTTCATCTCCCTCTCAATCACGTCCGTCGACCATCCTCCACAACCATCCATTGACTTTTCCTCTACGCTGTTCTTTAGCTTCTTCTTCATGTGGGTATTCCAGTGGTTCTTCACATCGTTATCCGTTCTCTCAGGCATGAAAGAAGCGATCTGCGCCCATCTGTTTCCAAAAATGGACTGCAGATGGACGATGAGCTCTTCTTCTTCGCTCGAGAAGTTCCCTCTCTTGATTCCGGGGCGGAGATAGTTCGTCCACCTGAGACGGCAGCTCTTGCTGCATCTCCGTAGACCTGAGTTTAGACAGAGAAATAGATGAAGCTAGTCAGAGAAACATTCTTTTCAACGGAGGAGATGACCTCATGAGATTTTACCTGTGTTTGCAGCGACAGCTTTCCAGTTTCCGGGGCCGTGATCTCTCACGTAAGTGACGAGAAGAATATCCTCTGCCGGCGTCCACGGTCCTTTCTTCACCACTAATTCGTCGCAGCATGTTGTTCTCGCCATCAGTCTTCTTTTTAAGCTGTACGAAAAATGGTCTTCTGGATGAGTAGCCCGTTGACTTTGAACCTCTTCTGACATAAATATGTAGAGAGAGTGAGGAAGGAAAGGAGCAGGAGACTTTCAGCTATTTATAGGAAGGAGAAGAAGACGCTGACCATTGCAGACTGATGGAGATGTAGAGAGAGAGAGAGAGTGAGTCAGGAAGACAGTGAGCAGGATAGTTTTAGCGCTATTTATAGAACGCAGATACTTGGGGGAGAAAAAAAGGATCTCTACCTCGTCAGAAGACCGTTGACTCTGACTTCTCGGACTGGTAGAGATTTAGAGATTTATGGACAGAGAGAGAAAGAGAAAGAGAGAGAGAGGAGCTCGTTGTCCGCGAGACGTAGCTGCCGGGTAATTCATATCCACCTCGGGAAGTCAAAGAGGTCAAGTAAATGAGCATTTATTCAGTCCGAGCTGCCGCATTTAAGTCAACGCGTTTGGCGGAGAAGTGAAAGATAAGTCAACGGAGGGGAAACCGCGTGAACTAGTGGCTTCTACAGCGACCGGAATTTTTCACTTTTCACCCCAACGGTTGCAGAAATTTATTTCTTACCGCTATAACCTCTTTTTTTAAGCAATGGACCATCATTTTTTTACAGCCATTGACTAGTGGATGCTGCTTTTACGATTGATTGATGATGATATTGCTCCATATTTACATTGACTGCATAATATCAAGGAAAAAAAAATCCAATATGGCAATCAATTTGTCAATTGATTAGTCGGCCTTCGATCAATCGATGATCAAAGTCATATGATATACCTAGGGATTTTTCAATTCTACAATCGATCAATGATCATTCCCTTAACAAAACAATCTGATCCATGATCTGATCATTCCCGTAATATTTAATCCTCTTTATGTTTATTTTTAAGTTTTTTGTTGGATTTTCAAGTGGTGATCTTCGCTATGATTAACGATCACTCATTGATGATCAGATCCCTTGCATTCAATCAATCAGTAGCTAGCTGATCTTATCAATGGGCATCAACCACTATGTTGATCATATCGTCAAAGTGACTGATGCCTATCAATACAAGCGGGGTCATCCTCGTTTGGTTGGTCAAATTGATCGACTAATTAAGGATCAATCATGATCGGATCGCCATTTCCTTGTCACTATGTGTATTGACAAAACTTTGGATCTATTCATTCCATAATCACATCATTCATATTCCACCATAGATAGATACATTTGCCTTCCAAGGAGAGAGACGATGTCCTAGCAATGGTCTTAAGCAGGCACTTAGAAAAATATTTGGTCAATAGAGGAGTTGTGATTGGGAGGCAATTTTCTAGTAATGGTAAATTGATTTTTTAAAACTAAAGTAAAATTATCTATATGAACTCATTAATTTTATTATGGATGATGGATGAAACTTATCCTTAATTTTTTGGGCAACCTATGTATGTAGTGGGCATCATAAGTTGGAACGCATCTAGCGAATATTAAACTTAGAAATGATAGATTTATCTGTTAAATTATTTAAAAAATAATGATAATAAAATTTTCAAATTTCTCACACCTTCGTGATAGCTTTAGAAGCACTGGGATGATGTATAAAAATGATGCCGGTTACATGGTAAATTAAATGCATGCAAATTATACCCTCTCTATCTCTATCTCTATCTCTTCCCATTAAAAATGATACCCTCTCTATCAAGATGACTTTCATTTGAGGCAAAGGAAGCATATGCTTGTATGGCTATGACATTGACATGACCCTAATTGGCGTATCATTTTGTCATCCAATGTATGAGAGAAAATTTCCATTATTTGGGTTCCCCCATTGATAAATTTTTATCTAGATAGGAATATTATTCTAACAAATTAAAAAAATAACAAAAAACATTTATTCCATGGTTCATTACATCTTATAATTCAATCCCATATTGCACACAAAGAATGGGATGAATTACACATTTCTATGATTCAAATGTCCATATATAGATTATAATTTCTTATATAAGTATTTTCGTTAGCATTTTGACCATTGAGAGGTTAGATTTGTGTCATATGATAGTAGTAGAAAAATTATATCTATAATGAATAGATGATTTCATTTGCCCTACATTTATATCATTTCTTTGGTATTTTGATATCATGGGAGTATGCCATAATCCAATAACTGAATATCATGTCAAGCATAATGGAAGATCCAACCAATTAATTAATAATAAATGTCATAAGTAAGTTTAAAATGTCTGTATTTTAATAAAACAATAGTTCTTTTTGTGCAAGATAAGTGGAGAATAAAGTTTTTATCTTGAATTTATTAATTTGACTTCTTTGATTAACTGAAATGTCTCAAAGATATTTTAAATATCAATATTATTTTTATGAAATTTATACTTTCCTTCTTTTTCTACACATTCATTGTTTTGCAAGGTTCAATCCAAGAATTTTACTCGAAAATTTGTGATATTATGAATGATTTGAAGGCAACATGAATGCGAATGACATCAATTTTAATAAGAGTCAGACCTTGGCTATCAAAAGAAACATAAAGTCAAAAAATTTATCCGGCAGAGTCTAGTTTGACAATTTTTTTTCTTTTAAAAAATGTTCTTCGTACATTGCATTACTCAACGAATGCAATTCTACATCCCTTTACAGTTTAATTCTATAAATCATCATACAACCAACATGCAGAATTTGCATGTCATCACAAACAATTTGAAAATAGTCAGCATCAATTTATTTCTCGAAGGGGAAGAAGATGAATACCAGTTTTCATGGGTTCAGCCAAACGTCCATATCCTCTCTCCGAATCGAGATCCATGCACTTTGCAAGCTTGATCAAGATCTTCTCCAAAATTTATTCGCCTTCCCCAGAAATTTTGCTGATGAACTTATCTGAACCAGCGGCAAGCAATTTGTTTTGATGGAGGGAAGAAGATTATCACTCAACTTTACCGAGCTTGGGCCTCTTAGGGATGATGCTTTGTCCCACCCTCTACAGCACTCCATCCCAGGGGCTTCTTTATCTCCTGCTTCTGCATTGTAGCCCTGATATCTGCAACTTCCTCCCATCTCCCCTCCGCCGCTAATGTGTTGGACAAAATGATACAATCACTCACATCATCAGGATCCACCTCTCCTAGATGAATTTTCACCTTCTTCGCCATCTCAGCATCTCCATGGACTCTGCAAGCTCCGAGTATCGTCCTCCATATAACAGCGCTGTCCTTCTCCGGCGCAAGAACCGCAAGCTCGTAAGCTTTTTCAAGCATCCCCGCCCTTGCATATATGTCCACCATGCACCCGTAATGCTCCACGGAAGGTTCAAGTTCATACTTTTCCTTCATCATGGTGAAGAATTGGCGTCCTTGTCCGACCAATCCACCATGGCTGCAAGCATAGAGCAATGAAACGAATGCTACGCCATCGGGACGAATCCCCTGCGACTCCATTTGAAGGAAAAACTCGACCGCTTCCTCCCCACGCCCGTTCATTGCTAGCCCGGCCACCATAGCCGTCCAAGAGATCAAGTTCTTCTTCTCCAACCAGATGGAGAAAATTCTCCGTGCCATTGCTAGATCACCGCACTTGGCATACGCGTCTAGAAGAGCATTGCAGACGGATACAAGATATTTGAGCCCTGACTTTTCTACAAAGCCATGGATAGAGCTCGCCAGAATCAGAGCTCCGCCGCTGGCGCAAGCAGAGAGGACGGACGTTAAGGCGACCTCGTTGGGGGAAAAGCTCCTTCGTAAGGATTCTCTGAAGAAGACGAAAGCTTCCTCCACGTATCCATTGCCAGAAAACCCAGCAATCATCGTGCTCCACGAGACCGGATCCTTATCTCTCTCCTCCATCCGGCAAAAGATCGTCCGAGCGCGAGCGATTCTATTAGATCGAACATACCCAGCAAGCAGCAGATTCCAGGAGGTAGAATTCCTCACGGGCATCAAAGCGAAGAGCTTCTCAGCTCCCCTCATGTCACCGCACCGCGCATACGCCGTAACCGCTGCATTCCAAGACACGGCATTTCTGAAGGGCATTTCGTCAAACATCTTGAGCGCAGACTTCTGGTCAAACATCTCTGCGTACATGCTGACCAGAGTGGTGGACACAAAAACATGAGTACATAGCCCATGGAGGAAGGACTGCGCATGGAGTTGGAGTCCAACTGAAGAGTCAGCGGAGTCACCGGCGGCTTTGAGGGTAAACGCGAAGGTGAAGCTATCAGGAAGCACGGCGGCGCGGCGCATGATGACGTAAGCGTGCATGGCGCATGCAGGCTGGTGGATTTGCAGGAAGCCTCGGATGATGGAGTTGTAGATGAAAGGATCAAGGTTGAGAGGGGGAGGGAGGAAGGAGAAGAGGCGGAGTGCGAGGGGCAGGGAGTCTTGAAGGGTGACGGCGGCGGCGAGGATTAGCTTGCCGGCGACGAAGGGGTCACCTTCGGAGCGGGATTTGAGGACCAGGGCTTGAAGCTGGGAAAGTTGGGAGTGGGATTTGCAGGCGCTGAGGAGAGAGAGGATGGGTTGGGCGTGCCTTCCATGGCCGATCATCTGCCTCCGACTCTCCTTTTCATGCTCTCTCTCTCCGCTTTCATGGTTTCATTGTTGGCAGATTCTACTCTACTCAGCAGGTGGAAAGAGTCTTGTGACCTCTCTCTCTCTCTCTCTCTCTCTCTCTCTCTCTCTCTATATATATATATATATATATATATATATATATCATCTCTCTAGGTAATGACGAGAGAGAAGCTCTCTCTCTCTAGGTAATGAGATTAGGCACTTCAACTAGAAGATGCACTAGAGAGATTATGGAGACGAGTGGAAGATGAGAGGGTAGAATAGGATAAAATTATGGAATTTAATGTGTAGAGAGGGATATGAATAGATGAATTTATACTTTTTAAGAAATATAAGATGGAAATTAGAATGTAGATGAGGAGATGAAAGAGAGGATGATGGATGGTGGTAGCGACAATCAATGAGTGAATGATGGATCTATGAGATCGTTATGATGGCCAAGTTACTACATAGAAAAAGAAACATGTTCTATATTATATGTGGAGTGAATCAGGAGACAAAAGCTGATCAAAATCCTCACACAAACCCTATTTTTCATCTTAGTCCTAGGCTAGGTGACTCTAAACTTGCTCCAATCACAACCCTTCACTTGATCTTGCCTCCCCTACAAGCTTAAACATCAAACAATGCTAAACTTGGGCATTAATGTTCTCCTTTTCCTTCTGGTAGCTTGATGCTAAGAGAGACAAAAAAAAGAGAGGATAGAGATAAATTAGGTTTATTATGGAGTCTCTTAGGGGTTTGAGGGCATCAAGGCTAATGTGATTGGAAGAGATAGGTTCCCTGGGAATGGGTTTAAATTTGGGTTATAACGAAGTAAAAAGCAAATGTGGCTTATGAGTTTAATGAAATCACTTGGGTAGCCAAAAAAAGGATACCTTTAGAGTTTTAGGACTTGAAGAATGGACATTGGAAAATCAAAATGTATTTGTAGGATCAGCGAATTAAAGGGTGAAGTAAACACAAAATTATCTTTTTCTATCATCCAAGTTCATAGTGCTTTAATCTCTCAATTTTCACCACATTATCTGAAATCATGGTTTTGTAATCATCTAAGCATGCTCAAGATGCGCTTCAAGAGCCTACCCCTACACACACACACTTACATTTAGAAGGGTGAAAATGAATTCTTGAATAAATTCATGATGGATGCTTATATTTTATTAGACATATATTTGTTCTTTTCATGGTATGACAATAGCTGTGCTTAATATGAAATGCTCCCTCCCTCTACTAGTATATGCATGGTCCTCAATGCATGAAAATTATAATAAAAAACATTTCAAGGGAGAGAAGTGATAACATGCATATTTAACTTAAATTCCTATCTTATTTAACTCATATTCATGCTTATTTTATGCGATTATGATCCATGTTATCATAGTTTTTATAAATTTTCTCCATTGGTATGTCATTTTACTGAAGTCCATAATTATGCATTATTTAGGGTTAATTATGTGCTTTCTAGATGATTAATATTTTTCTAGGTTAAATAAAATAGAAATTAATTACTTCCCTTGATTTATTTTGACTTTAGTAAATGATTAGAAGAATGTATGGATGATATTAAATACACTTCTTAAAAGATTACTTAAGTTTATTTTAAATTCATCTTATATCCTTCTTTTAATTTATATTTTAGATGGCATAATCTTTAAGATGAAGAAATTTGTGATCCAATGGAGAAATTTTGAGTTTAAAAGGAGTTATATTTTTAAAGATATGGATTTCTGAAGTTTTTGGATTTTTCTGGATTTTTCCAGAATTTATTTTGACTTTTATCAATTTTATTTCCTTATTTAAAATTACAAAAAGGGGGGTATTTATCCGCAAGAACCGCGGGTTGACGTGGTGCGGGACCCGCGGGGACGCAACATGGCACACAAGGCCACGTGGCAGAGCCACGCGAGCCCACGCGGGCCCTTGCATGGCGCGGAGGTGGCGCAGATGCGTGGTGGGGCCACGTGAGTCCATGCGGACGCCGGGTGGCACCACGTGGCAAGAGGTCTTCATGGCTAACAAATGATGGGCCCACGGGTTAGTGGGCCCAAGTAAGTTTATTGGGGCGACAACGCAAAGGCTCTAAAGCCTCCCACATTTTATACTCGGGTAGTCCCTTTATTTCCTCCGTGTGGAACTATGTCCCCTTTAAATCTTAAGTTTACAGGACACATGGCAAAGCGTGGCACATCGGATCAATCGTGTCAACAGAGACACGTTGATTGCGTGGACTCAATGTCCACCGGATCACCATCAAAGCATGTGCGTTAAAAGGGATTTAAATGAGCGCGATTGACGACTCACCTTGCAACACGTGGCTTCGCGAGAAGGCTCCGATCAAGATCGGAAGGGCGAAATAAGCAGAAATCTTCAGTTTGCGTCGTGAAATCGTGGAATCATGGCCCATGATCATCGCGCGATCGTGGCCGTTGATCGGTCTTCACCGAATCGGACGGTCCGCCTTTTTCGCGCGGAATTTCCTTATAAATTCCTATGTTCTTCCTTTGTAAACTTAACTCTTGATTAATCGTGAAGCATTAAGCAATTTGGATGACATATCTTGAGTTCATTGTGATTCCCCTGTGTTCTAGACTCAATCGCGATCAGATTGAGGCAGGATTCGTCGCGATTCATCGCTTGATTCGATCGAATTCTCCCCTAGAACGTCGAACGTATGCCGAGGAAGAAACCGGGCAAATACTCTTCAATCCGCGTGAATTGAAGCCAAATCTTTGCGTCAATCAGGTTAGTAGTGTGAATCGATCATTTATCTTGCGATAATTTTAATTTAGATTAGATTTAGGTAGTTAGTTTCATCTTTTAAGTCGATTTGTTCTTCATTTTTGCCCAAATTTGGTTTGGATTTTTGCTGATATTGAAGCAAGGATTTCTCCCTGATCTTAAGTCCGAATCACTTGATTCTAGTTTCATTGAATTCCTTGTTTCATAAGCTTTCCGTGGATAGTAAAATCGTAAAATTTTATCATCATTTGACCCCTCAATTTAACGTTTGACCATTTACTATTTATTTTCAATCCAAATTTGGGAGTTGACTTGCGGGTGCAATTACTTTCAAAATACAAGGTAAAATTTGATAATTTTGGTCTATTTGGAATCCTCTGGTTGTTAGATTTCTATTCATATGTGAATTTCAAGATTTGGATATCATTTGATTAGTCAATTTGAAGATTTACACTGAAGTGTTCATTTCGGGATTTTTCTGATCTTTGATTTTTAATAATTCATAATAAGTCCAATTCTTCTTGAATTATCATTTGAAAAAAAATTTAAATCAATAATTTCTATTTTCTCTCTTGTTTTTGAATATATAATTTTTGTAATATTTTACCCTCTTTTTGTTCTCTGATTTTTACATAAAGTCAACTATTGGTCAAAGTCAACGCTTTGACGTTGACTTTTGACATTTCTTTTTAAAATCAGTTTCTTAATTCTTAAAATTCTTATTTAGTATAGTTTTATCATTAACATGAATAATATATCATTTTCACTTCTTTAAAACCCTAATTAGACCTAAGTTTGACCAAGTCAACTCTGCGATCAAAGTCAACCATGTTCTCTGTGGATCGACCCGATATTTACACTATACTTGATTTTATATCTTTGTTGTTGTGAGTTCGGAATTATAAATTTTATTTGACCGACGTTTGTGTGTTTTAAGGACCGCATAAAATGCTTCGTCAAGAAGCCTAAATCAAGGAGGAGTTTTCTCATCCGACAATGGGTCCTTCAAGTAAGATAGTGGCTTGCTATTGGCTTTGTGAATGGCATTGATCAACCGTTATCATTTTCTTGAAAAGTACCTAAAAGCAAGAAAAGAAAACATAAGATAAAACATGAAATCAATAATAAAATAAAATGATAAATAATTGATCTTGAAATGCTTTTGGTGGCTCTGTGAGATCAATAGATGTTGGTTGTTGAAGCAAAGATACATCTATGTAGGCTTAAGTCTTTGACTATTGACCCTAAACTGCATAACTGACTGTGGGTCAAGAATCAAAATAGCACTATTAGGGAAAAAAATCTCTTTGATAATGTGTGGTCCATCCCAACATGACTAGAGTTTTCCTTGGAAAGAGTCTTAAATGAGATTTATAAAGCCAAACCTTTTTGATCCACATGAAAGTTTCTTCAATTTAAATTTTTATCATAAAAGTGATTCAGCTTGGGTTTGTAAATCAAAGAATTTTCATATGCCTCATTCCTCAATTCTTTGAAGCGCATACATCTGCAATAAACAATTCTTCATAGTTGCATCTAAAGAAAGGTTAAGATGTTTAATAGCCCAAAATGCTTTATGCCGGATTTCAATTGGGAGATGATAAGCTTTCTCAAAAATTAACTTTTAGGGTGAACCCTATAGACATTTTATAATATGCTGACCTATAAGCCCATAAAGCATCATACAATCAGCTCGATAAATTCTTTCCTGTCTAGCTTATTGATTTTTAAAATTCTCTTCTTCATTTCCCTATTAAAGACTTCTACTTGCTCATTGGCTTGAGGATGATAATGAGTGTTAACTCTATGATGGAATACAAATTTTTTTCAAACTATAATGAAATTGATAATTATAAAGTGCATCCTCCTGTTACTAATAATTGCCCTAGGACATCCAAACCTAGAAAAGATAATTTGTTCAATGACCTTAAGGACTATTTTATGATGATTAGTTCTTGTATAGATGGCTTCTACCCACCTAGACACATAATCTACATCCATAAGAATGTAATCATATCCATTAGATATAATAAATAGACCCATAAAATTAATACCCCATCAATAAAAAAATTTCTACCTCAATGATAGGTTGGAGTGACATGTTATCATTCTTCTTCACGTTCAATGTTTCTTGACATTTTACACAACTAGACCAATACTTAAAATCATCTTTAAAACAATTTAGGCCAAAAAATCCAGATTTGTAAAACTTAAAATTTTGTAATTCTAAGAGCATAATTCCCTCTACAAAAAAATGACAGATTCAAAATACTCCATTGTTCTGTCTCGGGTACACAGTGTTTATAAACATGATTTGCAATGCTGTGGAACAACTTTGACTAGTCATCAAACTAAAATGGGAGGTCTTTGATTTTTTTTCCTATCATTAAAATCCAAATCCTCTAGAAATTTTCCTATAAAAAGATAATTAACTATATGTACCTACCATGTAAGGATTGAGTTTTAATTTCCACAATGTGTTTATCGAGAAAAAGTCAGAGATAGGCGTAGAAACACAAGTAGATAATCAAGAAAGATGATCCGCTAGTTCTCCCTCTCACAATCATTTTAAGGCCAATTCATTGCAATTTTTCATGTTTGATCTTATTTCATATCAAATATCTTGTTCATTACATGATATTCATGATACCTATAAAATAAGAGAGTTGCAAAGATCAACATTTTAAAGACAAAGAAAAGAATGAGAAATTTTCTATTCAACCTAGTTCTACATTCTATTTTTCTAATACTCGTATTTTAATTTATAGAAAAATAGAAGATTGAGTCCTTGATCCATAGAAATTTTTTTGGGAAAATGACTTATATTTTGGAAGTTAGGAAATTTCTAACCTTTGACATTTTTTTGGACTTTTCTGTACTTTTTGGATTTTGGGGACATTTTTCATAGGAAAAGGACAATAGTAGGGGCCCTATTGTGGCAGTAGATGCAGCAAACCTCCCTCGTGAGACACAATCAATGAAAAAGTGCAAGATGCATGTCCATGCAGTAATTGTGATATCGACCTAGTTTTAGTTTCTATTTTTGTAAGCTGTGATATTTGTGATGTTTAATTTGTCAGATTTAAATGATTTTAAAAGGATAGAAGATTGACTTTATGGTCAAATGGGAAAAAAATAGTGGAAAAATGATTTGTATTTTGGAATATTGAAATTTTCTAGCATTTGACAACTTCTTAGAATTTTTAGGAATTTCTTAAAGGCAATGGACAAAAATTTGAGGTCCTTTCTACAGCTTACGTGGCAAGCATGCCAAGTGACACATGGCTTGCAAGCTAGCATGGCAAGTAGGCCCATGCAACGCCCATGTGATACCTATTTAGCACTTTGCATGGCGTTGTGATGGCTAATGGATAATTAAAAGGCTACTTAATCGAGATTTAAGTGTAATTTTCTCGAAGGGCTAAAAAATTTGTCAAAACCATCTTTCAATATCTTCAAAATCATCTTTTTCAATGAGTTGATCTTTCTCAATTTGCGTGGAAATCTAGGAGCACCTTTAGTCAAGGGGCGTCACTAAAGATTTTCTAATTTATGATAACATGACAAAATTTTACCTGAAAATATATGATTATTAATGTAAATTAAGGCCTAAAACATTCCATTCTAGTACATGTTATCATATTTTTGAATATTTATCTATCATCCAATGAAAAAGTAAGTTATAATCTCAAAATGCACTAATTTATGGATTATTATGATAAATAAAGAGAAAATTTTTCTAGATTAGATTATCCCCATTTTTATTCGGGATTATAATTGGGTTTTAATGTTAAATAATAAGAGAAAATACTTTTTATACACTCATTTATTTTTATAAGTTTAAAATTCTAAAAGAAATGAGTGTAATTTTGAAATAAAAATTTAAATATGTAACATGATAGATAATTTAATTTTTGATCTAATGAAACAAATTCGGATTAATTTGGAGTTGCATTTTAAAAGTTATGTATTTTCTAATTTTTTTAGGCATTTTTCTAGAATTTTTAATAATTTTTTTATAAATTTAATTCAAATTTATACAAATATATTTATTTTGAATTCAAATTTATTTTGAATTAAAATGAATACAAATATATTTTTATCGTGTGCTCATGTGGCGTAGACCAAATAGCGGCGCCATGTGGTGGTGTATGAGAATGCCATGTGTCACATAGTGTACATGTGTGTGTGTGTACGTGCATGTGTGCTCATGTGTGCACGTGTGTGCGCGTGCATGTATGAATAATGAGATAGACCCCTTTTCAAGATTATTGCTCTCTCATTATATACGCAAGACATATATATTTGTGCAATTCCTCTCTTTTTTGTCATGTGGGATTATGGTTTCTTTATTTTTTTGTGCACATGGTGATGTGATGAATCGAGGAGCGTTCGATTTGTGTATTAAATCGAGATTGTCGATCTTCACTTAAGTGAAGAGGTACGTAGCAGAATCTGATTGGACGACTATTCATTTTTAAACATTTTAATCTTAGTTATTGATATGAAGAGTTATAACGGCTGAGATTGAAATGTGCCCTATAGACATCGATGGACAAGTGGCGATATCTTGGACGTCAATTTCCGATCAGACGTATGTGATCGCATGATGATTCTTCTTCACACGCGACGTGATAAAATTTGGGCACTTCATCTTTGATCGATCGGACGCAAATTAATGACAACGATTCGCATCCAAGCATTTTATTTGAGCAGTTGATTGAAGATGAAGAGTCAAATCCAATGGCCACGCCCAATTTTGCCTATAAATTAAGATGTTTTTCAACGATGTAAATCATTCTTGGGTTTTCTTGAGTAATCGAACTATCTACACACTACAATCCTTGAATCTCTTGTTTCTCTTCGCTTGTAGGCTCATTTCTCATGTAGGCCAGAATGGAGACCAAGACTTTATTTTTGATAAAGTTGAGAAAGCCTAGTTTAGAGTCCCATTTATGGTTATTGGGCCATTGAGAATCTCTAGGAGCTGACAATATTGTTAGAAGATTCCCTAGAGACACATAAATACTTTTTGTCAGATCTACAGTGCCAAAATCTATAGAATATCTTTGTTAAGTCCTAGAAACTTTACTTTCTCTTTTGTTACTTTTTTCTCTAACACATGCATGTTGTCATAGTTATATTTTTGATACTTTTGTGTTATCTTTTCATGGGTCAAATCATTTGAATGACCCTTCACTTTGTGAGGCCTAGATAAGGCCCCCCATTGTAACCCATGAGGACACAATTTAAAGTTATTTCTTTTTGAGAGCTTTGTTTTCTTCCTTTTGAGTGTTCTCCTGTTTTGAGAGTACTCATGTGCTTGTGGATTCAAGTCCAAACTCTTGTGGATTCAAGGATAGAAGAGGTTAGTTCTGTGGACTCATAACCTAACCCTTCTTGTAGATCAAGGCTTGTGGATTTAAGCCCATGTTCTACACTGCTCGTGCGCTAAGGCTACGTCAATGTCCACGTGCGAGGAGCGTTTGAAAGTAAGATTTTCAGTGGGAGAATACGGAGAAATCGATTCTTGAATTCTGAGAAAACGATTTCATGTGGTTGTTGAATTCACACAAAATTGCGTCAAAACTTAATACCAAACTCACCAATTTAAATATATTATCACGAATTAAGAAGTATAGTTGTGAATAAGGGTCAAATCCATGGAGAAATAAGGGAATTTGGAGATATCTTTTAGAATCATATCAAATCGGATAATGAAATGGGGTGAGAAATTAAGAAAATAAATATTTTTGGAAAGAATACTCAAAGGCGAATCCACAGAATAAAAAATCACGAAATTTGGATCAGAATTCGCGGAGAAATCGTCAAGTGAATGAGATAGAAATTTCTGAAGTTTAAAATAGCAGAAAACTGAAATTGAAACTGAACTTGACTAAAATTATGATTCGAAATTAAAATCTAAGGCTATACGAAGGAAGATAGGGATGAAACTCGATCTCTAACCCAAGATTGCGCTCGAATTGATCCAATTACTTACTAGATCAAAGGCTTTTCATTCCTGAATTCGAAAAACAATTGTTGATGTTTAAGAGCCGATTTCTTCCTATTCTCTCAACGAGATCTCACTTTCAAGCACTCCATGGACGCGGAAAATGATCTAGAAGCGATTAGAAGCAAGAGACTTAAGGGGTTTGGTGTCTAAACAGTTCGATTGCTAGAATTACCCAAGAATGATTTACAATGTCAAAGAACATCTCAATTTATAGGAAAAATTGGGCGTAACCGTCTGATGAAACGTTTGATCTTCGATCAAGGGCTCTGATGAAATGCATGAGTGCAAATTGTTAGCGTTAGGTCGTGGCCATTGGATCGCAAACGAACCGTCGAGATTTCACCACGTAGCATGCGCTATAAGTAACACATAAAAGGCTCACCGTTTGATCTTGATCAAGCGGTCTAGATGCGTTTCATCGATTTTAATCTCTACCACTATAACTCCTCAGATCAACAGCTGAGATTAAATTGTTTTCGAAAATGATTTGACGAGGAGTAAGAACGCGCCACGTACCCCCTGGCTTAAGTGAAGATTGACGATTCATCTTCAACGTGCGCATCAAACACTCATGCTGCCACGTCACCTACGCACATAAAACATGAAACAAAGTCTCACATGGAAAAAATAAAAAAGAAAACATGTGTATATAAGGTGTGCGTGATTAAGGAGTTAGCAAAAATATTTAAAAGGGTACTTTCTCCTTAATTACACACACACATATACACACGTGCACACACGTGCACTTGCACACGTGCGCACATGCACACTATGCGACACGTGGGCAGTCTCATATGTCACCACGTGGTGCGCCTTTTCTGCTTGCGCCACATTAGCTGCCACGTCAGCTGCAACATCAACACAAGAAAATAAAAAGAATATTATTTTAATAAATTAAAATCAAATAAATTAATTTTATATTCATAAAAAAAATTAAAACAAAATCTAGAAAAATCCCTAAAATGTAGCAAATTCATATCTTTTAAAATAAAACTCCAAATTAATCTAAATTTATTTCATTGGATTAGAAATTAAATTATCTATCATTTAAAAAGGTCAAATTTAATAAATAACAAGAGAATAAATTTTTATTTGAAAAATACACTCATTTATTTTAGGTTTTAAAACTTTAAAAATATATGAGTGTATATAAAATAATTTTTCTCATTATTTAACCTTAATAAATAATTATAATCTCACGTAATGATGGGGTTAAAAGATGTTCATCTCAATTTATCATAATTAACCCTAAATTAATGCATTTTAAGATTATAATAAATTTTTCATTGAATGATAGATAAAACACTAAAAAAATATGATAACATGCATTAGAATGGAATTTTTTATGAATTAATTTGCATTAATAATCATATATTTTTATGTTTAATTTACAATTTTATCTAATGTGAACGATCATCTTTGAATTTGCGGAATGAAAAGCCTCTAATCCGGCTAGCAATTGGATCAATTCGAGCGCTATCTTTGGTTAGAAATTGTGTTTTCATCATAATCTTTCTTCTTACAACATTAAATTTTAATTTTGAATCGTATATTAAGTTAATGTCAATTTTAATTTTTGTTTTTTGCTATCTTTTCGTTCTGAAATTTCTATCTGATTCACTCATCGATTTCTCCGCGAATCTTGATCCAAATTATGTGATTTTTGATTCCATGGATTCGCCTTCAAGTTATATTTCAAAAATATTTAAATCCCTAATTTCTTACCTCATTTCATTGTCTAATTTGATTGAATTTCAAAGAATACATAAAAATACCTTAATTTCTGCAGATTCGACCATTATTCACCTCTATACTCCTTTATTCGTGATTTGTTCTTTAAATTGGTGAGTTTGGTAAAAAATTTAATGTGTATCTGCGTGTATTCAATGACCTCGCAGATTCGCTTTGTCAATGTAGTGGTCCAAGGTCCATTGTATTGAGCAATATCCATCGATGTCCTGAAATATTTTTCGATATTCGACTATATCCAACCATATTTGTCATCTAAAATTCATCGATCTCCAATGAGATCTGACATTCTATATCCATCATCCACCTCCTAGCTCCATAAATATTAGTCATCAAATCCATCATCCATCACCCATTCCATTCTCCTCGTTTGTCTTCTAAAAACAAAGATTGCAAACACCTGATACTGGATGTTGGAATGAATATTGGATGAGCAATCAATTGAAGGAATTGAAATGGTGTTGGAAAATTTAATTCAATGGCAATAATAGAAAAACAGGGAGAAAAAAAAGAGTCCTATAAGAACTCATGTGTTCTAAACCCAAGCAAAGATTAAATTGAAGAATAGAATTCAAGGAAACAAAGGAGTGTCTCTCCCCCTTACAAAATGATCTCACACACGAGAGAGAGAAACTTCACTAATGCTATTTGGCTAAATAAGTCCACTTAGAGTTTTCATGACATGAAAAAAATATTTGTCACTTCCCAAAACCTCTTAGACTTCATGCAAAAAATATATTCATGAGTGATTGACTAATGCCTCAGCTCATAGTTTGAGATATATATTCTCAAACTAATCAGCATATAGAATAATCTAACAATATAACGTTTTCATCCTTATTCATCCTTTGGTGGTAGTTTGTTGAGTTCACACCATGGTTGAAAATGCTATAAATTGAAAATTATTAAAAACACTCAAGTGATATTAAATAAATTTATCATGAGAAATGATTAAAACTTTATGAGATTTGAAAACTAAAAGCATGCATACATAAATATGTAAAAATGAATAGATATATACACGAATAGATACAACATTTATCATAGACCTATAAATATATTGTTAGAAATATTCCAACTCTTGATATCAAAAGGAGAATTCCTCTAGGAAAATTTCTGGTGATGAATAAATTTTTTATTCATATTAAAGCTATAGATATTGTATACAAATAAAAATAGGAAAGTTAGATTAGAGAGACTTGGAGATTTAAAATGTAAAATCCTTAACAAAATATTATGTCAATGGTCTTATTATTATTCTAAATCTTAGATATAAGACATAGAAGATCATTTAAAATTAAAAAATAATTTTTTTATTTATAAAATAAATTTCATTTCTAATATTGAAAGATTCCAAATTTAAATTTCACGCTTGAAATAAAATAACCCCTTGAAGATCTGACTTTGTATTAGCATTTGGCTTTGACTTTTGCTGTTGACTTTGACTTTATTGTTGACTGTGACTTTGACTTTGAATTTGAAATTTGACTTTGACTTTGACTTCTACTTTGACTTTAACTTGTGCTTTGACTTTTGACAAAATTACCCTTGAATGTCTAAAAAACTACACCCTATGATAATTCTAACTATATGATGTCTCAGTTTGGTAAAGCAATGTAATCAATCTGGAAATGTGTCTCAAATGCTCTAAATTATCACTACAGTAATCAGCATATATAAATTTAAATTCTATGAAATTTAACCTAACATAAAAATGTCTTATGACCCTCAAAATGGATTAGATTTCAAACCTGAAGTGACCTCAGAATCTTACTTGAAAATTTATAATCAGATTGAAATATTTAAAAGAACGAACTCAAAGAAAGATATATATACATATATATTTGTAAATATTACTAGATAAGATCTCAAATTGTATGAGATTAAACTCAGTCCTAAGCTAAACAATTTGTTTTTTTTTATAAAAAAACTAGAGGCAATCAGTCTCAAAATAAATTTAACAGGGATTGTTTAGGAATCCAGAAATCATGAAATCCGTAACCTATAGAAATTTAATAAATATGACTTAAAGAAAAGTTTGATAATCAAAATAAATATAACCTAAACAGATTAGGTCCCCTACAGATCTTACACGATATCTAACAAGAATCATTTTTTTTAACAAAAAGAAGACAAACAAAAACAAAAAGAACAAACCTGAGAAATGATAAATCAGGCCGATTAATTTTGAAATCACGATCAAGAATCTGAAGAGCTAGAATCAGTTTAAAAGGAAGAGAATGACAGAAATTCGATTAATTTTAAACTAGATTAAAAAAATTGTAAATTGATAAGCAATATGACAAACTTTGAAATTAGACTTTAAACTAGATCAAAATGTCATTCAATGACATTTTGTCTAAGGAATGACATGATAATAATATATTTTACTCTAAAGTTCACTTAGAAAAGTAAAAGTAGATTACTTTTAAAATGATTTATCTTACTATATTCTTTATTATTAACAATTATATGCCTGTAAATCTTAGAGGTTCAAAATCTTGCAAAAATGAGGCTAATATTGAAATAATTTAATGTATGAAAAATTAAAGTTATGAATTACAAAAAATTAGCCTTAAAATAATGCATATTGAGACTTTAAGATAAATAACATATTATAAAATGTACTCAAAATATTATAAAACATATCATAAATGTATGAATTGTGTTTTTCAATATACTAATAATCATATCATTTTAAACATATATACCATATTATCAATGAAATTCATGGGTACTTGCATATGATCAATATGTGAGGTCTTGACCTAGTGCAAATAGAAGTAGAATCGTTTGTTTCCAAAATAGACCCCTCTTCATTTCTAACACAAAACAAAGTTGGATTTTCCTTCCCTTATGTGGACCAAGTAAAGTCGTCGAAAGATTCCTATAAAGCGATCTAGAAATCACACCATTAAAGTGGTCAAGAATTGTACATTTTTTGCATCATCCTGTGCTCAAAGCAAAATTGAGCACCACTAGCAATGAAGAGGAGCTACCAAGGAATTGATAGTTGAAAACCAATCCAACTACCAATGCTGACCACTGGATAATTCATTAATCAATTCAACTAAGTCCTAGTACCAGTCTACATTGCTTACATCAAATCCAACTCTCTCTCTCTCTCTCTCTTCCCCATATTGGATTCAATACTAAAAAGTAGTGAGAAGGCCCACACTCGCAAAAAAGAAAGGTATGAATAAGACAATATGTCACTCCTATTCTCCAAAAAGTAGCTACCCAAGCAAGGGACAAGTGGTGGAAATTGGATTAAATTAACATGGCTGAATCCCTCAATTTGATCATCGATATACCAAAGCTGGCTTCGATCAATCAACGATCAGGGTCCACATATTGATTGAGACAAAGAGCTCTATCCTCTACTTGATATTTGATCAGATCAAGGTGTATTTTATATTTTTTTAAAAATCTTTAATATTTTTTTATCATTTATTTTGATTTTTTATGAATTTTTTGGAGATTGTGGATCTGATTGTCCTTTGGATCGACAATCACAATCGATCAATCGGATCAAGCAAGTGATCAACACCCCTCTTGATTAGATCGCAATTGATCTTGGTCCCCTTGATCAGATCAGATTCTCATAAGATCATGTTGGTATACCAACAACATAAACCTAATTTATACCTTCCCCTTTGAAATCTCCATCTTAATCGAGAAGATTCTTTCCTTCTCTCCGTTTATCAACCCCACCAGCGAAGTTTCCTCCTCGTTGGGTCGATTTGGTCAAGGGGGAAACAAATCGCCTCACGTTCTTGTCTTGATCAATGTCTTGACGCGAAGTCATGCTTGATTTCCGCGCCAAAGGCAAACAGTTGACAATTTCATTCGGTTGATTTGGTGAAGGGGGGGGGACCTCTGCCCAAAAAGAGTCGATGCGAAATTCTGTCAGTCGATAGAAAAGTGTGACGAAGAAGAAAAGGAGAAGATTTAGGAGTTTTAATGGCGCTGTCCTGCTTTCAAGTCTGCAGCTTTACGGCAATTAATCTCTGTTTGTGGATTCCTCGTCATATTAAATGTCATGGCGGTCGAACCGTGTAAAAGAGTCTTGGAGAGTGTCCTCTACTTTCCCTCTCTTGCTTCCGTCTTTCTCTTCTCGTCTCCTGAGACTGCATCTAAACCCTAGATAGATATCTCCTTAAGACTGCATCCGCGGCGAGTCTCTTCTTCTTCCTCCTCTCTATCTCTCTCTTACTCAATCTCTATTCCCCCTCCTCGAGAGTGTCCTTCTTTATCGGGGTTCCTCTCTCTCTATCTTTCAGAAAGTGTTCTTCATCAGGGTTCCCCTCTCTCTCTGAAGTGTTCTGCAGGGTTCCCAAAGATTTCTTCATCTCTGAAGGTGGTCTTCAGCTGGCTTCCTCTCTCTCTCTCACTCTCTCAATCTTTCTGTCCGAAAGTATTCTTCTTCGTCAGGGTTGCTCAATCTCTTTCTCTTAAAGTGTTTTTCAACAGGGTTCATATCTCTCTTTTCTAAAGTGTTCTTCATCAGGGTTCCTCTCTCTTTCCTCTAGAGTCATATTCGTCTGGATCATGCTTTCCTTGTCTCTGAATATGCGAGTCCAGGGATTCTCTCTCGAGGAGGGAAGACGAAGAACAGATCGGGGTGAGGATCGGATGGGAGAACAGACGAAGAACAGATCGGACCTCTAGCGGGATCCTCTAGATGTTAGCAGTTTCTCACTGGTTCTATCCGGATGCTGAGGAGCGGTAGCTGAGTTTCCATGGAGCAGGCGATGCTAGCGGAGTCAGTTCAGGGGTCTCTTAGCTGGCGGGATATCTTCCTTCTGGCTTCCTCTCTCTGGTTCTGCTTCCTCGCCTCTCTCCTCTCCGCTAGAGTTTTGCTTACCCGCGCTCTCAGGTCTCTCTCTCTCTCTCTCTGTCTCTCTGTATCTCTCTCTCTCAGGTCTCTCTCAGGTCTCTCTCTCTCTCTGTCTTTCTCTATGGGCTCTGCCACGAGCAAACTTGTTCGCCTCTCTCTCTCTCTCTCTCGCAATCCTCTTCGTCTGTCCGTCTGCCTCGCTCTCTCTCTCTCTCAGACTCTGCCCTATGCTCGTAGGTTCTCTCTCTCTCTCTTCCGGAATCTGCCGATTCTGCCCTCTCTCACTCTTTATTTCTCCCGGACTCTGCTCCCCCTTTCTTTCCTCCGGACTCTCTCTCTCTCTCTCTCTCGCTGGTTCTGCACCGTCGCCTTCTCATTTTCACCGATCACCATTCTCTTGTTTGACCTTCCTCTCTCGTCTTTCTCTCCTCTTCTACTTCTGCTACACCACCTTTCTCATCTCTGCCAAGCTCTCACAATCTTTTTTGTCCTCTCTCTAACTCCCTCTCTCACCTCTACCCGGTCCGTGCTCAGCAGGCTCTGCCACTCAGATTCCTTTCTGTCCGCACTCTCTCTCTCTAACCCATTCACTTTCTCTCTCTCTACAATTTCCTAGGGTTTTTTTGTCTGAACCTCTATTTTTCCCCTCCACTCCCCTTGCCCTCAGGACAAATCAAGAAGAAGAACATCAAGATGCCACCGTAGACCAAAATCTTCCCTTTGCTGAATACGTCCATGAACCCATCCAGAAGATCAACATGGAACATCAAAGCTCGTTTGTTTCAACCGCCAGCAGATACAGATTCCTCTCAGAGCGAGACTCTGAAGGATTTCTTCAAGCTCCAGAAGCGACCACCATGTTCATCAAGGAATCCTTTGTTGAATGTGATTCAGATCTTTATGGGTACAATGTGACCGATCAGAAGCTCGATTATCACAGTGGAGCTTTCTCCGAGAGTGATTGCGATGATTCCAGCTCTTGGGGTTCTGATGAAGAGGAGAAAGAGCCAATTTCGCAGATTTTGAGCCCCGATTTGATTAGTTCTGGGACTGGTGCAGATCAGACTTCATGCTGTCCTAATGTGAGCAGTTCACCTGAGATTTATGGCAATGTCAATGCAGATGCTAAGTTGCTTACAATTGAAAGAATTGGAGAAGATGACGGAGCTCTGATTTTCAATGGAGATTTTCAAGGGGCTGATGATAAATTGCTTGTAGTCGACAGAATTGAAGAAGATAATTCAACCCTGAATACATCTGTAGTGCCTCATGATGAAGATTTTCAAGGAGCGGATGGTGAATCTCTGGTAGGTGGCAGAATTGGAGAACACAATGCAGTTCTAAGAAAATCAACAGAGGTTTGTGATGAAGACTTCCGAGGAAGTGATGCTGAATTGCTCGTCGCTGGAGGTGCAAAGGACAATGAAGCTCCCACATTTCCTTGCAGTTCTTCAGCGAACAGCAAAGATCTTCCAGTTATTGATGGAAAACTGCTCTTTGCCAGAGACGATGACGGAGCTCCAACATCCTTATGCCTTAATCTGACAAGAGTGTCAGGTAACTATTACGATAAAGATCTTCAGGTGGGAGATGACAAATTCTCCGGAGACGACAGCTACCAAGATGTAGGACAACAATGGGACAATCTCAACCTTGAGGAGATGGAAGATGATGAAGACTCCTTGGAGGACGATGACATCATACAATGGAAGATGGAGATCCGGAAGTTAAGATTTGCTGGAGCTCTTCCCACCATAGCAGAGGACGTTGCTGATCTCTCTCAAAAGCTTCCGATGCTCAGCTATCTACCTCTCAGAGAAGATCCCTTTGCAGCTCTGCGCAAGCTCCATAAGGGTTATAGAGAGAGGATGAAGAAGCTAGACATGCTCAGTAATCAGAAGATCTCTGCCATGGGTAAGCTCTTCTAATTTCTCTCTCTAGTTCTTAAATCTAAAGAAACTCATGTCCTAAACACAGGCCTCGTCCAGCTGAAGAACACCGGAGAAGCTGGCACAAGTGGTGGGAATTTCTGGCGGCGCCGCCGCCGATGCGGCGATGGCATGTCCGAAAGGATGATGAAGGAGATAGATATAGATCTGGAGACGGTGTATGTTGGGCAACTCTGTCTCTCGTGGGAGTTTCTGCATTGGCAGTACCAGAGAACTAGAGAGATGGTGGACAGCAGGGATGATGGTAGTTATGATCTGGCGGCCAGTGAGTTCCAGCAGCTTCAAGTGCTCATTGAGCGGTTTCTTGAGGACGAACCTTTTCAAGGCCCCCGTGTGGTGAATTATACGAGTAGCCGACGAAGACTCCGTGGGCTTCTGCTGCAAATTCCGCTCTTCAGAGGTTGGTGTCTTGTCTAGAAAGAGAGAGAAAGTGATGGATAGATGAATAGATCGAGATCTGATCTGATCTTGGTTCTTCTTCCTAGGGATTGACTGAGAAATAGTGAAAGCTGCTTGGAACTTTGATTACTTAGAGAGAGAAAGAGACGTTGAGAGTTTGAATTTCCTCAGGAAAAGACATATAGATAGATAGTATAGCGAGAGAGTTTATTCTTATTTCTAGAGAGACAGATAGAGATATTCTTCTCCCTAAAGGAAAGAAAAAGAGTGAGAATATTAGGATCTTCATTCCTTTCCTCGGAGAGATAGATGGTCGAATCTTGATTTGTCTCCCAATGGAAAGATTGAGAAAGAGATATATAGATGATTACTTGGCTAATCGATGCTTAAAGCTTACCTTTTCAGGAATGAATGGCAAATAGATAGATCATTGATATATATCGCGATAAAGTTATGACTACTTGGCTACAGGAAAAGATACAAATGGTTAATCTTGATTCTAATTTGGATTGATTATTATATTTAGGGATGCTAAGAAAAGGGATGAAAGTGGGGAGAGAGAAAGATTATTATAGACATCTGGGAGACCCCTTAGGTGCTTCGTGAGGGGGGAGAGAAATCTGGAAGTACCCTTAGATGGGCAGAATAATTAGTGATGGCCGGATCTTCGCTCTTCTTATTGTGGATAGGAAGATATATAGATAGATAGAAAGGCAAGATAGTTCGAAAATCTTTAAATCTAGTTAGTCAGATAAATATAGATACTGGTCTAATCTTGATTCTTATCCATATGGATAGATAGATAATTAGAGAGAGATGCTTAGGGATATGTGTGTAGAGAGATGCTCAGAGTCTTTTCTGATTATATATGTAGACAGAGAAATGCTCAGAGTCTTTTTCTGATTCTTTAAGTAGATAGAGAAATGCTCAGAGTCTTTTCTGATTATTTAAGTAGATAGAGAGATGCTCAGATATCAATTTTTGTTGTCAAAGGGAGAGATGTCAAGATGTTGATTCATATTGCTATAGTTCAATGGATAGAAAGTGTGGAACCAAAAGAGTCTGCAAGATGACAGTAAAACAAAAGAGAATGCAAGAAATGATAGCAGGCCCTACAGTAGAGAGAGAGAGAGAGAAGAGGGGAAGAAGGACGATGATGCTTGTATTCTGGTTAGAGAAAGAGGGATGATCAAAACTTAATTCTTCCTTGTCTTTAAAATGCAGAGGATGTGCAGAAGAAGAAGAATGGAGAGGAGGAGCAAGGCGGCATATCAATCGAGGATATGGAGTACAGAATGGAGGACTCCATCAGGATCCTCTGGGATTTCATCAGAGCAGAGAAGAGCAACACCCCAAAAATCATCAAGTCCCTCCTCTCCATGCCTCTCCACCTGCAAAATGCTGCCGACCATGATTTTGCCATCAAAGTTCAATCCCTTCTCAAGAAGGTCTTCCCTCTTTTATTTTTTTTTCTTCCTCTTCTGGTTTTTTCTTGCGAGCAGAAGGTGTTCCTCTTCCCTTCGACATCTTCCTCTTTGTTTTTCTCTATCTGTCTATGTATTTATCTATCTATCTATCTCTCCATCCATATCTAACTAGTTTGTTTAATCTCTGAACGTCTCTCCACACATACCTGCCCATCTATATCTAACAATAGAATCAAGATCTCTCCCTCTCTAAAAGGAGACTTGATCTATTCATCATTCTATCCACTAAAGTCAGATTTTCTGTGATGGGCAGAACCAGAAGAAGCTGAAGGAAGAGCTCCAGGCAGGCACTTGCCTGGTGAGAAGGTTCAGAAAGAGTCTAGAGAGAAAACCAAACGAGGATGATCTTTTCTTCGCTCAGGTGGACATGAAGCTGGTGGAGAGAGTTCTTGCTATGGCATCGGTCACCCGAGATCAGCTCTTGTGGTGTCTTGGAAAGATGAAGAAGATACATTCAGTCGAAGGGAAGCTCTTTAGAGAGCCCTCCTTCATGCTTTTCCCTTGTTGAGGTTCAATTTCTTCCCCTTTTCTTTTTTTGGCCTCTACTCCTTCAGAGGTCTGGTTGCAGACCTCACGAGTTCGTGACTTGGTTGACCAGTCGCAAACTCGGTGGCATTTGATGTATAGTGGGTGGCCCATACAAATATTATAGATGTTCAAGTACTTACTAGTTTGTTAGATCATTTGACACTTTCTTCAGATCCATGAAGAGTCGCATGAAGGTGATTCCATTCTATCAGGGGTGAGATGGAAAGAGGGAGCCGATGCAATGAAGACAATTCCAGTATATTTTATGAATAGATGTAAAGTATATTTTTAGTATTGTATTGGTATCTAACGGTAAGAATTTCATGGTGTAATGATGACAATTCTCTTAAAGGGCATCGGTAACATATGGCACTCCTCAAGTTTGGGAATAAATTATGATGCGGTAACAAGTTCCACTGCTTCCTACCAGCTGAACAGGAGGAGGGGAAATGAGGGGTAGGGGGACGGGAGTGGAGAAATATCACGAGAGAGTGGGGGAGAGAGAGACGCCTTCTCGGCTAGCTTCCTTGCTCTCCGACTCGATAACGACTCAACAGCTTCGCGCCTTGTCACGTTATCGGCCAGTTCAAGAGACAATCCCGACAAGTAGGAAGAAGAAAGAGAATAAAACTTCATATCCCCAAAAACTCCCCCTATCGTCTGCTCTTTTATCCCCTCCTGAGCAGGGACCCATGCTTCTAGTAATAAACATAGTTTGTCAGCCGAGGCGTTGGTTTCGCCGAACGCCGCGGTCGCCCTTCGCCTTCGTCAGGAATTGCATCGTCCTCGACTGTCTCTGCTGATGCTGCTTCGTCGTCGTTCGTTACCTCGGTCGTCTCCAAAGTGCGGGGTATATCGTACGGGTCGTCGTCCGTCGCCTCTGTCGCCGCCGAAAGGCGGGGCCCATCAAATATCCTTCAGGGAAATCTTGAAGATCATACCATAAAAACAGTTCTGAGTTACTGCTGGTTTTTGGTCTTAAGGAAGACCGAGCATGGTCAGATTGACGATCCAATCTCGAGAGGTGTCAATTCAATCTGCGTTGACTCATGCTCGATGGTTTGATCGATGAGCCTCTTTTGGAACTGTGATCGACAATTCTTGGCTGTCAGATCACATACAACAGCCAAGAAAAAGCCAAGTCGATCTTGATTGTTGATCGGATCGCTGAATTGAGAATCCATTGATGTGGCAATCCAAAATTCCCTTCTCCATTTGGTCTGTAAGTATGGACTTAAATTGATATTGGCCTCCAAATTATCTGTAATGTTATGTTTTTTGCACCTCAGTATGTAATGCACAGTTGTGCTGGACTGGATCATGAGTCAAACTTATAACTGATTTGTTGTCATAAAAAGATTTGATTGTAGCTTCATATTGTTTGTAGGGGGTCCAACAAATGCCTTTTATCCTCATGGCCTCCTCAATGTCTTGTGTCATGACTCTGAATTCTGCTCACAATGCCCAATTGAGCTGCCATTTCTATTTGTTATAATGAATCCTCTGAGTAATTAAGCTACTCAGAGGATTCGAAGACGAGTAATTCTCTGAGTAGTTAACGAATCGGACCCATTATTGCCACTCCGTCTATAATCCCCGACACGGATCCTCACGAAATTGGTGGGACCCCGGACTCCCCCCCTCTGCGACAGATGCAGATAGAGGAGTCTCCGGAGGCGCCTTTTATCCCGGCCAGCATCTTGCTTCTCCCGACTTTCGAGGTCGCCGTGCGCATGGGGGCTGGAAATGGCGTCCTGCCCAGTCCCTCATGAAGTGCTTGAGCTGGAACGTAAGGCGGCTCGGGGACAACCGAAGACGGGGCACTGTGGGGCGATACCTTCGAGAATGGCGGGCGGAAGTCGTCTGCCTCCAGGAGACGATGCTGGCCCAGTCTGACCAGCATATTTGGACATCGCTTGGCTGGGGCTGCGATGAGGCACACATCGAAATAGTCGCTTCGGGACGGTCTGGGGGCATCATCTTGGCATGGAAGGAGGACCACTTTGCCCGTTTAAGCACATGGACGGGGCGCCACATGGTGGTGGCCAAGTTGGAGAACCAAAGGGACGGCTTTAGCGTTGTGGTTGCATCGGCATATGGACCCTCGGCCCCCACCCTCCGACATGAGCTAGGGGAGGATCTCGTTAGGCTTCGGGGGGCCTACCCTGGCAGCCCTATGCTGATTGGCGGGGATTCAACATGACCCTATAGGCGAATGATCGACCAAATGGCGGGGGAGGGCGGGACCCGAGATCCAGACAGCTTCGAGAGGTTATTGCATCTCTGGGCCTAGTAGAGGTGGGTCATTCGGATCGGAGGTTCACGTGAAGAGGTCTGGCTACACAATCACGTTTGAACCGGTTCTTATGTTCCAATAAGTTATTTGCGGCCTTTCCATTGGCTGAAGTCTCGACCCTCCCTCGGCCTTTATCAGACCATACTCCTATCCTATGGGTTACACAAGTGGGCGACGCGAAGCCAACTTATTTCAAGCTGGACAGGTCGTGGCTGCGGGACGAGAGGCTGAAAGGCAAAATAGTTCAGTGGTGGGGTTCTCACCTAGCGTTCAGATCGGCATCAGACCAACTGTACACAAAATTAAAAGACCTCTGACGCCATCTTTTCGCCTAACAGCGACAGATCCGAACAGCTCGCACATAGTCTTGTGATGTAGCACTGGCTCGTATTCAAGTCATGGATGCCGTGGAGGACTCGCGACCCTCACGCTGGATGAAGTGAAGGAGCGGAAGGCCTACCGTGGCCAGGTGGCAGAAGTGGACCTACGTATTGAGATGGATTGGCGCTAGCGATCTCGACAGTTGTGGCTAGCGGCAGGAGATGCCAATACTCATTTCTTTCACTAGCTGGTGAACGGGAGACACCGGATGAATTGCATCCGTCGGCTGAAGATTCAGGATCAAGTTTTCAGCGAACAGTCGAGTATTGGACAAGCCCTTTTAGATCATTTCAGACTGTTCTACCGCCGGAGTCCGCCAGGTCGGTGGCGATGGCGGGATTGTGGTGCCACCGTTCTCATGCCAACTCAGCAGCATAGGTTGATTAATCCTTTCTTAGAAGAGGAAGTGAAGGTGGCTATCCTCGGTCTCAACAGTGAAGGCGCTCCTGGACCGGACGGCATACCGATCTTTTTCTACAGCGAATGGTGGGACGCGGTCAGACCGGAAGTTATGGCGACGATCGAGGACTTTTGGGTTGGGCGATGCAACATGAACTGGATAAACAGGGCGTACATCGTTCTTATCCCTAAAGTTCAAGGGGCTGAGCAAATTGGGGACTTTCGACCAATCTCGCTATCAAATTCCATTTATCTAATCATCGCCAAGGTGCTGGCCAACCGTCTCCGGGGGGTCCTAACATCTTTAATCAGCCCCTTCCAATCTGCATTTATGTCGAGTCGGCAGATGTCGGACAACATCGTGCTAGCGCAGGAGATTGTGGCAGCGTGACGGCAGAGGGACACCCCGAGTTTTATGCGGAAGGTGGATTTTTCTAAGGTGTGCGACACCTTAGACTGGCAGTTCCTGTGGAACGTCCTTCAGCGGCAAGGGTTTCTGGAGACATAGGTACGGTGGGTGAAGCAGTGCGTCACGACCCCCACTTTTGCCATTCTAATTCAGGGACGACCACAAGAGAGCTGGATCCACCCCCAACAGGGGATTTGACAGGGTTGTCCATTGGCCCCATTATTATTCATCCTTGTGGCAGACGCCTTAGCAGTGTGTACGTTGCAATAATGTCGGAGTGGATCCCTCACCGGTTTTCAGTCGCCAAGCGTGTCATCCGGTGTACCATTGTTACAATATGCCAACGACACGACATTCTTCATCCATGGATCCTGGGCGGCTGCGCACACCTTGTCCACCATGATGGATATTTTCTCAGACTTCTCTGGCCTACAATTGAACCGTGCAAAATCGTTGTTCATTGGATTCAGACTATCTTCGGAGGAGCTGGCGGGGTGCTCTAGGATATTGGCCACCCCCTTTGGTACCCTACTGATACGCTACTTGGGAGTGTCACTAGTGGATCGGCGGCTACGTATGCAAGATTGGCACCCGATTATCGAGAAGGTGGAGTCACGACTCGTATATTGGCAGGCACGCCTGCTATCTCGAGGGGGTTGCCTAGTGCTCCTCAAGGCAGTATTGGTAGCCATTCCTACCTACTTCATAGCCATTTTTCGGGATGCCGTGGGAGTTCGTAGACGGCTCGAGCAGATGATGAGAGGTTTTTTTCTCGCTGGGCTCCCGACCTAAGGAGTCATGGGGGGCGGCTCCGGTTGCATGGGAGAAAATGTGTCGTCCTGTAGACCAAGGAGGCTTGGGTGTCTGGCAGTTGCTGCACACTAACACAACCCTTCTATCCAAATTGGTTTGTCGACTTCTCCAACCCACATGGGATTTGGTTACCACGGTGTTGAGGGATGAGTATGGAACTACGCTGGACTAGCAGTTCTGGCAGACCCTGAGGAGGGGAGACTGTGCATTCATGTCCTCCATTCGAACCGTATTCCAAGGCGGTTCGACCTTTCTTCCATCCTCAGCTTGGAGCAGGTGACGAGACGAGACCACGAGGTCATCGATTTCACACGGTCTCGTGTCAAAAATAAAGCCTAATTTACCAATTTAAGGAATTAATAACGAATTGAAGGGTATAATGGTAAATAAGGGTCGAATCCACAGAGAATTAAGGTATTTTTGAGAGATCTTTTAGAAATTGATCAAATTGGACGATGAATTGAGGTGATAAATTAGGGAAAATGGTAGATTTAGAAAGATAACTCAAAGATCTATCCACGGAATCAAAAATCACTCGATTTGGATTAGTAATCGCGGAGAAATCAAAGAGTGAAGTGGGATGAAATTTTCGGAATCGTGAAGAACATAAACTGAAATTAAAATTTAAATTAAGCTAAATTATGATCCTAGACTAAAAATTGATGATACATGACGATAGATTAGAGGGAAAACTTGTTTTCTAATCCGAGATAACGATCGAATCGATCCAATTGATCGCCAGATCGACAGCTATTCATTCCGCGAATTCAAATGTGAACATCGGTCTTCAAGAGACAAATTCTCCATGATCGATCGATGAAATCTCACTTATAAACATTCTGTGGATGTGAAATCGAGTCTAGAAACGATTACAAGTGAGAGATTCAAGAGAGGAAGGGTTTAGATGGGTCGATTGAGCGAATTCATTCTCGAATGTTTTACAAAAGTCAAAGAACGCCTTGTTTTATAGGCGAATTGGGCGTAACCGTTGGATGGATGCGTTTAATCTCCATCAACGGTCCAAATTAAACGCATCAAGGTGAAACGTTACGAAAATGTCGTGGCCGTCAGATCGCGGATGGAGCGCCAGGATGATCCCATTGATAAGCGTTATAAAAACTCCTTGAATCGCGCCCGTTGGATCACGATCCAAAGATCAGGATGCGTAGCGCCCGATTAAATCACAGCCGTTATAACTCTTGGATTTCCGGCACGTGCTTTGATTTGATCTGGTGGTCCGCGCGTCCACGCGATCGACGCGCGGATTTCCGATGCGCCGCCGATCCGACGCCTAACCTCGCTCCACGTGGCCTGCAATTGAAACCCTGTGTGGGACTTAGTCCCACATGGAAAAAATTAAGCAAAACTCTCAGGGTTTATAAGACCCAACGAACTTATGGGTTGAATACCCTTCCGGTCTACGGAAGGCTGAATACCCTTTATATAATATGTAAACTATATAAATATAAGTATGCCGCGTAGGCGCCGCGTGGGCCCGCGTGGCGCTGCCACGTGGCCCTGAGTGCCACTCGCATCCACGTGGGACCCGCGCGGATTAAACCCGCTTTTTGCTCTTTTTTAATTCATTTTAATCATTTAAAAATCGAAATAAATTCAGAAAAATCCAAAAAAAATCCCTAAAATTGTAAAATTCATAACTTTCAAAATACAACTCTAAATTAATCCAAATTTCTTTCATTTGATCTGAAATTTAATTATCTATCATTCTAAAAAGTCAAATTATTTAAATAACAAGAGATTTAATTTTTATTTCAAAAATACATTCATTTTTTTAAAGATTTTAACTTTAGAAAAATAAATGAATGTTCATAAAAAATGATTTCTCTTATTATTTAACTTTAAAAACCACCTATAATCTCAAGTAAAGATAGGTTATAAAATCTTTAATCTTTAATTCACCATAATTAACCCTAAATTAATGCATTTTGAGATTATAACATAAAATTACATAGAATGATAGAAATGCACTCAAAGTATGATAACATGCACATAAATGGAATGTTTTATGCCTTATTTTGCATTAATTATCATGTTTTATTATGTTAAGATTGCATGTTATCAGCAGGGGAGTCTTTTTGTTTCTGGGCAGATGACTGGTCGGGCCAAGGATGCTTGCGCTGGTCTTCCCCCCTGTTCGCACTATGACTAGACCAGGAGGGCCCCGTCAATCGGGCCTGGCACGACGCACTATTCGACCAGCGGGCAGGGGATCTCCTTCGTCTATAGGCGCTACTTGCGAATCGGAAACCATCAGAGGGGCCATATGCGTGGATTTGGAGTGAGCCTCTTTTCTCCGTCCATGTCGTCTATAATCGCCTTCGGGACTAGGTGGGGTCAGAGGATTCTGCATTCTAGAGACTATGGAGACGGGTATGGAAGAGCCGCCTACTGATGAAGATCCGAATCTTCGCCTGGCTTTTGCTCCGTAGGCACCTCCTGACGAGGTCTCTCTGCCAGCGTATGATACCAGACACCCCGACCGAGTGTGCACTCTGCGCGGGGGCAGCGGAGGACTACAAACATATGTTCGTCACATGCTCTTTCGCCTCATCTGTTTGGCGACTAACGAAACGAATGCGTATGGTCGTTAAATACACACGATGTTGTGTCAAAAGAAAGTCCAAACTTACCATTGAAGGGTATAATGGTAAATAAGGGTCGAATCCACAGAGAATTAAGAAATTTTGAGAGATATCTTTGAAATTCAATCAAATCAGACGAAGAATTGAGCTAGAAATTAAGCATTTTCATAATATTAAGAAAGATAACTCAATTGCGAATCCACAGAATAAAAAATCGAGTGATTTGGATCATAATTCGCAGAGTAATCGAAGTTTGAAAATGAGAGAAAATTCGATCGCGAACTTTGATTAAAAACTGAAATTAAAATGAAATTAAACTTAATCTACGATTCAAAACTTAAATCTAATGCTAAATGAAAAAGGATTAAGATGAAAATATACAATCTAACCCAAAGTCGTGCTCGAAATGATCCAATTAATCGCCGGATGCATGGCTATTCATTCCGGGATTTCGAAGATGAAGATGACATTCAAGATGTGATTTCTCCTTACTCCCTCGATCAATTTTTGATTTCAAGCACTCCTCGAACACGGAAACGTGTCAAGAAGGTAGAGAAACAATTGACTCTTGAATTATGGTGTCTAGATAGTTTGCTTTCACTCGAAAATCCAAGGGTAACGTTTCCGTCGTGAAGAACATCGAATTTATAGAAGATAAGAGGCGTAACCATCGGATCTAACTATCCATCACAATCAACGGTCCAGATGACGCGCCGATTGATGAATTGACGCGATTAAGTCACGTCCGTTTGATCACAATTGAAGGGTTGAGATGTCGCCACGTCGCGTGTAGAAAAGGATGCGTCGTTTCGATTGTCCGTTGGATCTTCATCGGGCGGTCACAATTAATCGGATGGTCCACCGATCGTGATTAATCGTGACCATTATAACTCCCTTGATGGACGGCTGCGATTAGTCTCTATTTAATCAAATCGTCGCCTCTTAAGATGATGCCACGTACCCCTTGAGTAAGTGACATCCGACGCGTGTGAATAAATCACGCGATTGGACGTCTTAAACATCGCCATGTCACCTGAAATAAAAGATAAAAAGGAATAGTCCTACACGGAATAAAATAAAGTTATTTATCGAGTTTATAAGATACGACGGACTTAACAGTTAGCGAATTCCGATTACGAGATGCTTATATATATATATATATAAAATCCGCGCATATGTGTCATGCACACATGTCACGCACACACGCACACAGGCACACACGCGTGTCCATGTGTCACACGTCCACGCGTCCGCGCGTCGCCACATGGCAGGGCTCGCCACATCAGCGCGCTGTAAATATAAACCCTTTTTATTCTTTTTTTAATTAATTTAAAACCAAAAATACAGTTAAATAAATTCAAAAAATTCCTAAAAATTGTAAAAATCATAACTTTTAATATATAACTGCAAATTGATTCAAATTTATTTCGTTGGATCAGAAATTGAATGATCTATCATTATAAAAATTCAAAATATTAAAATAGTAAGAGAATGAATTTAAATTAAATAAATACATTCATGTATCTTATAAAATAAATTTATAAAAATACATGAATGTTAATAAGCATAATTTCTCTTATCATTTAATCATGAAAACATACTTATGATCTCAAATATAATTAGGATTAAAATCACATTGTTCAATTATGTATAATAATCCATAAATTGATGTATTTTTAGATCATAACATGAAATTATGTAAAATGATAGAAATATACTTAAAATATGATAACATGCATACAATTAGAACAATTGATGCTTTTATTTGCATTAATAATCATGTAAATTCATGTATAAAATGCATGTTATCAGGGACGGGCCAATGTCGCCCGTCTTGAGCTCTCATCTTGGGAGGCTTTTTGGAGTTCAATCGAAGACGGATCATATCGGCGAACAGTGGAATGACAACTCATCTTTGCCATCCTTTGGTCCATTTAGAGTCACTGAAACGAAGTCATATTTTGGGGTCATACCCCCTCAGTCGATGTCATTCAGCATGACGCGAGAGGATTGGGTATATCATGGTCTTGACGAGGCTTAGGCTAGTCGACTCTTGTACCCTTGTAATTTGACTTTGTAAATTGGCATATGCTCAATGACAACGAGGGGCCCACTGATAACACACAATCTTAACATGATAAAACATGATTATTAATGCAATTTAAGGCATAAAACATTACATTTATGCGTATGTTATCATACTTTGAGTGCATTTCTATCATTTCATGCAAATTTATGTTATAATCTCAAAATACACTAAATTAGGGTTAATTGTGATAAATTAAGGATAAATGATTTTATAACCTATCTTTACTTGAGATTATAAGTGGTTTTTAAATTTAAATAATAAGAGAAATTATTTTTTTATAAACATTCATTTAAATTTCTAAACTTAAAAATCTTTAAGGAAATGAGTGTATTTTTGAAATATAAATTAAATCTCTTGTTATTTAAATATTTTGAATTTTTAGAATGATAGATCATTAAATTTCAGATCAAATGAAAGAAATTTGGATTAATTTGGAGTTGTATTTTAAAAGATATGATTTTTAGAATTTTTAGGAATTTTTTTCAGAATTTTCTGATTTCATTTTCTATTTAAAAACGTTTAAAAATAAATAAAAAAATCGCAAAAAGCGCGCGGGTCCCACGCGGGTGCGACGTGGCACGCAAGGCCACGTGGCAGAGCCACGCGGACCTGCGTAGCGCCTACGTGGCGCGTATTATATATTTTATTTACATTACATATAGTATAAGAGGTTTTCGGCCTCCCGTATATCGGGAGGGTATTCGACCTCTTAGTCCGTCAGGGCTTATAAACCCGATGGATCGCACTCATTTTTTCCGTGTGGGACTAAGTCCCACACATTTTCTTTTGATGCAGGTGACGTGGACGCGTGCGGAGCGTTGGATCGAACGGCTGATCGATCGGCGAGCGTCGATCGCGTAGACGAGGGTCCACCAGATGATCAATCAAGCACGTGTGCAATAGAAGAGTTATAACGGATAGATCTTACGCAACGTGGCACGACGAGGAGCATTGGATCAAAATCGCGATACAGACCGCGCGTCGATGCGGTGGACACGAGGTCCACCCGATCTTCGATCAACGCACGTGTTATAAAAAGAACTTAAGTGAAGCCCTGCGATTGATCTCGACCGTTCATCTGCCGAGTTATAACGGTCAGGATCGATCGCGATCGGTGGACTTCTCAAATCATCAAAACGCATCCTGAACACTCGATGAAGATCCAACGAACGCCGTTTCGTGCGTTTTATAACGCCTCCACACGTGGCCTCATCTCACGCGTCAGATCACGATCGGACGGCCGGAATTTATCCGTAACGATTCACTCTCCGGCGGTTTCATCTGGACCGTTGATCGAGCTTAACGCACTGATCGGACGGCTCTCCCCATTTCGCCCTATAAATAGACGAGTTCTTCGTCGTTTTTATGTATTCTGGAGGGATTTGATCTAATCGACGCATCTAAACCCATTCTCTCTTGAATCTCTCTCTTGTAATCTCTTCTAGACTCGAAATCGTGTCCACGGAGTGTTTATAAGAGAGATTTCGACGATCATGCGAGGCGAATTTGTCTCTTGAACACCGATGTTCACCATTGAATTCGCGGAATGAATAGCTGTCGATCCGGCAATCAATTGGATCGATTTGATCGTTATCTCGGGTTAGAATACAAGTTTATCCTCTTATCTATAGTCATGTATCATCAATTTTAGGTTTAGGATTTCAATTTAAGTTTAATTTTATTTCAATTTTAATTTGTGTTCTTCGCGATTCCGAAAATTTCATCCCACTTCCATCTTTGATTTCTCCGTGATTACTAATCCAAATCGAGCGATTTTTGATTCCACGGATAGATCTTTGAGTCTTTCTAAAAACACCATTTTCCCTAATTTCTCACCTCAATTCATCATCCAATTTGACCAAATTCCAAAAGATATCTCGAAAATACCTAAATTCCATGTGGATTCGACCCTTATTTACCATTATACCCCTCAATTCTCTCTTAATTCCCCAAATTGGTAAATTAGGCTTAATTTTTGACACGAGACCGTGTGAAATCAACGACCTCGCGGTCTCGTCTCGTCACCCACAGACTAGGGGGCCTCTCTTCCTTAATTCAAAAAAAATAAAAAAATAGGACCCATTATTAGACCTGCAATTAGTCAAGGAGTAGGCAGTATCAACATCCATATAACTTGAAGACGAGTCCAAGACCACACTGCCCTCCAAATGAACAAGGTGTGATGCGCTGGGATCTTCATAGAGTGACTAAGAACATTCACTGCATAGGAAATAAATCAACCTCTCGTGAGCATTTCAAAATAAACTTTATCTGCTATAATTTTGGCCTTATTACAGTTGTTAGTTCAGGATCCTCATTGACTAGCAGAGGCTTGGTTGACATGCATTACAGGTTCACGACTCTCTTGGATTAGAAGGTAAAGATTATACTTCCTGCTTACGGTAAGAGAATGCTTTTTGAAGGGATATTTCCATTGCTAAAAATAATTTGCAAGACCTAAGTTCTTGGTTTTTCAAAGTCCTTGGTGAAATTTTTTCCCAGGTTTACAATCCCACCTTCGTCACTACTGGCAATGATGATCCTATCAACATTGATGATCAAGATGGTTTCTTCCCCCTGCACATAAGAGCCATTGCAATGATGATATCTCAGATTTCTATGGTTTAAAAGAATCTTCCTACCAAAGCTTGAGGTGATTGATGGAGTCCATAAAGGGCCTTTCTTAGTCAACAGATGAGATGTCCGTTTTCCTGGAGTAACCTGAAGGTGAGCGCATACACCGCTACCTTTTTTCGACTAGTGTTCATTTTTGCGACTGGTGCAAATTTTTTCCTGTAGACTGTATTTGTTTCATACTTCATTTTTCCATTAGTTCTTCTCTTTATCGTGTTCACCCGTTTGAAAATCATCTAAAATTTTTCACTTGAGAGTTTAGCAAGATTGATTATTTTCCACTGCACCGATCTCTTCACTCATGCTCTGGATTCGTCTGTACTATTGGGGATGAGTGTGTATCTCAAGTTTGTGAGGGACGCCAGATGCTTCGATGGCATACCTTTGTCGGTACCGAACTTGCAAATAAGATGTATTGTGATTCTAGGCCACAGGGTGATGGAATGGTTTAAACTGGACACCTTTAGAAATGCAGTAACCAGATCCTCTGCACATGGAGCTGTTGTCCCTTGGGTGTCTGGGACATGCATTCACTAGTGCAAAGGATGAGAACTGATCTATGATTGTCACAAGGATCAGTGGGTGACCATCACAGGAAAGTTGGTAGTAGAAGCTCGGCTCAGCTTCTCCTTTCCCAAAGTTTTGATCATCATTGTTGTATGATGAACTCGATGGGACTCCAGGTGACCTTTCAAATGATGAACCTTTTTCAGTAACAAAATGATGAAGTTTGCTTTCTCTGCAGGGTTACCTATCTTCTTTTCTCGAGGTGTATAAGCCAAGAGGTCTAGTGGGTGATTCCTTCATTGAGAAATCTCTTAAAATCCTGATTGTGCAAGTCAATGGCATCATCAAAGTAGAGTCAAGTTTCTGCTTGATCTTATATTTTAAGTCATTTGAGAGTCTTCAAGGCAAGATTTAAGTAGATAGATCCAGAAAGAACTGCCATGATCATCTTCATAGACAGAATAACAATCAAAATCAAGAGAATTGCTTCAAAGGAGAGGCACCCTTATATCACAAGGAAAAGTCTGAGAAGAAACTACATTACACTGAGGGTTTGGCTGATTGACAAACATCACACGCGAATTCGTCAACCCATTGAACTCTACATAAATCAGGAAACAATTGTTTTTAGCAGGGAAAGAGAAAGATGCCCTGGTCAACAATGCTTGAGCATCAGCTGTCGCAGCCGAGTGTAGTCTCTAGTATAGTTGCTACTGTTGCTGCCTAGCCCTGTGCGATATCGTTGTTGGTAGGCAGGTAATAGAGCCCATCTTGTAGCTTGGCAAGTCCAATTCTCATGCGTCAATCCTTATAAGATTCAGCACCATCAAAGGTGACATGATATTAAGGAAAGCATGCAATTCAGTGACTAAAGAACTAAAAAACAACTTTGAACTAATGAGAAAGATGGAGCCAACCACAAAGGAGGTGACGACAATTCACTTGCTAAGTTCTTGAAATTTTACTTCAATTAACTAATTTTCTACCTCAATAATGGTGTTCATGGTAGATGCTTTGGTAGCGCTTGAGTCCATAGTGATAGATAGCTGACCATGCTGTTGGGACCTTAGCACCACTTGGTATCACCAACTTAGGTGTAGAGGCTTGTCAAGAATCATTGATGAGTGTAAAAAACATGATCGTTAAAAATACAAATTCACGAATAAAATTTTTTACTCAACTCTTTAAAATTGATTTTTAGCATAAAATAGCGGAGAGCTGATATCCAATCCATGAGAAGGAAGGTTAAAAGATTAAAATCAAGGTTCAATTTTATGTTTTGATGGAGAAAATGGAAGATGCAAGAGGAAGAGGCAAGAAGAACAAGAGCAATACAATAATTTAGTCAAGAATTTTCAAACGTGCTTTTGAAGATTGTGAAATCTCTACTAGAGGTGAAAATAAGGATTGAGAAGGTAAATTAGGATTTAGGAACTAAGATAAATACAATCCTTGATTGAAAGAAAACATTCTAATCCCTAGAATCATGATCAAGAACTCACTCTAGCGATGCTTCTTTGTTGATTATTTTTTTGAAAGCTTGTACATCTTGCCCGAGCTTGATGGCTTGCATTGAACATAAGGATTGAACATCAATAATATTCAATAGAAAAGGGAAGAAACTTACTATAAATGACATTCAATGTATGAAAGATGATCAATTTGCTTTCTTTCCTTTGCCAAGCTAATGCTAGTGGCATCCAAAGCAATGTCAAGAACCCTAGTTTTTAAAGTTCTTTCTTTTGATCAACCACTATGAATATATTGAGCATAAAATGACAAATCTATTCTCAAAATTTTATTGTCAAACTCCATCAGGATGATAAGATATCTGTTAGGATCTGAGGTTAATAAGCCTTTCAAAATTTTGATCAAAACGTCAAATGTATGTGAATATATTGATGGATATTATGTGGCCTATAATCTAATCGCACTTCCACGTATCTCGTTTATGTTTATTTAAATGAAAATTTATTCATTGCTATTCTTGTATGATGTTTTTAATAAAGTCCATGAGCATATGTAATGACTAGGTGAATTATGATAAGATCATAATACAGTGATCACAAGTCTTTAAACATATATTCTAAATAATCCTCTTCATATAATATTCGAGAGGGACATCGAATTATCGTAAAAGAATAGTACTATCTGATCTGACTCATATGGTGAGTATGGCTAATCCTGTAGCCATCAGTGTAGACATACTAAGGATAGATAGTGGGTGCTCTGTTGAGATAGACTTCACTGAATTGCTTTGTATGAATCCCTTAATGGTAATTATACCTAACTATCAATCAAGTTGATTTATGTCAAAGTTATGTATATGGTCCTTTCACTGTAGACACCAAAGACATCTTGTGGATGGATGATCGTGTTTTGATTATGACTTACAAATCCTTAGCCACAAGATATATAAAGCATCATATATTGGATACGACATGAAGTCCTCAAAGATGATTATGTAGTTAAGATGAGACCATCCACCCTCGATATTTGAAGAGATTGACTCAAGGAATAAGATGCAATGAAACCCTTGTCCAAGGTAGTGAAAATATCGGAGAAGAAGTTCCCGATGATTTCCTCTACGCATCAGTACTAACTTGAGTGACAAACTAGGGTTTGACAGTAGACCATAAATTAAGGCATTCATGAGTTTCGTACGGATGAAGGATTATACATGCATGTTAACTGTTGATGGAAAGGTTCCATAAGGGAGTTCTTATAGACTCCATATCTCTTAGAGTACGTAGTGTAGCTTGGCAACCAACGGGCTACCCACTCAACCTATCGATTGGGTTAAATCGATCCTTGATTAGTTAATCTATATGTTGATGTGGATCATAAATTAAGGTTGACCAATAAGGTGTTATTGGGCCTATAGAGTTGTTAACTACTGAGATATATGGACCTAGAGGGTCACACACATAAGGTTTATGGATGATGGTAGATATAGACATAATTATGAGGATTTTTATAAAAAAATCATATACCAAATGTCTACAAATAGGGGGAGAACGACCACAACTCAAGGTGCCCACTCAAGTTTTGTAGGAGTTCTCTCTCTTCTTCTTTTTCTCTCTTGGTGAAGAGCTTTGAAGAGGAAATCTAACCATCTAGAGATTGTACAAATACCGCTAGAGGCTAGACACTTAAATAGCTTCAAGAACTCCTTCAAGGGAACCTTGCAAGTATGTTTTCTCATACATACTAGATGATAGGATTATCTTTTCTTCTTACTTTAATATTTTGAATATTCGATTCAATGTATTCCGCTGCATTTAATATTTTGATCAAATTTTAGAAATTTTATCTACCTTAGAACCCAAAATATATTGAATTGAAGATTAAAAACCCTAAGACACCATGACTCAATGAATCTAATAGCTCTGAGGAAACATAATTATAAGGTTCTCTTGAAGGAACTCTTGAAGCTATTCAAGTATCTAGCCTCTACCGTTATCCACACAAAAAGCCGATGGTTGGATTTCCTCTTCAATATTATTTATTGAGAGAGAAAGAGAAGGAAGGAGAAAATTTCTACAAGGCTTTTATAGGTACCTTGAGTTATGATTGTTCTCTCCCTATTAATAGATATTTGATAGGTGGATTTGTTATAAAAATCCTCATAATTATATTTATATTCACCAACACCCGTAGACCTTTTGTGTGTGGTCCTCTAGGTCTGTATGTCTTACTAGTTAACAACTTTACAAACCTAATAACATCTTATTGGTCAAACTTTATTAATTATCTAGATCACCATATAGATTAATTAATTAAGGATCGATTTAACTTGATTGACAAGTTGACTTAACAACCTATTGGGTGCCAAACTACACCACATACTCTAGCAGATATAGAGTGTATGAAAACTCACTTACAAAACCTTATCATCATTAGCTATCATATATGTATAATCCTTCATTAGCATGAGACTTACCAATGACTTAGGGTATAGTCAAATTTCAAATCCTAATAGATCACTTAAGTTGGTAAGAATGCATGGAAGAAATCGTTGAGAACCCCTTCTTTGATATTTCCAGTACCTAGCTAAGGGTTTCATTGCATCTCATTCTTTTAGTCAGTATCCTCCAATACCAAGGTTAGTTGACCACACAATCTCACCTTTGAGGACTTTATGTCATATCCAATATATGACATTTTAGAGATCTTGAGGATAGAGATTCGTAAGTCATAATCAAAACACAATCATCCATTCATAAGATGTCTTTCGTGTCTCAAGTTAAAGGACCACATATACAATCGTGACATAAATCAACCTCATTGACAGTTATGTATAATACTTATATGTGTGAACATAATATTTCATAATAATATCACAATCATTACATAATAATGGCAATCAATATATTTTATTTCAATGAACATAAACAAGATATAATGTAATTGGCTTATAGGCCACATAATACCTATTAATATCATAAATTTAATATGAAGCATTTCTAATGGTTTGTGGCACTTTCAATGATAAAAATCAATGGCTAGCCATATAATTTGCTCTAATCACGATCAAAGGGCCTAGGATTGTGTCATATAATTGGTTGGCCTTTAAAAGAAAGGCATAATCAACACCAACCATTCGATCAAACTTCATGAAAGTCAAAGTGGCCAAGATTGTGTCGCATGTTATGTAGCGATTCTCCATGATAAAGAGATAAATGGGAGACATCAGGGCCATTGATCATGTGAAGCGTTATCGTGCAATCTAGACTGTCCCACATGGCATGTGCTGATTCGCTTCACAAAAAGGACAAAGCAGCCTTTTTTAGTCGATCCATGGAACCAATTCATGGGATTGGACGGCTTTGATTGGTGCCGCCAATCTAAGCGTCTAGATCGTGCTTGGACGCTTTTATTCACTTCACAAATAAGCCCCAACAAAAGAAGAAAACTTAGTCTCATATTAAATTATTTGTTTTAAATTTGGATCATATATGTGGTTTGACATGCATGTTATGCATATAAGCATCATTAAGAAACTAATAGCCTTGTAAATCACGCCAAGCATGCCCCGCATGGCGTTGTCCAGTCATGTCATGTGTGCTTGCTGGTCACACAACCTTGCCATGTCAACACAAAAAACATAACCCTTTTTTTCATTTAAAGTATGAAATAAATCTGAAAAATAGGACAAAAAATCTAGAAGAATTGAGAAAAAAATCAGGTAAACTCTAGAAAAGTCTCTAAAATTTTAGTGCTCATATCTTTTCTATAAAACTCAGTTTAACATAAATTTTTTGTCATTTGGATCCTCATCGCATTCTTTTTCTCTATAGCACTTGTAATCAAGAGTTTAACAAGATAATAAGTGATTAATTTTTTTATCTACTTCTTGTTTTGTCCGTCTCATTTATCGCTCAAGGTCTGCAAATATGAAAACTCAAAAATGTTTGGTTAATTCACACCTACTTGACTTTGAAAAAGGTCAAACACTACATATGAATCAAATTAACCCTAAATTAGTGCCAAATGAGCCTACATGTGAAATGCATGATAAGTGCAAAAATTCTATTAAAACATGATAACATGCATAACAATAATGTGAATTAAACCTTAAAAACACTAAAAAATCATGTACTTACTTGTACAAAATGCATGTTACAAGTAAGTACATGATTTTTTTAGTGTTTTTAAGGTTTCTTGCATTGGTCACATTTGAAGGTTGCCTTTTGATTGCCACCTAGCTTCTTGAAATATTCATTCTTTTTGTTGTGGGGTGTGAGAACCTAGACGAGAATAGACTTGGGGAACATGGGCTTGAGATTGGGTTTTGGCTGCATGGAAGCAACGTTGCATGGCGACGTCAAGTTTGGAATTTTTGAATAAGTCACACAGGAAGCACATAGAAGAAGGAATTTATCCCTCGGAGAAAATGTCAGGAGGAGAGAAAATCCAGTTAACCCAACGCATTCTAGGTTTGCGAGAGGAGATGGCAGCTGCTTCGCTATGTGCAACCACTTTAAGAAGAAAATGGTGGGCAACAGTGCAAGCGGGACCACCCGCTTCGATAATCATCTACGATTATGGCTCTTTCAGAAACTGGAAGTTTTTCTTCTTTTGGGAAGGCTTAAAACTGCCCAGAGTTCTTGAAAAATGCCGTCTTTTTACTTCTGCATGATTATCCTGCTTGCATTCTTGAGATGATTCTTGAGATGATCGGCGGCTGCAAAAGAGGATCTTGAGTTTGGTGAAGATCGGGTCTTCTTCGGAGGCTTTGAGAGTCGCCGCGGTGGAGGCCTCTGACTGGCTGACCCGCGGAGGATTGTTCTTTGGGGGAGCTGGTCGTTCTCGATCGATCGAGCACTTGCACGCCGAACGGTGAAAATGACGATCTTCGATCCAGCGCCAATCGGTCGGCGATCAGGTAAACCACCTTCAACTTAAAAATTTCATGATGCCATGGCTAACGGCTATCCGAACATGATCTGATCGTTGTAACCATGGATGTCCTTTGATACGATCTGGCATATGATCGTTGATTGATCAATCTGATGGATAGTAAGTGGTCGATGGTCTGATCATCGATCTGATCTTCATCATAAGGGAGTGATTGCAGATAAATGAGGGATCGATCAGCCAATGCAGTATGATATGATCCCGATCACTGATCGCCGTTCCTGATTATGATCATCAACCATCGCCATTGAATTCTAGAAGCAAGATGGCAGTTTTCATTCGAAGGTTCGAGGAAATGGCGAGCAGCGGCGCCCTTATGAATTATTTTACACAGATCCCGAGGAATGTACACGTGTCCGGATAGGATGACGTCAGTTTGACTCGTTCACATTGTCAATCAGAGGCTGCAGAGTCGTTGACCGTCAATCAGTTGCGTGGCGGCTCCTGCGGGCTCAACGGGGGCTCGGGTTCAATCGCAAATTGGAGACCCCGCGCTTGACTCGATTGCAGGATGAATGCCACCTCTGCAGCCGCCAGCTCAGCCGCCTCCTAAAAAGTCAACCATAGTTTTAATTTTGCCGGGCAAACAGTAATCTAATAAGTCAACGGGTTGACTTTTGACCTGGGTCTGACGACGGCGTTGCAGGATGCTGACGGCCCAAGCCATAATGTAGCAAGGGAGCAAGAATCCAGCAGCCCGGAGTAAGAATAGCTGCCATTAAAAGAATCCCCGATCAGAAAGCTAGAGAAAGAAGAGCATCAAAACTCTGAGAAAAGGTAGATAAGAGATGAATGTTAGAGAGGAAGAGAGAAGCCTTATTTTATGAGAAAACAAGGCATGATTAGAGAAATTAGAGAGAAAAAGAAGCGCAGGAGTTTCTTTTTCAAGTGTCGAGAAGCATTAGAAGCCTTGGATCATTAGAGAGAGAAAGAACGACTTTTACAGAACAGAGAAAGGCATGGAACATGAGAGTTAGTAGAGAGAGAAACGGAAGAATCTGTTTTTTAAAAATGCACAACCGTAGAAAGGGTCAGATCACAAAGACAATAGATGAAAATAAAAGCGGAAACGAGAAGAAAGTGTCAGATAGCAGATATGCAAGATGGAAAAACAGAAAGAAGTAGAAGCACCTATTTTTTTCTGAATGCAGAGAAAGCGTCAAAGGGTCGAGAGAAAGTAGAGAGAAAGAGAATAACAAACTTTCCTTAAAGTGCATAGAACGCAGATGAGAGATGAAAAATAGAGCGAGAAAGAGAAAGATATGTTTCTTTCAGTACGAAGAAAACACCTGAAGAGTCGGATCAAGAAGATGAGAGATGAAAGCAGAGTGAGAAAAAGAAGAGCAGGCATTAGTCATTACAGAGAAAGCATCGGAGGCGTCATCCTCTCCATCATTGGTTATACTAAGCGCGTGCCTCAGCAGGAGAAGACCCAATAACTGTAAGATCAACCACAATAAAAGTCAAATGCCTTAAGATATAACACTGCTCAAACTCTTTTGGTTTTCATAAGAGAGGGTTGAATGACACCATGCAAAAGAGTGACAGAGAGGAAGAGGGAGAAAGAGGAAGGGAAACGTACAGAGAGAAGGAAGTCAGAGGGAGAAAGTGGGATGAAAGTTCAGAGAGAGATAGAGAAGACAGAGAGAGGATGAAAGTTCACAGAAGATAGAGAGAAGAGGGAGGGAGTGGAACTCGTAGACAGAGGGAGATAAAAAACCAAAGAGAGAGTGAGAGCGTGAGAGAGGGGAGAGACATAAGAGGGAAGGGATTTGAACACACACCAGGACAAAGACAATAGAGAGAAAGAAGGACACAGGTAGGGGGAAGAGATAGAGAGAGAAGCCAGAATGGACTGTCTCTTACTCTTAGTGTCGACAGATCTCATGAGCAATCATTTAAAAATTAAATTCAAACATAAACCTAAACAAGAAAATAAAAAACAAGAGATGAAAAGAGAAAGAGAGAAGAAGTTTCATGGAACCTCAACTTACAATGAGAGCAGCGGAGCGGCAGAAGGAAGCGCCACTAGCATTTCTGGCAGCATCATCTTGTTCTGCTTCAAGAAAGTGTCGCTGGGCTGCTGCCATGGCCAAAAGCCGTTGGTTGTCCAAGTTCAAATGTGCCGCTGAGAAGGGCCACCCACTGCATAACAGAAAAGGTCAAAAGTCAAGGTTTGGCCGAGTCTCCCACCATCACAAGTCGAAGCAATTACTTAATATCTATATCGATGGCAGATTCATCAGGAATAACAGGTGGAGGAGGAACATAGCCTGGCTTGTAAGGCTGCAAAATATAAAATGAAATTGCAAATGTTAATGAAAGATTTAAAAAACGAAAAACATAGGTTTTTTATAAAATTTAGAAAGCACTATAATCACAGGTCTGAAGCCTAAATGCATTAATTTCAAGGAAAACGAAGCTTCAGAGAGGAAGAGAGATATTTTTGCATGCTGACCTCATGGCAAATCTCGCATGTGAGATCCCCTTTCTCGTTGATCCATCGCTGCAGACAAGCTTTATGGGCATACTACAGAGAATAGGGGGACAACATACTCAGGCATTGATGAGTACAACGTTAAAGAGAGATTAAAATCACAAAGTCAATTATTTTACTCAAAGTGGCAAAAATTATTGCACCTTCAAACTTCCGCAGCATGCACAAGGTGTATCCAGATTTTTTATACTATCTTCATCCTGGCAAATTCGGCACTCCACAGCTTGAATGAGAGGTTCTTCTTCCTCTTCGATAGTTATGACCGCCTTATGCTCATCTAAGACCTCGATGCTCGACGATCCATCAGAAACACCGATTCCATTAGAAGATTCTGATGCCTCAATGATCGCCACTGGCTCAATATCTTTAATTTCCTCCTCATCTACACGCAGGACTTGGTAATCTCCCATCCCAAAAAGTCAAATCTCTAAGAAAACGCAGATCCCAATGCAGAACTCCACGAATTTTTCGAAGCCGCCGCGAGAAGAACTCCCAATCCGAAGAATCTGAGGAAAAAAATTAGAAAAACCCTAAAATTCGACAAAAAAATTGTACCGAGATGTTGAATTAGGCGAGCGAACCAGCCTTTTAACCGGGAAAAATTGATACAGGGAAATAATGCATAGAAGGAAACCATAGGAAAGCTAAAAACCGGAAACAACAAAAAAACCTGAAAGAGGAGATATTCGGTTCGATCTGCAGACACAGCCTCGGAGGCGATGAAAAAACTGAAGAATAATGTAATAATTATGAGGAACACGCAACAAAAGGTAAGGGATGAGATACAACTGAATACCTCTGGAGATATAGCTGACGCGCCGAAATGGCGAGGCACGAAGTGGCTTCGTCTTCGAGAAAACGCGTATCTGTCTGCAACTCCTCTTTCTCTCTCCCTAACGCCCGGTTAACGGCAATGGAGAGCGGAGTCGTTGTAATTTGTAGCCATCGCCGCCGTTAACTCTCCAGCGATTTGAATCGGCGGCTGCGATCGTTCGAGGCGTCGTGATCGCGCGTAAGATCGGGCAGCCGCCGCGTGCGACTTAGCTGGTTTGATCTGGACCCTCCAGTTGTACTTCCCCGCGGAAGTTTAGATCGGACGGCTAAAATTTAGATCGTCATCCACTCCATAGCTGGAATGTTGATCGGACGGATGTATGGGTAGCTGGAATATTGACTTCTGGTTCGGAAATGGCAATCCGATCATGATTGTCATGATCATGATCAATCCTTGGTTGATCGATCAACTAAGGATGATTCTGATTATATTGGTCTCGATCTAATGATCAATGCCGTGAATTAGGTGAGTTATCCAATCATTGATTGATCAAATCAATCGATTGACCAAGGATCGCTCGTGATCACGATGATCATGATTGGACCGCTGTTCCCAAAAAGAGGTCCAATAAGCCAAGTCAAGGCCCATTAAGACTAATTTATAATAGAGTAAATAGCCGGATCTATCCCAACCTTTTTTCTCTTTCCTCAATCTATCCCAGCCGCTGACATGGACTTAAATTAAGTCCAGCTGGCGCCCCCATTGTGTCCACTTCAGCCGCCTCCTTCCATGTCAGCTGCCTCCCTCCCTCCCTCCCTCCCTCCCTCTCTCTCTCTCCCGCCTCCCTCTCTCTCCCTCCCTCCCTCCCTCTCTCTCCCGCCTCCGTCTCTCTCCCTCCCTCCCTCTCTCTCCCTCTCTCCCTCTCTCTCCCTCTCTCCCTCTCTCTCCCGGCCTCCCTCTCTCCCTCTCTCTCCCTCCCTCCCTCCCTCTCTCTCCCGCCTCCGTCTCTCTCCCTCCCTCCCTCTCTCTCCCGGCCTCCCTCTCCCGCCTCCCTCTCTCTCCCTCCCTCCCTCCCTCCCTCCCTCCCTCCCTCTCTCTCCCGGCCTCCCTCTCTCCCTCTCTCTCCCTCCCTCCCTCCCTCTCTCTCCCACCTCCGTCTCTCTCCCTCCCTCCCTCCCTCTCCCGGCCTCCCTCTCTCCCTCTCTCTCCCTCCCTCCCTCCCTCCCTCCCTCTCTCTCCCGCCTCCGTCTCTCCCTCCCTCCCTCCCTCCCTCCCTCTCTCTCCCGCCTCCGTCTCTCTCCCTCCCTCCCTCCCTCTCTCTCTCCCACCTCCGTCTCTCTCCCTCCTCCCTCTCTCTCTCCCCGGCCTCCCCTCTCTCCCTCTCTCTCTCTCCCTCCCTCTCTCTCCCGGCCTCCCTCTCTCCCTCTCTCTCCCTCCCTTCCTCTCTCTCCCGGCCTCCCTCCCTCCCCCTCTCTCCCGGCCTCCCTCTCTCCCTCTCTCTCCCTCCCTCCCTCTCTCCCGGCCTCCCTCCCTCCCTCCCTCTCTCTCCCGGTCTCCCTCCCTCGCTCGCTCCGGCGTCCCGCCCTCCCTCCTCCCTCCCTCTCTCTCTCCCTCCCTCCCTCTCTCTCTTCGTATGACTGCATGCAGCCTCGCCTACGCGCTGTTGATCGACAATCACTCGGTCGATCCCGAGGAAATCGCGCTTCAGACGAAGAAGCTGTCCGGCGTTTTGGATGTGTACGAGAAGAGACTGGCGTCTTTGAGATACTTGGCTGGAGACGAGTTCACGCTGGCGGATCTCGTGCATCTGCCCAACTCTCACATCCTCGTCAACAACACGGAGAAAGGACGTTGTCTCTTCAAGTCCAGAGACAATGTGTATCGTTGGTGGGAGGATATCTCTTCCAGGGACTCGTGGAAGATGGTGCTGGAGTTGCAGGGAGAAGGTCCGACGCTCCTCGGAAAGTAGACCGTCTTCTGCGTTCTTTCATGTTCCCCCTCTCTTTTACACCGTTTCTTGTTGATTTCGTTCGGGTTGTCATGTTCCGGTTCGTCTGAAATTCTATCGGTTCTACTTTGCGGAATTTTTATGACGTACTCTTCGGAAATCCACAGAATCAAAGAACTCAAAGAAGAATCGAAGAACTCTCTCTCTCTCTCTCTCTCTCTCTATCTATCAGACAGAGTTCAAGTTCATAGCCATCTTTTTATCAGAAAACTCTCCGTCTATTGACCACCAAGATGATAAAGAAATTAGGAATTAAATATAACTTACATAGAAGAGGAAACGGTACAAGGAAAATATAACATAGATGGTCTTGCGACTTTCTGACTATGCAAATATTTATCTTTCTAGTCCTTCTCTCGATGCATTGAATTAATGATTATTTTCTACCATTATAAATTTTTTTTGCAAAGTTTTCTTATTGAAATTGTATTAGAATTTCAATGACGGGGATGTAAGCCCCTGACTCAGAAGTTTCACAAAATCACCTTGTATGGTCAAAGCTCTGAACTTTTCATGCGTCATGACCATGAAATCAGATCCTAACTCGACATAAACTTTGCCAAACGACGTGTAGAGTTTCATCATGTTATCATTCTACAGACTTGGGAAACAGTTTTAGGGGGGGAACAAGGAACGCCGGCTGTCCTCTATTTGCATTTTGTTCCTTGGCTCGACTGGACTCTCTCTGTCGCTCTCTCACTCTCTCTCACACAAGAAATTCGAAGCAAGAAAGCCGCTTCAGCTTCTTCACTCAGACGCCACCGCGGAAGCAACGAAGCAGCTAGTTCGAGGTAGATGTTTGCGTGACAGAGAGAGAGAGAGAGAGGCCTGTTCTGCCTTAGGTTTCTCCCAAAGCACTGGCTTTCTTCTTTAGTTTTCATCTTTTTACTTTACAGAGATTTTTGCGTAAGCAAGCAAAGCACAAAATTCCCTGACTCTGACCATCGGATATGTATAAAATCCTACACTCTGTCATGCACGCAGAGTCGAAACAAAAGAATACCCTGTTTCATTGGTTTATCCCTTCAACGCCATGGCCAGCGTTAAGATCTTCGGTTCTCCCACCTCGACTGATATGGCGAGAGTTCTGGCCTGCGTTTTTCGAGAAGGACGTCCACTTCCAACTTGTCCGCGTGGACGCCTTCCACGTTAAAGAGCATCATTTCGAGAAGCTCAAGATCCAAGTAATCCGTCTAACCACCACTAATACTACCTCTACGAAGAGAGAAAGGGAGGGAGGAGGGAGGGCGGGACGCCGGAGCGAGCGAGGGAGGGAGACCGGGAGAGAGAGGGAGGGAGGGAGGGAGTGAGGGAGGGAGGGCGGGAGAGAGAGGGAGGGAGGGAGTGAGGCCGGGAGAGAGGGGGAGGGAGGGAGGCCGGGAGAGAGAGGGAGAGAGGGAGGCCGGGAGAGAGAGGGAGGGAGGGAGGGAGAGAGAGGGAGAGAGGGAGGCCGGGAGAGAGAGGGAGGGAGGGAGGGAGGGAGAGAGAGGGAGAGAGGGAGGCCGGGAGAGAGAGGGAGGGAGGGAGAGAGACGGAGGCGGGAGAGGGAGGGAGGAGGAGGGAGGGAGGGAGGAGAGAGAGAGGAGGCGGGAGAGGGAGGCCGGGAGAGAGAGGGAGGGAGGGAGAGAGACGGAGGCGGGAGAGAGAGGGAGGGAGGGAGGGAGGGAGAGAGAGGGAGGCGGGAGAGGGAGGCCGGGAGAGAGAGGGAGGGAGGGAGAGAGACGGAGGCGGGAGAGAGAGGGAGGGAGGGAGGGAGAGAGACGGAGGCGGGAGAGAGAGGGAGGGAGGGAGGGAGGGAGAGAGAGGGAGGCGGGAGAGGGAGGCCGGGAGAGAGAGGGAGGGAGGGAGAGAGACGGAGGCGGGAGAGAGAGGGAGGGAGGGAGGGAGAGAGACGGAGGCGGGAGAGAGAGGGAGGGAGAGAGGGAGGCCGGGAGAGAGAGGGAGGGAGGGAGAGAGACGGAGGCGGGAGAGAGAGGGAGGGAGGGAGGGAGAGAGAGGGAGGCGGGAGAGAGAGGGAGGGAGGGAGGGAGGGAGGCGGCTGACGTGGACACAATGGGGGCGCCAGCTGGACTTAATTTAAGTCCATGTCAGCGGCTGGGATAGATTGAGGAAAGAGAAAAAAGGTTGGGATAGATCCGGCTAAAAAAAAAGGTTGGGATAGATTAGGGAAAGTTTAAAAAGGTTGGGATAGATCCGGCTATTTACTCTATTATAATAATATAATTGAAGCAGATTCTAGTAAACTGCAAATTCCCTTAATGGGCCTTGAAAAATGTTGTTTGATAATTTGCAAAAGTGATAAAAATAACTATATGGGAGCAGGGTTGATGTTAACGTCAACCATGGTTAAAGGATTGATGTTAGATTATGGGGGTAGTCATACCCCCATAATTTAAGAGAGAGTAAAACAAACATGAAATTTGAAACCTAAGGTTTAAAAATGGAGATCAAGAGGTCACCTTATCTACATTCACATTATTGAAGTACGCAGGTTACATAATTTGATGAATATCTTGATAGTGTTCTTGGGTTCTGGTGTCGATACGAGCATTTTCCAAGAAAATAATCAAATATCTAACTTCAAGGTTGGTGACACTGACGTTTACTTTCAATTACAATTCAATAAAATGTATAACTTTGATGATAAACCATTCAGGTTCAATATAGACTATGAATTGAAAGTGATGCCACATTTAGAATTACGCGTCGCATAAACCCAATTAATTGTGAAAATGTATATCCATATTTATGTTTCTATATAGTAATTATTCTATCACATTTATATTTAAATTGCATTTTTGAGTGAAAAAGATAATATCTTCATTTTTTAAAAACCTTTCAACTTTCTAGCTTTAGTCTTGGATAATGTGATTGATTGAATAGTTTGTCACTAATTGCAAGTTAGTAATGATGGATCTTGAGTTTGCATCTTGATTCATTACATAATCAGATACATAAAAAAAACAGAAATAAACTCATACCTGAATTCATGGGATGATTCTTCATCTCTGAAGAATTCTGAAGTAGAGAATAGTCTTCTTCAATATCCCCAAGATAACCCCCTGATCTCTAGAAAAAAATGATAATCTATCTAGAGGGTTATATGGATTGGGTTACTCAAGTGGACTATGGCCTCCTATTTATAGAGAATGACGAGAGCTTAAGCCTCTAATCAATAATTAGTCATCCCATTATTGACTAATAACTGATTTCATTGCCTCTACACATAAATGACCTTCACACACATAAATGAATGTCTTAATCTTTTCAGTAAACATAATTGAATCACTTAATAGAATTAAATGATAGCTAATCCACAATAATATATAAGTATGTCCACTTAATAGAGATTAAACCTAACAAATAATGAATAATATCAAATTTGGTGATAGTCTTTTGACAAAAAGTGGTGGTAGCTTATTGGCCGAGTAATCTCAGTGGCCAAGTTGTGAGTCCTAGGAGCTTCTAATGATACATATACAAAAATAAAAGTAAGACAAAGAGGAGGAAGGAAGGAACTGAAAAATAAGAGGAGTCAAAGAATAAGAAAAATAAGAAAAGGAGAGTGAAGAAGCGAAGGAAAATAAGATGAAAAATTAAAGAGGAGCTATAGAAGAAGGGAAAAAATTAAGAACACGAGGGGTGAAAAAGAACGAGAAGAGGAATAAGACTAACATTAGGTTCGTGTCCTATATACATTAACAAGATCATGGCCTGAGCACTGGAAAATAGAAATTTAAATTCTTGGAGGTTTTTGGAGACTTAGAATTGCACTCAAAAGTTATACAAAATTGAATTATATGTCCTATGCATCATTAATTGTGAATATTGTTTTCAAAATTCCACGTAGTAGGGTTTTAGTTATTCTAGAAAATGTGAGTCGACCTATTTGGGCCCAATGGTGTCATTATAGTTACTTTCTATTTCTAGTGGTAAGGTCTACCTCACTATGTAAGGAGTAGAGGCCCTACATTTGGTTCCTTGAACTCTCTTCCCATCTTGAGTTTTCTTGTGCACTAAGAGCCCAAGGGTTTCTTCGGCTCCTCCTTTTGCATATTTATGCATGCCCATCACTTCCATTTTGCTCTTCGTTTAGACCTTTGTGACTACAACTAAGTTTTTCCAATTGGAGTTCATTTGGGTATCCATTTTCTGGTTTTTTTTTTTCAAGGAACTCTTTTACGAATTCAATTGAAATTATTTAGTTAGAATAAACGTGAATCAGACTGTGCACATCTCACATATTGTATTACAAAACATTATATTCATTTTGTTAGAATATGGCCTAATAGGGTTTGCCTATTAGAGGACTTTAGTCTCAGATGGGGCATATCTTTGTTATTTTTTCATATTCTAGTCTATATATAGAGGCTTGTAATTTCTTCTTAAGGATCTATTATTAAAGGTTATCACTATTCATATGGTATCAGAGCGAAAAATATTTTACCCTAGAAAAAATTTTTCTAGGGTTCCTCTAGCTGCCACCTCTGCTCCATTGCTATTGTCACTCTTCCGTTGCATCTACTACACTACTAGTGCTACTATCTAGGGGGGCCAAAGGTATTGTCGTCCGCCCCCTTTCTCTCTCTTTCAACCATCCACCTTGGACTACTGCCACAGATCCAACTACAACTGTTGGCCCCTTGGGCTGCTGCTATCACTCACTTGGGTCATAATAACTAGCCCCTATGGCCATTTTCATCATTCCCTAGGGCAGCAATTGCTGCCCCCACCCCCAGGGCTGCAGCCACCAACCCCCCTAGGGGATGATCTTTTATTTCACTCAATCAATCTGCCATATTTCTCGTCAACAATCCAACATTTGCATCCGTGCAGGTTGCCATTTTATTCAAGACAAGGTCTTGTGGGGGATCTTATCTCTACTAAATACACCTTTACTTTGGAGCAGCTAGCAGATATCTTTACTAAATGTCTCATGGGCGAGTTTGATGATTTACTTTGTAGTAGATCAAGACATGATCGATATTTGTGGCAAGCTACTCTCTTCTCAAACACATAAACTTAGAAAAACATAACTTTCAAAATATGAGGCATTTTTTTATTAAATTTGTGGCATTATATGATAAATTTAATTTTCTACATTAAAAAAACAATGAGAAATTTAATTGATTTTAAAAATGAACCAAGTCAAAATTTATAATTGACTTCATTTTGTTCTCATTCTTCTCTTCTTCTTTCCAAAGTTTCAAAAGCCTAAAATCAGACATATGAAAACACAATATATAATTAGAATTTTCAGATGTCTGGCCTAAAGAAAGTCAAACACACGTAAACAAAAAATTAATGATAAAATCATGCAAAATAACATAGTGCTTTAAAGATACATGAATTTGTGACAACATGCATCATAATGATACGAATTACGCATTAAAAATAGTTAATAATCATGTAATTCAATGTAAGAAATACATGCTATCATTGTGTCGTAATTTAATTGGACATTGTAACTTACTTTTGGGCAACAAATCATGAGCAAACAATCAAAGTGAAGGGAGTGAATGCTGCCTAAATTTGTTTGGCCAAATAAAATGGTGCCACGTGTCACAATCTAGAAACATGCATGTGAACCATGCATTAAACAACCCAATCTAGGTCATCTTTTATTTCTCTCATCTTCTTAAAGCCTCTCTGCATAGAAATATGAGGATATGATCATCCAAATCGACTGACCTCTTTCATTCTCAACACCCTCACTCTCAATCTCCTCTCTCTCTTCTTATAATCAGGGGAGACATGGCTAATCTTGGCAGTTGCATCCCCTTAAATTGGTGATTTAATGGCTAAGAATGTTTCATGTTCCCCCTTATGCTTGTCTCCCATTTTTCCTCGTGTTTCTCTCCATTATTGCCTTACATTTTGGTTCTAGCCAAGTGAAATAGTAAATCTGTGATCCTCGATGTATTCTTGAACATTTTGAGTGATTTTTACATTGTGTTTTTCCACTAAATTCATTGGGAGCACTCTTTTTTATGATGTATAATTCTCTTGTATTTTGAAGCATAATCAGTGTGATTGTGCATGGGTAGCCTCAATCTTGTGTCGATAGGTTCATATAGGGTTAATCCATCAAATTGATGTTTAGATAGAATGTAATTTTATAGTTATATACATATAATCATGATTTTAACTCTCATGCACCTCTTCTCGCTTTGAATTCTATCCACAATTATCATTCAATTCTCTCTTGATTTCTACAAAGCTACACTCATTGGAAATTTCTTTCTTTCCTATTTTCCAGCTTTGTCTTCCGCTAAGTTATATTTTTAATCACCAATTTCAATGAGTTGAGAATTTTTTGTATGTAATTTTTTGTTTTTGACTATCACAATTATGCTAAAAAGTAGGTCATATATTTGTATACACTATGATTTTTCTTAAAGGTAATTGTATAGTGAAGATGGGTTCGTTCGTCACCAGTATTCTAAGAGATTAATTCAAGGATTGAGATGTAATGAAATCTTTCGCTAAGATAGTAGAAACTTTGGAGAAAGAGTTTTTTTATGATTTATTCCTTGACCGATTAGAGTTTGACACTTGACATTCCCCAAGTAAATCATGAGATTTCTCACAAACAAAGGATTATACAGACAAGGTAACCGATAAAGTTAAGGTTACATACAAGAGTTTTCATATCTTTTAGAGCATGTGGTGTAGCTTTGTATCCAATGTGTTGACAACTCAACTTATTTTTTAGGTTAAATTTATTATTGATTAATTAATAAATATGGTAATATAGTTAATTAATAAGGTTAACTAATAAGCATTACATAAACCTAGAGAGTCACACACATAAATTTTATGGATGTTTATAGATATAGATATAATTATGAGGATTTTTGGTGAAAATTTCATGTACCCAATATTTATAATAAGAGAAGACTAACCACAACTTAAGGATCATATTCATGCCTTGTGAAAACTCTCTCTTTTCTTCTCTTTCTCTCTTGGTGAAGAGCGTTGAAGAAGAAATCCAATTATTTGACAATCTAGAGGATATCACAAGGGGCTGGACACTTGAATAGCTTTGAGAACTCCTTTCATGAACTATGTAATTATGAATTCTAATCTATAATAGATTATAGGATCATTGGTTCTTTTATGAAAACTAGGCCCTCCATCTTCTTTGTAAACAATCAGATTTTTTTTAGCACATCGAGGTGTATTCTAACTATGTACATACCAAAGTCCTTAAAGAGCTTATCACAAATCCCAAGACATTTTTGTTGTAGTAGCTCATACATCTTCACCAAGGGCTTGAGTAGTACCTTTTACCCCTAATATCAAGTTGGGCATCTATGCTCCATCTTGGGGGGAGTGTGAGTGGGCCTATTTGACCCTTATAACATTAGATAACTCCTTTTGCTTTGTGTTATCTTTGTTCTTGTGCTTCAAATATACTTAACTACTCAAAGGGAGTGGGCTGATTGGTGTTGTGCAACCAAATTATGGCCATTATGAGTTGAGTCCTCAAATTCTCATTCAAAATCAATTAACCAATAAAAGTTTCAAAGGAAAAAAATAGTAGAACTTAAAATACAGTGAAATATTGTAAATGAATTATTATTAGAGGGATAAGAATATAATAAATTCGATTTACCTCCCACATGATTTTCATTACTTTATTTCCCAATGTTACGCATATATAAAACTTATATTAATCTCTATGGAAAAATTCTTTTTTCTCAAATTTGTGGGTGATAAAATTAGGTTTGATAGAAACTTCATAACAATTTTAAAACTTTATGTCTCTTTAATTGCTTGCCTAATCCTAGATAAATAGTTCTATTTTTTTTCCCATTTATTTCTTTTTTCACTAAAAAGAAATATCACAATAGAAGACATATGAGAATTTGTGTTACCTCTAATCTTGAATTATGTACAAAATTTTGTTCAAGTACAGAATATGTTTTGCATGATTCTTCATGTGATATGTTTGATTTGTTAAAATTCCTCAATTACCAAGCCATTTCATCATTAATTTTGATTTCCTAAACACTATAAAGTCTTATCTTCATCTATTTTGATCAACCTAAAAATACTTAAATCTGTCCTTTCTTGAGGCAACATTTTTCATGTCAGCATTCAACATCTAAAAGAATTTGGAAAAGAAAATTGGAATTTCAAGAGGTTCTAAAAAGGAAAAATATACCACAAGGTAAAGTTTTGTTGAAAATAAAAGAGCACCAAATTACAGTTGACAACCTAACACGCTTGAAAGCATGTGAGATCATTAATAGGTTTTTAAACCCATTTGGGGAAGAAAAGACAAGAAGCCCATTGACCCCCACAAGAAAATTAGGGTTCTCCAAAACCGAACGAGATTTCGGTAAACCAAACCGAACTAAAACTGATGGTTCTTAAAATTTTCGTAAACTGAAATCCGATTTCGGTTTCGGTTTTTCAATTCAGTCTCATCGAATTGAAATTTCATTTAATTTGGACTAACAATCTCTCACCAAATTGAAACTTCATCTCTTTGGCACTCATGCACGCGATGGTTCAACATACCCTCATCTCTGCGACAGTTCGACATGCTTTTTCCCTTTTTTTATTTCTCTCTTCTTTGAGATTTCCATCTTGATCCCCTCCATTTTTCATAATAAGGGTCTTATATCTTATTTGTCTCTCTCGTGCCTTTTATAGAGACATGAAGATTGATGAAAAGAAATCTACAACGACGTAATGTAAACATATCATCATATATTCCATTTCTTATTATGATACAATTTTGATGATTCTCATGAATTATGGTCAAGGCATCTCATGGTCATCATGCTTATCTATCTGATTATTTGGCCTTTTTATGCTTATCTAGTGTTATTTTATGTTCTTTTATTTGGATGGTCAAACTAGGTCAATGCTACTGCAGAAGTGATTTTATGATCTGGTTGGTTAGAGCACAAACTTGATATTTGGTCCAATCATTGATAAGTCTCTGAGCAGCCAGGCTAGTAAAAAAATCTGAAGTCAACTTAAAGATTTATTGTCCATGTTTCATAGATCCAATCCCCATCTGATCATGACACAGTTCTTATGAATTAAGCAGATGATTTGAAGTAACATCATGGGAAGTGGAGGATATGATGCCATGTTTACATTACATAGTTGTAGATAAAGAGAGTATGATCATTTAAAGTCAGCATTGTTTTTGTAGAGTTAATCTACATATGCTCATTGATGATGGATTAAGAGTTGTATGATCTCAGTGAGATTCGTATAATATAGTGCTCTTGAGGGATTTTCAGAACATGATCATTCATCTAGAGTTTATGGTTGGTCAAAGTAAAAGTCCATTCTATGATTAATGGAAGAATATGGTCTGATGCTGATTTTATAGGATAAGGTTAGTCAAGTGGATTAACTTTAAAGGATTATGCATGCAGGTGAGCATTACTCTCATTGCCACTAGCTTCAAATGGCAAGAAGAATTTGAGGGCAGCAGAACCTTGCAAGTAACATCTCTCTTTGCTTGTCTAGTTTCCCTCAATCAAGGCAAAGAGATGAACATCTATGTGCCTCTTCCTTTCACAACATCTTTTCATTAATCTTCCTCTCATATCGTCTCTTCTTTCGTCAAGATCATCAATCGACATAGAACTTTTCTCTCATTGTTGCACCTGACTCTTCTAATTCTCTTTTTTTTTATAATTGTTTATCATTAGAAATATTATTATAAACTATTTTAGATTATTATCTTAAGTTCCTAATGTGTTATATGTATGTTATTAAGAAGTGATGATCTCTTGTTATTTGTTTGTTAAACATGTAAATATATGTATACAAACTATAATGTTATACAAATCTTAATTTTTGTTCAACGCAAATAATACATCAACCAAAAGTATAGGTTTAACCGAATCGACACTAAACGATACCGTCACCATCATCGAACTGAAGTTAGGTAAAGGTTTTTCTAAAAACCAATACCGACATCACGACTAGAGAACCCTAGAGATATACGACAAACAAAGGGCATTTTTCTAACCTTTCTACTTTAAGAAAATGAAATCTGCTACAATCTTTTTGTTACAATTTCCCTTGATAAAGATAATGGAAATCATAAGTGGCCCTCAAATCTTCTTGGACTCCTTGGCTCATGAAAAATCCCCTGAGAAAAAGTTTTCACCATCTACCTTTTTATGAAGGTTGAGATGCCCTAATTTATCAATTTTCAAGCATGTCTAGACAAAGCAACTAGAGGGAGCAACTCAATCTTTATCTTGACAACATGTTTAACTTTGGAGTTCTGAGGTGCTCAACACTAGACCAATTCAGATCGATTGGATTACTTCAGACTTCTGTCTGAATGTTGATTAACCTTTCAATTCCATCATCAAAGGCCCAATTCTCATTCTATTACTCTGAATGCTGGCTTCCAATGAGAGCAGGATATCCCTCTCTCAGCATCCAATGTCATATTTGCACTTGGTGAATGGTGATCCAAAGATGATCATGATCAGGTCAATGGGCCTCGAGCACAGTGACGATCTAATCATCGTAATGATCTATTTGCATCAATACAACCAGGTATATGATAGTCGGTCGATCAATCTGATCTGATGATCGCCTCTGGAAAATCTGTCAAAAAATGAAAATAGATTAAAAACGGAATAAGCTTAACAAAATTGACAAAAATACCACAACAATCTGACCATGTATTGTTATTTTAAGGGACTGATCACTGATTGACTGCAAAGTGGATCACTCCCTCGATAGATCAGTTGGCTTTGATCACTGATCGGTCAAAAGCCAATTTAGAGTAATCAGTGATTGGATTGCCACAGTCGATCATGAAGATCCAAACCAATCACTGATCGCCATTCACTATATGGAAAGTTCCCCCAACAATCCTAAATTGATGAATTTTCTTTTATATTTTCTTCAAAATATCAGGTAAAATCTAAATTTCAGGCAATTTTTGTTTCTTGGGATTTCAGAAAGTCTGGGGATTCTCTGAACTATTGGAACTTTTCACTGATTTTGACTTTATTACACAAAAAGAAATTTAAGCAATTAATTATGACGTTCATAAAAAAGTCTTGACCTCCCAAACAATGATATATGAAAAAGATATCCTTCCCCATCATTTCAACTCTTCTTCAGGTGAAAGTGCAAGGAATCAAATCAATCAGGGTAACCTTAACTGCACAAAACTTTTTAATCACATTTCATTGATATTCAAAAAGATAAGTCAGGAAGAAGATAGGACCAAAGGGATGTTAAAAAAAATAACCTTCCATCCCAACTTCCACTCACCTTCTGTTAATGCACATGGAATGGTCAACAGATAGGGGTTAGGAGTGGTCCAGAGTCTTCGATGACCGGCGAGGACCAATTATCTCACAGTGCCAGCTGGAGGGGCTTAATCGCCTTTGGGTGCGTGGCCTGTTACTCCGGCGCACATAAGTGACTGCTGCCTCTGAGCAACGTCTCATGGTAACAGTCTCCTCAGAGTCTACCCTTTCCGGCTCAGAGCCTGTTTCTGAGCCTGAAACCCTAGCTCCCCCTGGCGCCCTCTCCATAGGTTTTCCAACTGATTCAAAATCCTCCAGCTCCTCTTTTGCTGCCTGGTTGCTTATTAGAATATCATCACCAAGCTGTAATCCATGAAGAAAATGATCATCATACAGGCCCACTTACCCCTCCCTCTCTCTACCTCTTCCTCTCTTGTCCCAAAAAAACAGGTAAAAGCTAATAAAAACTCACATCCATGCCACCAATTCGATCAGCAGAGAGAAGGTTGACAGTGCACTCAATGATGTTCGGTGGTGGCACTCCCTCGAAGCTCGACATAGCACTTTCACTCAAGGGTAAGTCATCCGTCTCATACTCTGAGAGGTATATTGGCAGCTCAGGGGAGGCACTGCGGCTGCGGCTGCGGCTGGCTGCGGCTTCAAGGGGCAGAACAGGCGTGGTCAACGTCAATTCCCCCGCATCATCACCCAGGTCCAGCTCAGCCCTAAGTTTGAGCACCCTCTCCTGGAGAGCTTCTATCAGTAGATAGACGATCTCATGACTGCTCTTACTCTCTTCCAGGTCAATGGTCGGCCAGTCATGGTCAACAGCCAACCCATCATGGCCCTTAGCACTTCCATCAATCAGGCCTAAAACAGTCAACAAAAAGTCAAACAAAATTCAGCATAGTGAAAGTGGACATGTTAAGGCATGACAGACTCACCATTTTCTCCAAGCCCATCATCAAATGAGACCGCGTCAGCTTCTGACCCTTTTTCTGAAGCAGCTTTTCACCATCAATTCAAATGAAAAGAAAATCAACTAGAGAGAGAAATAGGAGTACCAAGGAGAGAGAAAATGTGATGGGAAGCAATGTACGCCGAAAGATCCACACTCTCCTCGTATCTCTTTCGCTTTCTTCGTCTCATGGCACGTGGATTAAGTTTAAAGGAGAGAGAAACTGTACTCCTTGAAGAATTAGCTGCAGAAACAGCGACCATGTGAGCAGATTTCACAGTTTCCACTGCCAAGAGGCGTTGCTTGCGCTTCAAGTTACGAGATTGGAGTTCCTTGATCCGTAGCTCAAGCCAGTTACATCTCCATTTCACAGAGCGGATGTACCTTTGCCAGTGATTAGTCAACTTCTTCCTCCTGCAAACACCATATCAGTCAACACCTTCACCTAAGTAATGCCCTCTTGAAGCGAAAACAAAGATTGGAGTTCTCATGATAAAATTCAACAGTGAGTGGAGAAGTCAAAAGCCAATAAAAAGATTTGATCCAGTACAGGAAACAGACCTGCATAACCTTAAACCCTTACTGGTGCGAGTGGAATCACTGCTTTCCGTGTCACTTGGACCTTGCTGACCCTTCTCATTCGAATCAGAAGTTTCGCCAAATGAGCTTGAGTACTCTGCAGCATCTGCATCATCCTCTCCACAAACAGGTTCAGTCAATTGACCCGAAATGCTAGGGCATCCAACAACATCTATATCTATGTCATCTTCCGTGTCATGATTTAGATCAGGCGAGTTCTTCATGTTGAATTTCAAGTGTTCAAGATCAGTGGGGCTGACAGTTATATTGTCCGGCAGAGATCCAATGGGTTCTAATTTGGGTTTTTCCTCCAGAGCATTAGAATTGCACTCCATCATTGTTAAGAAATTAGACGCAACCTATATGAGCAAAAATAAAGATTTAGTCTATATCATAATGAGGAAATGATAGTTCAGGAAAAAAAATTATAAACTGCGCAACACAACAAAAGACTATTATTATACAGATTTTCTTCCAAAAAAGGGTTAACAAATTTTTCAAAATTGAGCATATTAAAATGATAAAAAATCACATTTCTATTTTTAAAAATTTTGGTAATTTTTAATTCTTCGAGCTAGTAAACTTTCATTTTTCATCTGGATCAAAGTCCCTTTGATTATCTCAAATTTGATTGGGATCAAAATGTTCTTGGCGTCATTGTCTGAAATCCGAAGACGTACGCTGGGAAAACATTATCGATTCAATTGATAAAAGTGGTCGAGTTATAAATAAACAAGAAATATACCAAAACCCTAAAACACGATATTTCAATATCACAGGGAAACTAAAACCCTAGTTCAGAGAATCTGACAAAGTCTGCACAATAACTTCAGAAATTCAACTCAGAAATCAAATGGGAGATCCAAAACACAATCGCGGAAGCCCCTCTTTAAAGAAGAACCAACGGAAAGTAAATCGTGCAATCGAAGAAAGAAACGCTGAAAACAGAAAATAAAACGAAAAAACTGTAAAATCTTCCAGAAATTTAACGCGAATAACCCTCGAAACGCAACGGAGCAAGAGATACAGAAAATCAAACCCTAGAGCAAAATCCCCCAAATCATCATAATAGGAGAAATCCGACAGAAACTACAGTAGCTTACCGCGATTGGGACCTCTGAGAAAAGGATTTTCGGATGGAGGAACTCAAAGTGGGATCGAGGAACTCAAAGTGGAATCGAGGAGGAAGGGATGAAATTAAATATGGAGGAAGAAGACACCTGGGAGGCTGGGACAAGAGTTTTATTTACCCAAGAGCCGATCACGTAATCGAATCAATGCGATCTGGTCGACGATCGAGATCGAGCCCGATTTCTAGAATCGTAGTCAACGATTCGCTTCGATTCGATCAAGATCGAGATCATTTGAATCGTATTTCCTCCCTCTTTTTAATCTTTATCCATATTCCCATTAAATTGTATAAATACCACCCAATTATGTCTACCATAATCATACTTTATTGTGTTAATACCCTCCATTTATCTCTACAATATTCCTACTTTATTGTCTTCATTATCCCATTTATCTCTACGATCTTCCTACTTTATTGTATTAGTACCCTCCATTTATCTCTATCAATTTCTTATTTTATTGTACTAATACCCTCCATTTGTATCTCTGACATTGATTGCTTGTCTATATGAAAATATTGGATGTCAATATCAAGGTGAATATTGGTATCAAATACAACTAGTTGATCAAATGATATCAAGAGTTATCTGATATCCTCTTTAGGCATTAGATATCAAAAAAAGTGGGTGTCATAGACTATCGACATCGGTCCCAGTACCACAAACTTTCTCCTGCTAGATTTTGAGGTCGATAAACCTTCCAAAATTTTGATCAAAACATCAAGTGTAGGGGAATACATTGAATCGGATATTCAAAATATTGATGCGCCAAGAACAGATGATTGTATCAACTAGTATGTATGAGAAAAATATACTTATCGGGTTCTCTTTGATGGATATTATGTGACCTATAAGCCAATCACACTTTCATGTATCTTGTTTATGTTCATTGAAATGAAATTTATTCATTGTCATTCTTGTGTGATGTTTGCAATGAAGTCCATGAGCATATGCAATGACTAAGTGAATTATGATGAGATCATAATATAGTGATCACTAGTCTTTAAACATATGTTCTAAACATTCCTATTCGTGGGATATTTGAGAAGGACACCGAATTATCAAGAAAGAATAGCACTATCTAATCCATCTCATATGATAAGTATGGCTCATCCTATAGCCATCCGTGTGGAGACACTAAGGATAGATAATGGGTGCTCTTTGGAGAGAGAGTTCACTGAATTGATTTGTATGAATCCCTGAATGGTATTATACTTGACTGTCAATTAGGTTGATTCATGTCATGGTTATGTATGTGGTCCTTTGACTTGAGACACCAAAGACATCTTGTGAATGGATGATCGTGTTTTGATTATGACTTACGAATCCCTAGTCACAGGATATCTAAAACGTTATATATTGGATACGACATGAAGTCCACGAAGATGATTGTGTGATCAAGATGGGATCATCCGCCCTCGGTATTTGAGGAGATTGACTCAAGGTAGTAGAATTATTGAAGAAGGAGTTCTTGATGATTTCTACACGCATCAGTACTAACTAGAGTGACCGATTAGAATTTTACAGTTGACCACACCCTAAGTTATTCATGAGTCTAATGTGGATGAAGGATTATACATACATGGTAATCGATGACGGGAAGGTTCCATAAGTGAGTTCTTACATACTTCATATCTCCTAGTGTACGTGGTGTAGCTTGGCACCCAACAGGCTGACAACTCAACCTTTTTATTGGGTTAAATCAATCCTTGATTAATTAATCTATATGTAGATATAGATAATTAATTAAGGTTAACCAATAAGGTGTTATTTAGTCTATAGAGTTATTAACTAGTGAGATATATGAACCTAGAGAGTCACACACATAAGGTCTATGGATTTTGGTAGATATAGACATAATTATGAGGGTTTTTATGAAAAAACTCAGGGTGCCCATGCAAGCCTTGTGGGAATTCTCTCATTTCTTCTATTTCTCTCTTGGTGAAGAGCTTTGAAGAGGAGATCCAACCATCTTGAGACTGCGTGGATATCACTAGAGGCTACACACTTGAATAGCTTCAAGAACTCCATCAAGAAAACCCTGTAAGTATGTTTTCTCATTCATACTATATGATAGGATCATCTGTTCTCGGAGGCTTGGTGTTTTGAATATTAGATTCAATGTTTTCCGCTGCATTTGATGTTTTGATCAAAATTTCATAAAGTTATCGACCTCAGATCCCATCAATCTTGAAGGAGTTCTTGAAGATATTCAAGTGTATAGCCTCTAGTCATATCCACACGATCTTCAGATGGTAGGATCTCCTTTTCAAAGCTCTTCACCTAGAGAGAATTAGAAGAAAGGAAAGAATTCTCACAAGGTTTACATGAGTACCTTGAGCGGTGGCATTCTCTCCCTATTTATAAACATTTGGTATGTAAATTTTGTATAAAAAACCTTCATAATTATGTCTATATCCTCCAATATTCATAGACCTGATATGTGTGACCCTCTAGGTCTATATATCTCACTAGTTGATAAATATATAGACTCAATAACACCTTATTGACCAACCTTTATTAATCATCTTCATCAACATATAGATTAATTAATCAAGGATCGATTCAATAAAACTAGATAAGTTGAGTTTCCAACCCATTGGGTGCCAAGCTATATCATGTGCTATAGGAGATATGGACTATATACTAACTCCTTTATAAAAACTTTTTATCATCAGTTACCTTGTATGTATAATCTTTCATCCACGCGAGACTCATAAATGACTTAGGGTATGGTCAATTGTCAAACCCTAATAAGTTACCCAAGTTAGCACTGATGTGGGTAAGTTGTTGTTTAAGTTTTTAGATTTAAAATTTATCAAATTAATTTTTTAGAGAAATATTTAATGATTTTCTCAATAAATTAATGTGACTATTTGTTTAAATATTTACAAATTTTCTTGATTATCAAGATTTTGGAATTTTTCTAGGGTTGAGAGATTTTTGGTCTTTTATGATTTTTATTTTTTCTAAAAACATGAGTTTATTTATAAATCTCCAAATCTCAATCTATGGGAATTATCTTTTTTAAAATTTTCAGAGAATCTTAAAAGCTTTTTTAATAATGGTTTTGCATTTTGTTGATTTTTATATTACATAAATAGATATTTTAAGTGATTGGATACACTTCAGAGAGAAAAAAAGATGGAGAGGGAGAAAATGGAGATGAAAGAAGTATGGAGGGGAGAGAGAAAAATTTGGCATATTAGACACACATATCACAGAAAATAGAGAGGTCATTGCAAAGAGAAATAAGATAATTATGGGAGAGATGAGAAGAGATAAAAGGAGAAAAAGAGGGAGAGGAGATAAAATAAATCAAACGTTTAAGAGGGGGGAAATCAGAAGACAAGTTGAATCAAAAAAGAGGAAAAGAAGGAGAATGTGTAAAAGAAATCAGAAAGAAGAAAAAGACCTAAAGACAAAAAGGGAGGAATAAAAGTTAAAGAGGGGAGCATTGGAGAGAGTAAAACGAGAATTCTTGGTAGGGAATGAGAAAGAAATCAAAGAAGAGAGATCCAACGGCCAAAACTTAACCTTAATGATTCGCATCTCTGCATTTCATTAGAGTCGTTGATTGAAGATTAAATGCTCGATCGGACGGTTACGCCCAATTCGTCGTATAAATAAAGATGTTCTTCGACATTGTAAAGCATTCCAGGGCAAATCTAGTAATCAAACTATTTAGACACCAAATCCCTTGAATCTCTTTCTTCCATTTGCCTCTAGACTAATTTCCATATCCACAGAGTGCTTCAAAGTGAGATTTCATTGAGAGAATAGGAAAGAATTGGCTCTTGTACATCAACGATTGTTTTTGAATTCGGGAATGAAAAGTTTTTGATCCAGTGACTAATTGGATCAATTCGAGCACAATCTCGGGTTAGAGATTGTGTTTCATCCTAATCTTCCTTCGTATAGCTTTAGATTTCAATTTTGAATCGTAATTTGAGTCAATTTTAATTTAATTTCAGTTTTTTGTGATTTTTAATTTTAGAAATTTCTCTCTTATTCACTTGATGATTTATCCATGAATCTTGATCCAAATTGAGTGATTTTTGATTCCGTGCATTCGTTTTCAAGTCCTCTTTCCAAAAATATCAATTTTCCTAATTTCTCACCATAATTAATTGTTTGATTTGAACAAATTTCAAAAGATCATCTGAAATTACCCTATTTCTCCGTGGAATTGACCCTTATTCACCACTATACTCCTTAATTCGTGATTATTTGATAAAATTGGTGATTTTGGTATTAGTTTTGACACGAATTGGTGTGTAATCAATGATTGCATCAATTATTTATGTTAGTATGCGAACGACTCAATGGGAGTGAGGGAGAGAAATTGAGAGAGAGAGAGAGAGAGAGAGAGAGAGAGAGAGAGAGAGAGAGCGTTGGGAAACTTAATAATCGATCACGTGAGAAGAATCAGCAAAATGGAAGGTGAAGAAAGTGTAAGAGATGAGGCAAGATGGATGGAGATAGGCAGAAGGAGGAGAAAGACAAATGATGAAGCTAGAGAAAGAGAGGAAGAGAGAAGATTCAGGAGAGAAGCTTGGAGAGAAGGTTATAGAGGAAGAGAGAAGGTTAGAGTGGAAGCGACAAAGAGAGAGAGAAGGGGATAGGACTTACGAGATGAATACAATGGAAGAATGAGGAATAGAGAGAGTTTTAAGAAAAAAGAAGAAGAAGCAGAAGTAGGAAGAGAAAATGGGATCGCACAAGAGATGGCAGAAGAGAGTAAGAGAATGTACGAGGAAGATGAAAACTCCAGAGAAAGAGCAGTGGAAGCTGCGAAAAAGAGAGAACGCGATAGGGGAAAGAGGAAGAACAGGACAAGAGAGGAAGCCAAGAATGTGAAGACAAAAAAATATCACAAGAGATTTGTCATTTGTTTTACATTCTTCCCACTAGAAAAATGCCGACGGACAAAATTTCTAAAAGAAAACCCTAAGAGAGAGAATGCTCGAGGAAGGAGCTGAAGATGTAGTAGAGGCAGAAAAAGGAGGCGTCCACAAAAGAGAGCTTTTTCCCTTTTTGAATCCTTCGAGGAGAGTGCTGAGAGAAATTTCCAAACACGAGAGTCTCCCCCTCAATGGTTTCTTTGACAGGGCTCACAGCTGCTTGCCTTGGACAGCCCATTATGCCCTTTAAACACTTCCATTTTGGAGGATATTGCTACCCTTCCTCTTGTATAGTTCCCCGAAAATAAAAGGACAAAAGTCATGCAAAAAAATTCTTTTTGATGCACTAATATTCTACAAACATCAAGTTATGAGTTGGTAGATGAGATGATATGTTCAAGAGTTTAATAGAGGTAAATGAGAGGAATCCATGGGTGACTATAACTACTTTTTATGTTCTTATCAGCAGGTATGTCTTTGCCCCCCCTGTTGCACTTAGGGGTTCAAACTTAGGGGAGAGTGTTAGAGGGCCGCTCTCTCTCTTCCTCTATCTCTCTCTTACCCTAATCATGGTCTTGGCTCAATATCTTTCTCTCTCTTCTATGAATTTATCCCATTCTCATTCGTGAGCATATCACCTTGTATGCAATATTATTTGGTTTTCTCTTCCTTAACATGTTCAAAGACATTAAAATTTTCAAATTAGTAGTCTCACACTAACGAATTAAAAAATTAAAAAAGGTTATAAAATTTTGCACATTTAGGGGTATTAAATACTTGTTTGTCTCCCTCTTGAACATTCCCAATAGACCTTCACCCTTGCTCTCCTAGTCCGTGCTACTCAATCACTTATGTTAGTTGGGCTAGTGGTTGTGTTCCCCACATGCTGCTCCATCACTCATGTTGTCGGGCCAGTGGTTATGTGCTCGACAGACTTCTAAAAATGTTCATACTCTTTAGTTCTTTCCAACATGAATCTCAAGGCATTAAACTTAAAGCTTTAGGCTAATTTGAGATTTTACTATCATAATTTGATGAAATCAAGTGGGGTTAGTCCAAAGAAATCCAAAATCTAAGGACATGAATGTAAGAGCTGTTCTTGACATGGGTTTTGCATGCCACTTGTACTTTTGTGGGTGCCATAGATTTATACCAATATGAGCTAAGCTAATTTTAAAAGAACTAAGGACAATTCACGCATACAAGTACTTGATAATAGTATCATGGTTCATAATTGAGAATACAAATTCTCATTTTTATTCTTTCTTATCTCATGAAGTATAACCATTTCTTGCAACTTTAAAACCATTTCCTTGCTTCATACGTTGCAGCCAAGACCACCCAACAAATAGATCATCTCCAAGGGACCATTTCTTTGTCATTCATAGGTTGTGATAGAATCTTCAAGTTCCTCCATGGGACCATTTCTTTGCCATGATCTATTATCCACAAACTCCAAGGTACAATTTTGATGATGAGTTCGTAAACCCAAGATGGATGAGGATAAGTTCAAAACCACAGCCTCATATCATACACATGTTGTTTTGTGTGTGACAACCCACAAAATGTTATGGATAATAGATCATGGCAAATTAAACATTAAAAATATATGATTATTAATGCAAGTTAAGGCATAAAACATTCGTGCCACGTGGTAGCATATATGTGTATACGCATGTGCGCGCGCGTGTGCACGCGTCTGTGTGCGGATGTGTTCGTGCGTGTGCGCGTGTGTGAAGAGAGAGTAAGCTTCTTTTCAGGATAACACTATCTCTCTCTTAAGCCTGCACCTTATATATGTGCTGGAATTAATTTTTAAAATTCATGTGGGACTATGTTTCTTGTTTTAAGTGCGCAAGTGATGTGGCATCACGAGGAGTGTTTGATGCGCGCATTGAAGATGAATCGTCAATCTTCACTTACGGCGGGGGCTACGTGGCACAATCCTATTCATCGGTGAATCGTTTTTAAAATGATTTAATCTGAGCCATTGATCTAAGGAGTTATAACAATTGAGATTAAAATCGACGAAATGCATCGGGAGCGTCTGATCAAGATCAAACGGTGAGCGTTTGATGCATTACTTATAATGCACCAGACATGACGAAATCTCGATGGTTTATCTGTGATCTAACGACCATGACTTAACCGTAACAATTCTCATTCCTGCGTTTGATCAGCCATTGATCGAAGATCAAATATTTCATCCAATAGTTACGCCCAATTTTCCCAAGAAATTAAGATGTTCTTTGACGATGTAAAGCATTCTTGGGTTCTTCGAGTAATCAGGTTGTCTAGACACCAAATCTCTTGAATCTCTTGCTTTTAATCACTCATAGATCAATTTCTGCATCTGTAGAGTGCTTAAAAGTGAGATTTCTTTGAGAGAATAGGAAGAAATTGGCTCTTGAACATCAACGATCGTTTTTCGAAATTCGGGAATGAAAAGCCTTTGATCCGTCGAGTAATTGGATCAATTTGAGCGCAATCTTGGGTTAGAGATCGAGTTTCATTCTAATCTTCCTTTATATATCTTCAGATTTAAATTTCGAATCGTAATTTTAGTTAATTTCAATTTCAATTTTGGTTTTTTGTGATTTTAAAATTTTAAAATTTCTATCTTATTCACTAGACATTTTTTCACGAATCTTGATCCAAATTCCATGATTTTTGATTTTCGAGTATTCTTTTCAAAAATATCAATTTTTCTAATTTCTCACTATATTTCATCATCCGATTTGATATAATTTCAAAAGATATTTCAAAATTTTCTTATTTCTCCGTGAATTCGACACTTATTTACCACTATACTTCTTAATTTGTGTTAATTTTCATAAATTTGTGAGTTTGATATTAGTTTTGACACAAATTTGTGTGCATTCAACGACCGAACCAATTCGTTTCATCAAGCTTCACTAGATAAAAACTCAACATAGCACATCCCTCCACTCATAGATCAAGATAAAACAATTTACTGCTCTTGGGGAAATGATGTGTGTCAGAGACTAAATGCATGACCCATGAAGAATGACTTTTCATGTGCAATATTGTTTAAGACTCAAGGTGACCAGGCATAGATGGGGATCTTCATCTACGTCAAATTCTAGCTCCTGTTGCTGAAATAGATAGATAGTTAGTTGGATAGATAGAAAGAAGAGATAGCATAAGTGGAACAAGAGAGAGAGAGTGGGTGGATGAGAGAGAGACTGATACATTGTAAGACAAAGACTCTGTGTGGATCACTCCATTAAAACAACAATTGGTGATCTGTGATTGGATTGGATCTCTATGATTGGACATGTCAATCTGATTACCCATCATGTTAATCTGGATTTCAATCAATCAGTGATCAAAGCCAGCTGATCAATTGAGGGAGTGATCTATTCTAATACTAATCAGTGATCATTCCCATGAAGTAATGATCTGATCACTATGTATTTTATTTTTTTCAGATTTTTGAGTGGTGATTGTCAATCAGATGGACAATCATTGCTCCACGATCAGATCAATCACATTCGATATGACAACGATCAAATAGTTGATATGATCAATGGGCATTGATCAATGCCCATTGATACCATCAGGATGATCCGTGGTTGACTGACTGAATTGATCAGCTGAGGAATCATATCGGGTTGGCTGATCCTGATAGCTTGACATCAGATCATCAAAATTGGCTCAAAGAAGAGAGAGAGAGAGAGAGAGAGAGAGAGAGAGAGAGAGAGAGAGAGAGAGAGCAGTGAGTCTGTGGACATAAGTATAGCCTTAATTGGCTCAAAGAAGAACTGTAAACCAGCAATTCCATGCATTATTGCTAAGATAAAATGAAATAAAATCAATTCCAGAAGCAACCATAACGTCCCACAGCCCACTCAGACCAACCATCAATCAAGTCATCTTCTATCTAGATAGAGAGAGAAGAGCGAGAGCTAACCTTTTTCAGTTGCATGTGATGTTTCCAGTCCTGACCAATTATTCCAACCTAATCTTCAAAATCAGAGGGGGAAGAGGGGCGGTGTCTCAAACGGCCACGCCAGCTTGTTCCTCCTGCTTCTGAGCAAACTTTATGCCCTTCTCAATACTCTCCTTTCAACTCCGGCTTGAGTGCTTCCATTGCCTTTGCCTCGAAACTCACTCAACCCAACGAGCTCAGATGAAACCACGCCCTCCACTCCCTTCCTCCCAATCTTCACCCTCGATGCAAAAAAGGGCAACTCAGTCACCTCCGACTGCACAAAGGCACATTCATACACATCCCCGTCCCCATCCAACGCCCTCAAAGAAGACTCCACAAAGCGTGCCGCTGAGTATGCCATTGATAATGTGGCAGACCCATTTCCAGCTTTTGCCTCCACCACTTCCGTGCCGCCATTCTGGATCCTTGCTGTTAAATCCTCCACTTCATCACTGGTCAGCACCACTGCCGGGCGGGCCTTGGAGAAGAGCGGCAGGATTGTTGAGCCGGCATGCCCACCAATGACTGGCACATCTACATCAATCAGGCGGAGGTTCTTCTTCCGCGCCAGGAATGTGTTGGCCCGGACCACATCCAGGGTGGTCACCCCAAAGAGCTTCTTTGGGTCATAAACTCCCTTCTGCTTGAGGACCTCAGCAGCAATTGGGACAGTGGAGTTGATCGGGTTGCTGATAATATGAATGAAGGCATGGGGGGCATGGTCAGCAGCTGCAGAGACGAGGGATTTTACTATTCCAGCATTGATGTTGAAGAGGTCATCACGACTCATGCCAGGTTTTCTGGGGACACCAGCAGGGATGACCACAAGGTCAACGCCTTTGAGAGAGCTGGCCAGCTCAGTGGGGCCAGTGAAGTCGATCACCTGACAAGGAGTGTTCAAGTGGCTCAGGTCGGCAGCAGTTCCCTTGACATTGGCAATGTCATAGAGATGGAGCGCAGAGATTAAAGGGGACATCTTGAGGAGAAGAGATAAGGGTTGACCAATCCCTCCTGCAGCCCCAAGGATGGCAACTTTGAAGGTTGAAGCCTGGGGCTGGAAGACTGGACTGGAGCTCTGACTCTGAAAATTTGCTCTTGAGATGACTGACTGCCGAAGAATGAAGCTGCTCTCTCTTCCCAGGAAGGTTGACTCGGAAACAATGCTCATGGAAGATGTTGCCTTGAGGCCACAGAATGAGGTCAAAGCATCATGGGAAATGGACGATGTAGTAGGGTGGAGAGCGAGTGATGCTGGAATTCTGGATGTGATCCTGAGATATGCAGGTAGAGGAGCTAATAAATTACCAAAAAAATAAATTTCCAAAAGAAGCAAATCAAACAAGTCAGAAGTTTCATGAAATGAATAGGGGCTACTTTTGATTCCAGTAAATTTTTCTCGACTAAGCAAATCTTCATAATTTCAGGAATCATGTAAGTCAACAGTAGTCCAAGAGGTTACATGAATAACAATCTGCATCTAAACAGAATAAATTACAAGCACCAAGTCACAATTCATTTCTGCAATCAGACGCAGTCAATTGAAGTTTCTATAAGTCAGAAATTTATCTAAATCGTAGAGAGTTAAAAAGGAAAGGGGAAAATTAATTCAAAGCATGATTACACGGAGAAATCTAGATTATTTGTCAAAAAAACATTCTTCAGCAGAAATCAACAAGTGAATATTGCCATGACGGATAGGAAATGACAAATTCCATAATCATCAGAGCCCTCATTAGAAAAATAGTTTATAAACAACAGTTAGAAACCCATAAATGCGTTTTAGCACAAGAGGTGAATGAAATCGGATGGAACCTAGATCTCAGGCTTCTAAGTTTCCTAGATTAAATTAATCATTTCTCCCACCAACCTTACTTTAACGCAATCTTCAACTCCATCTCCAATTTCACGGATCCGATTTCAGATGTCATCTGACAGGATAAGTTTATGGTCTCTCTCGTCATCAAACATCGAAAATATTTCAAGTAACCGCACTTATCAGTCCAAATATTTCCAGTTTATTAATAAATCCATGGCTCAATCAAGGCATGTAAAGTAGTATCCAAGACAGACTTACAACGCAAATATTCAGCATCCAAACCATAAAAATAAACAACATGCAGACATCAACTTCGATTTCCTATCCCTAAAACCCTAGCTCTAATCGTAACCCTAGCTCAAAATGCATGTACAAAAAAAGAAAAAGAAAACGGAAGACGAATAATAAGAAAAACTTTACCTAGATGTTCCCGCCGCGGGAGAGGAGATCCGGATCTTGTGCACGGGGGCGGGGATGTTCGCCATGAGTGTAGGGACTAGGGAGGAAGAAGATCTCAGAGAAGAACTCCCTCACCAGCTAGAGATTCCCCAAAACCGACGGCTCTAACAATTTTGGCGTTATTTATAGGAGCGAAGCCAGAAACATGCCAAGAAACCCCTAAAGTATATTTTATTGTCGATGTACCATCGTGTCGAAAAAGCGTCGAATATTCCCGATGCTTCGACGCTTTGTCATTTATTAAATAATTTAATTCTTTCTTCGACTGGCGTGGACTTATTTGCCCCTTTATTTTGAAAGATTCCACAAAAAAACCATCAAATTATGTCTGATAATCTGCTGAGAACATAGAATATTTTTACCCTTCTTGTAGAAGTTGAGTCAACGGTCTAAATCTGAGGATGACTCTTGGCTGACGTGTCCCAGTCAACGATTTTGTTTGATTTGGGCACGTGTGTCAAGCGTGGTGGCTCAAAAAAGGTAACGGTTGTTGATAGTCATACTCTCCCTTCTACGTGGACGCCTATTGGCCGTGGGCTACTCTCTCTCTCTCTCTCCTCTCTCTCTCAAACACTAGCCTTTTTCCTCTGAACTCTCCTCTCTCCACGCCCCCTCCTTCTCGACCCGTTGCCCTCTCTTTTGCTAGGTTCTTTCTCTCTCTACAAATCAATCTGCTTCCCTTATGTTCAAACAAAAACTATCCTTTCCCTTATGTTCGACGCATGGTTGTGAGGAAATGCCTCATCCTGAGAAAGGAATACGTAGACATGTCTTACTGATAGCTAGAGAGAGAGAGAGAGAAAGAGAGAGAGAGAGATATTTGGCCAAAAATGCTCAAATCCATTTTTGATGATGTATGTGTTGATGTTGTGTAATTGGTATCTCACATCCATTTGATCATGTCTCAAAATGGTAATAGGTCACTCCTCATACTAACAAGCTCATCTCTCTCTCTCTCTCTAAATGTAAAGAATGAAGATAGAAGAGAAGAGAGGGTGGTGATAGAAAGGAAGAAGGGATAAGGAAAAGATATCTAGAGTTATATTTCTAGTGTTGAGTTGAGACCGTTGATGATTCGAGACCGCGAGGTCGTTGAAAACACACGGTCAAGAGTCAAAATTAATACCAAATTCATCAATTTAAAGAAATTAACACGAATTGAGGGGTATAGTGGTGAATAAGGGTTGAATCCATAGAGAATTAGGGTAATTTCTGATGATCTTTTCGAATTTGATCAAATCGGGCGATAAAATATGGATAGAAATGAGGGGTTTTGATATTTTTGAAGAAAAAACTAGAAGAAGAATCCACATAATCAAAAATCACTGAATTTGGATCAAGATGCGCGGAGAAATCATCAAATGAACAAGAGAGAAATTTCTGAAAATTAAAATCACGAAAAACCGAAATTAAAATTGAAATTAACTCAAAGTACGATTCGAAATTGAAATCTAAAGCTATACAAAGGAAGATTAGGATGAAACATGATCCCTAACCCAAGATTGCGCTCGAATTGATCCAATTATTCGTATGATTCAAGGCTTTTCATCCAAAATTCGGAAAATGCGATCATTGATGTTCGACGTTGATTTCTTCCTATTCTTTTAACGAAATCTCAAGCACTCTGTGGACACGGATATGAGTCTAGAAGCGATTGGAAGCAAGAGATTCAAGGGATTTGGTGTCTAAACAGTTTGATTTACTCGAATTGCCCTAGAATGCTTTACAATGTCGAAGAACATCTCAATTTATAAGGCAAATTGGGCGTTACTGTCCGATCGGTATTTAATCTTCAATCAACGGTTCTGATGAAACACACGGATGCGAATCGTTATGATTAAGTCAAGGCCGTTGGATCTCCGATGTAGCGCCGAGATTTCGCCACGTCTTGCGCGTTATAAGTAACGCATCAAACGCCCGCCGTTCGATCTTGATCGGACACTCAGATGCATTTCCGTCAGTTTTAATCTCAGTCGTTATAACTCTTCAGATTAACGGCTAAGATTAAATCATTTTAAAAACAATTCGCCGACGAATCAGAGTGCGCCACGTACTCCCGCCTTTAAGTGACGATCAACGGTCATGATGAAATGCGCGATCGGACGCGTCAGATTTTCTCACGTCACCTGCGCACTTATAAAATTGATTTTTAATTAGAAAATTCGATTTTTAATTAAAAAAATTCAGAAATTTTTTAAAAAATATATTAAAAATTCAGAAAATTTTGGGAAAAAATCCTAAAAATTAGAAAATTCATAAATTTCATAGTACAACTCCAAATTAAGCCAAATTTATTTCATTTGATCAGAAATTAAAGTATCTAGCATTCTAAAAAATTAAATTTAATAAATAACAAGAGCATAAATTTCTATTTAAGAAATACACTTGTTTCTTTAAGATTTTAAAACTTAGAAAATTAAATGAGTGTATATAAAATGATTTCTCTCATTATTTAACCTTAAAAACTAATTATAATCTCAAGTAAAGATGGGTTATGGAACTACTTATCTTTAATTCATCATAATTAACCCTAAATTAATTCATTTTGAGATTATAATGTTTTTTTCATACAATGATAGATAAACACTAAAAAAATATGATAACATGCATAGGAATGGAATATTTTATGCCTTAATATGCATAAATAATCATTTATTATCATGTCTAATTAGCATGTTATCAATCGTCTCCGGTGAGTTAAGTCTCAGATGATTGGCTCACATGACGATGACTCATCGACTTTCTTAAAACTTAGTTAGTTCACTGGATTAGAAGTGGTTAACTATCGTTCTAGTGTCGTAGTTGCTTAAACGCTTTGTTTAGGGTTGGGGGGGGACCATCTTCAAATTGATTGTGAGTCAAATTGAATTTTTTTGTGGTGATTTGTTATCAAACAAAGTGAAAACCAATCGTAGTGTGCTTTATTCTAGCGTGAAAGATGAGATTGGAGGCGAGATAAGTTGCTTCGAGGTTTTCACACAATAGAATCATAGTTTATTTGAGCATGTAATTTGAAGTTCTTTGACTAACAACCTTAACCATATCCATTCAGCCATATATTCTTGTGGCTTTGTTTTCAACCTTCTTGCTATATCATGCAATGATAGCTTGTTTTTTTTAACTCCATGAAAATAAATTTGACCCGAGGGAGATCAGATTAGTAGTAGTTTATCATCGATTAGTATTCAAGCCAACCTAATCAATGTCAAAAAAATATGGAGAGAGAAATTTCAAAATTTTGGTGAAAGCCCAAAGCCATCAAGAATGGTCCTATTTAAGTATATGAGAAGATGTTTTATGTGAGTCCAATCTAATGGAGTCACGTTGTGATTTTTTTTACATGCATGATTGAAGTAAATTGTGATGTAAGGTTGGGTAATGGTTGAAGGGCTCCAACTATGTCTTGAGAAATTGCAAGAGCAATAGGGTTTGAAGAGCATATAAGGGATGTCATGGAGGTGGAGCACGGTTTAGCGGCTAGTTTAAAATTCTTCATTGTGTTTTGAATAAAGTCATGAAGTATTTTTATTGAGGCAAAAGACAATCCAAAGAGGTGTGTTTGAATTCAATACCACAATACCAAGAAAAAAATGGGTTGAACCGCTATCTTTAAGTGAGAAGACTTGATGAAGCAAATGATTGATTGATTGATTCAAATTCCTTTGGGATTACAACTGATGAGAAAGATATCATCCACAAGGATTACAATAAAGTAGGCATTTATTTGTTCATCATAATAAAGAGAGGCGTTAATTATAATTATGGTGATAAAAGTTTATAAGTGATTGAAACCTTCTTGTTGGGTGAAATATTTAGAAACAAGGCAAGCTTTGTAATGATCTACTGAGCTGTCAGGGTTGTACTTGGATTTGAAGGTCCATTCCCATGATGTGCACATTGGATGTTCAAGGTGTTGGAACCATATGCATTGAATGAGATCCCATATGCCTAGAGAAACAACTTAGATATTAATGTGGCTTTAAGAGGGAGAGAAAAACTAAAATAAAACGTGATCACATCACCTAGCACAGCTAATATAGTATTGATTTGTTGCAATCTATGCACCATCACCTATCCGATGGATTTGAGGAAGAGAGATGAAGATATGGGAAGCTCTAAGGAAGGGAGTTGTGTAGGTCCCCCAAACCCTACCCCTTAATGTCTTCATCTAGAGTTTAAAATTTTTCACATAAACTAAACAAAATTGTATATCTACCTCATTGTATAAGAACCTTATGTGTGTGACCCTCTAGGCCAAGTACACATCTAGTTAGAAACCCAATCAATAGGATGAGTTGCCAACAAGTGAGGTGCCAAGCTACACTACATGTCCTAGAAGGTAATGGAGTTGTGCTATCAAAATTTCCATATATATATGTATATATATATATTCCATTATCTACATGACAGTACTTGAATTACTTAGGGAATGATCAATTATCGAACCCTAATAAGGCATTCTAGTTGAAAACTTGTGCAATAAAAAATATAAAAAAACTTCCTGCCCTGGCAAAGGACTTCATTGTAATTGTTTTCTTGACTAGATCTCTTAGTATTGAAGACGGATGATCCTTTATTGATCACAAAAATCACCTTTAACGTACATCTTGTTAGATGCTCATAGGACAATCGAAAGTACAATCATGCATCCCAAAGATGTCTTTGGTGTCTAGAGGTAATTGTGACATAAATCAATGTGATTGAAAATTAGGTATAATGTCATCCAATGATTTATGCGGATCATTTCAATGAAATGTTAGTCTAAAGATCATATAATGTCATGTTTTAGTGTGTCTACACAAATGGTCAAGGGATCAGTCATCCTTGGCATATGAGGAATGAGCATGCCTTTCTATTCTATATGGACAAAAAATCTATTTCTCCAATATCTTATGAATACAAATATTAAGAATATCTATTTATAGATAAATAATCACCAAAATGTAATCTCATTATAATTTACTTATCATTGGACTTCATTATAAACATGACATAAGTTTAATAATGAATATAAGGTTGATAATAAAGAGAAAGAAACATGTAAAGTTTGATTAGCTTGTAGTCCACTCATAATCAACATGAGGAACTAAGGTCCAAGTTTAATTTTGAATCAATACATTGATTTCATCATTCGTTGGAAAAAATCCATTGAGGGGAATGCTTTGGAAAATCATGTGATAATTTGGGAGAGAAATTTGCAAATATGGTTAACATTTGGTAAACTATTTTTGGTGGTAGAAGAATCAAGAACTACGAATCACGTGTAATTGATGATTTCAGTTTTTTGTGTGAAGTTATGGAATTTGGAGATGATGATTGAGGCTGAGTGTCAATGTTTTGATTAATATTGGTTCTAGATTGATTTATATGTGGGGGAGATGATTTTAGGCAAGAATTATGACTACAATTTGAGAGATGGGATGATTTAATGTGGAAGTTGGTGTAGACCATTGTTTGAGAATGCTAAGTTCATTGGAGGTGTGATGACATGCAATTTATACATGAATTTACATGATTATTAATGCAATTTAAGGCATTAAATATACCATTTGTATGCATTTTATCATATTTTGATTACATTTCTATCATTTTATGTAATTTTAGGTTATGATATAAAATATATCATTTTATGCATAATTAAATAATGTAATGCTAATCCTATTTATATTTGAGATCATAATTATATTTTCATGATTAAATAATAATTATATTTGAGAAAATATTATTATTTACACTTATGTATTTTTCAAAATTTATTTTTAAAAATAAAATTAATTCTCTTGTTATTTACATATTTTGACTTTTTATAATGATAGATAATTCAATTTCTGATCCAACAAAAAATTTTGGATTAATTTGGAGTTGTATTTTGAAAGTTATGAAATTTCTAATTTTTAGGAATTTTCTATAATTTTTTTGAATTTATACCTATTTTTTATTTCTAAAACAATAAAAATTAAATAATTTTTTTATATAATGCGCGCTAATGTGGCGGAGCGTCGCCACATGCCAACGCGTGTACATGCCACGTGGCGATGCATTCGTATGCGTGTGCGCGCGTGTGCACGCATGTGTGCGCACGTGTGCGCGAGAGAGTGAATAATGGGTTAAAGCATCCTTAACGGATTAATGCTAACCCATTAAGCTCCCTTACCTTATATACGTGTGAAATGCCTCGTATTTTTATATCATGTGGGACTATGTATATTTTGTTTTATTTGCAGGTGATGTGGCGCAACTGAGACGCGTCCTATCGCGCGGTTAAATCGTATGCGTTGGATATCACTTACTCGCGGAGGTACGTGGGGGCATTTGATTAGGCAACGATTCGATATAAAGATGATTTAATCAGCTATTGATTTGGGGGAGTTATAATGGTTGAGATTAAATGTGCCCGATGGACATATGGATTCATTGCGATCGTCTAATGAAGATCGAACGGACAACATCAAACGACACTTCTTTTTCACGCGTGACGTTTACACAATCTGGATGCTCCGTCGTCGATTGGATGGACGCGACTTAAAGATGTCAATGTCGTTAATCATCGTTTAATCTAAGCCATTGATCGAAGATGAAACGACGCATTCAAGAGTCGAGCACAAATTTGCCTATAAAATTGAAATATTCTTCTACAAAAAGAATATTCTTGGATTTTCAAGCACATCGAACAATTTGGACACCATAATCTAAATTCTTCTAGACTCATTTCCACGTCTGAGGAGTGTTTAAAATCAAGAATTGGTTGAGAGAATCAGAAGAAATCACATCTTGAACGCACGAATTTGGGTTAGATTGCATGTTTTCATCCTAATTCATCTTCCTTTAGCATTAGATTTACATTTTGAATTGCAAATTAGTTTAATTTTAGTTTTAATTTCAGGTTTTATCAATTTTTGCGATCAAAATTCTTTCTCAATTTCTCCGCGAATTCTTATCCAAATTCAATGATTTTTAATTCCGTGGATTCGTATTGGAGTTATCTTTCCTATATACTAAAATCCCTAATTTATCGCCCCAATTAGTTATTTTATTTTATCGAATTTTAAAGATATCTCAAAAGTTCCCTAATTTCTCTGTGGATTCGACCATTATTCAGCACTATACTCTTTAATTTGTTATTATCACTTTAAATTGTTGAGTTTGGAACTTTTTTGACATGAGATTGTATGTATTTAACGTTTTGAACACGAGATTGAGTTTGGAACTTTTTTTGACATAAAATTGTTTCATCAAGGTGCCAGATTGATCAAGAATAATAGTGCTAGATAAGGAAAGTAGAATTTTTTTTCCATAAAATATTAAATCTCTAGAAATAAAGATCTAACCTAATTGAAGATAGAGACACTGATAATCAATATAAAAGAACTTATAACTGAGGAATATACATATTTTGGATTTAATGGTTACTTTATGGGAAGGAGCATATGGTGGTCGGTGTGGATAGCAAAGGCATCCCAAAATTTTAAGAAAGGAAAATCACTTTTTTTTGTTAAATAAGTTTCATATGGTGATATGTTTTTGAGAATGGGCATGGGCATGGAATTTAACTAAGAGGTGGTTGTTGTATAGGCTTCATCCCATAATTATTTTGATGTAAACACATTATGTATGAGTGAAAGATTTGTTTCCATAAACTCTATGTTTGCATTTGTTGTATCATTCTATTTCAGAGCGCATATGCATAATATTTTTTTATCAGATGTATGGGAAGAATTCCTTGAAATTCTCCTCCCCAATTAGATTGGGATGAGTTTTGGCCATTGTTGAATAAGTGTGGAATTGGAAGCTAGAGAAGTATATTCAAAGTATTTCACTAAAATCATCAATGAATTAGATATAATACAAAATAAAAGAAAGACAAAGAAGAGGTGAGGCCCTTAAACATTAGAATGTATAAGTTCTCTGGGTTTAGTTTATGAGGCACATCGCAAAATGGCTTTGTAGTACTCACTTATTAGTCCAAGGGCAATGAAATGCTTGAGTTTTATTTGTGAGGCCCGAAGTATTTGGGGAATCTAAGTCACAAACGCAGCAGTCAAGACTAACATTCAATTCATTAGTTGGCTAGCTCTGACATTTGACATTTGGACGACCAAGATATTTGTGAGGCCCTAAGGAGGAGGAGGCATGTTACGCCACTATACATTTCACATTCTTTTTTCCTTCCTCTACTTCTATGATGTTCAAACTAACTTTACATTGGATTCTATGGATATAGGGAATGGTTTACTCCTCTATAAGGAGTAAAGCCTCTTTGATACCATTCTAGAATTTGATTCATGCGTGGTAGTCTAGATATAATGTGAGATTCTTATTTGCATTGACTCACGAATACCCAAATGAACATTATTTGATGTCGGAGGAGAATTTGAGCCATCACACAGTAGCTAGGGAGCCAGATGACAGATGTGCTGGCCACTCATGTAGTATGCTCAAGTCAAAGGCCCATCTTCTTTTCTTGGTGGGACGTGCCTGCTAAGGCTTGCATATCTCATTGCCTTGAGCAAAAGACATGCCTTCCCTGCATATACATTACACACTTATCCCTGCCGCACTATGGTAGTGGCGCATCCTTTGGGGTTGCATAAAGGATGCACATGCGCAGGCCACATCCTTTGGTGGAAACAACTAGATGAACTAAGTCTTCGAACAGTTTCCACCATCCTTTGGTGCCATGGGTTGACACTTTGGGCTAACATGTGTTTGGTGAAGTCCTTGGCCAGGATAACAAACTTTTACTAAGCATATATCTCATCTACCCCACTTCCCCTTGCCTGGGGACTAGGGGTATGGCAAACCCCTCATTTAAACCATGCCAAAAATGAAAGGAATAGGGTTCACTTTATTGACTTGGGTATTTGCTCACCAAACCCTTATCCAAGCAAAGAGCTCACTTTATTGCTTTGCCACTCGGCCTAATGGTCGTTATGTAGGGGAGTAGCAAAGCATCATGAGACAATGACACTTATGGATCGATAGTTAAACCGATCTACTCCATGGAACTTGCCGCACTTCAGCGACTTTAACTCATTCAACAATGGCCACAACCTCATAACTATTCAACAAAAGTGGTGCCATAAGATGATGATAAAAAATGCAGTTTTTGCCAATAATGAATGCCTATGAACCCATGGATATTCTTGAACAAGATCCACCACCAATTTCTTTTATGCTTTGTTACCTATCCCAGTACTTGGTGCTTATGGTAAGGTCCATTACCACCATCTGCATCCCCTCTACCCGTGCTTACTGCTCATTGCATCACTACCAATTATTCCCCCAAAAATATACGTCTAACATCTGTGGAAGGGGGATTTTGTACATGGGAGATAGTGGCTATCATTTTTTAATCTAAGATTACGCTGCAAAGCTTCCATATCGGTGGAGAGAGAGCAGTTAGAAAGAGGTTTACAGGAGGAGAGAGTGGTGAGAGAGAGAGAGAGAGAGAGAGAGAGAGAGAGAGAGAAATATGAGCATTTGAGTTTGTGGAGTAACCTATTCCAATGTTGAGACATCGATGTGATATGCCCACTAGGCTCGGAGATAGAGATAGGACAGCTGACCTTTCTACTTTGAGAGGTCCATGCGGGATACCCTCTACATGTAGGGAGAGAGACATAACTTGTCCCGTTATGAAACATCGATGTAAGATCCCCACTATGACTAGAGATAGAGATAAGGAGAGTTGACCTCTCCGTTTTGGGAGATTCATGCAAGATACCATTACGCAGAGAGAGAGAGCGAGAGATACTATTCACATTGAGTATCGATGTGAAATGCCCACTATGGTGAGATAGAGACAAGAAGAGTTGACCTTCCCATTTTGAGAGATCCTTCCAGATACCCACTACGCAGAGAGAGGGGGAGAGAGAGAGAGAGAGAGAGAGAGAGAGAGAGAGAGAGAGAGAGAGAGAGAGGGAGAGAGATCTATGCTGCAACAGTGTTAGGTTAATGCCCATTTGCCTAACCTCGGTCGACCAAATCGTTATATATACCGACCAATGGAGGAAGAGCTCTCTCATCAGCGCCCAAAATTAGGATTTTGCCAAAGAAGATGGTAACGGCGTCTGCGCGCTTCTTTCTCGGTCTCCTCATCTCTTCCATCCTCATCTCTCACTCTCTGCCACTCCGTCTGACTGGTAAGTCTTTTATCCTTCTGTCCTTCCGACTTCTTTTAATAAGTTGCTGACAGCATCGTTAAGGGGTGAAACGAGCCATGGAAGGGGACGAAGTACTGAGGGATGCCATTGAAGAGCTTCAAGGGAAGGAACATGTTGTGAGAAAAATGATGAGATTGGGGGTCACTGATTACCCTGGAGTAGGGCCGAACCCTAAGCATACCCCAAAGCCTCCAACTTAGAAAGTCATCATCTTTCAATATGTTGGGGATAAAGGGAGAGGGGTAGAGAGATAAAGAGATGGAGAGAGAGAGAGATGTGGGATATTATTCAGGTATAAAATACTAGTTGACTTGGAGTCACAAGTGAAATATGATTGATCTTGATCTGTCATGAGTCTTTTTTCTCTCCCATTGTGTATCTTTATCTATTTGGTTCTTGGTATTTCTTGAAACTTAGAGGGTATATCCCATTGAGAGTGATCTCAATAAGTTGCACTCATTTTTTTTATCATGGTAAAATTTTGATCGAAGAGTTCATACGATAAGCTTAAGTATCTTCTTACAATGCATACTAGAGAAAGGATGAAAATCACTCACATATAAGTTCAAGCCCACAAGTTTCTCATCCCTCTTTTTGATAGTGTCTTAGAAGTTGTGCCCTTGCCTTCAATTTGAGTCTTGAGTTGAATCTTCTTCGATTTGTATGAATAATTATAAATTTTCCATTATCGATGAGAATTTAATCTTGAGTGCATTAGAAAATCATCATACTAATATATTTCCTACTTTAGAAGTTAACTTGAGCATAGAGTTTTTAATGCATATTTGACCAAAATAATCTTGCAAACTTTTACTTATCTTTTGTGGTTTATACACTTTGAAGATTTAAATTTTCCCTACACATATTTAATAAATTTATAGGTTTAATCTTGATTCATAGAATTTATAGTGATTTATTGTAATAAAAATGTTCAAGGAAAGTTATGGATGAATTCCTCAGCCACAAGCATGGTCAATGCCTTCTAGAGGTCAATACCAACCATATGGTAAACTAGATTTTTGACCTCCTGAGCATCAAGTCCAAGCATCAAAAAGTCACTATTCGATTTAGAATTAATGCTAGAAACTAATATTGATCAAGAAATGACCATTCATTAATAAAATGAACGCATATCTATCTATCGGGTGTATGTGCCTAGATCTCACTGAATGCAAGATCTACCCCCCTTATAAAAAATAAAAACAAAAACATGGTGTATGTTAAAGGCTTTAAGAAATCATACCATGCAAGCCAAAACTCTTAAGTGCTTGAGCACTAATATCCTATAAGAGTGCTTGAGTGAATTTAAATGCTTGAAGTCACAAATAATATCATAAAATTTTCAAACAGTAATCTTTAGAATAAAAAAGTTTATGTATTTTGAAATAAATTACAAATTTTTTTTTAATAAAAAGTGGGCCTATAAACTTGATTTTAGACCCTCCCTAAAAGATTTTCTATTTAAATGCTTGCTTGAAATCCGCATAGAGAAATGGAAGGCCTTATAGGAGCCAAACATTTTTTTTCTTAATTTTGAATCAGATCTATTCACTCTGAGTGTTTTTTATGAATTCAATTTTGGGGTGTTTTAAGTCATTGGTATGAATCGATTTCAAGCAAAAAATTTTATATTTCCTCACTTAGTGTAGGAAATAAGGGTTTAATCTTCAAGGAGCCTAGGGAATGAGAATAGATGCTTCTAGAAAGAGGGATATGGATGTGTTTAGGGAAGGTGATCTAAAAAGAATTGTAGAAGAATATGGAAGAGGGAGAGAATGGATTATGATATACACTTGTTTCCAATTATAGATATTTAGATTATTATATATTTTTATAAAACTATATATAATATAATGGAGATTATAAAACTATTATTATAAAACTATAATATAAAACTATTATTATATAGTTTTTTTATAAAACTATTATAAAACAAATTTTTATAATAAAATTGGAGATTGAGAATAGAATGGAGCTAGTCAAAAGAGAGATCAAGGAAATGGAAATGGAGATGGTAAGAAAATGGTGAGAGATAAGCCGATGTGAAAGATTTTTATGATGGAAAAATAAATAAACTAAGATATAAAAAAAAGGTTTACAATATCCACAGAGGAAATATTAAGGTAGAAATTGATCCAAATCCTCACATAAACCCCGTTTTGATGCCATTATTAAGCCAAGTGATGCTAGGCTTGCTCCGATCACGATCATCTACTCGATCTTGCCTCCATAAAAATATTTAACATAAACTATACAAATCTTGGGCCTTGCTCCTTTTTTCCTTTTGGTAGAATAATGCTTAAAGAGAGCCGATAACTAAAGGAAGAAGAAGAATATTTTATATGCTAAGGTTACAGGTTCCCTTGGATCAAGGGTGGAGATTTCATCTCTTTGGGTGGATATTATATCCATAGATGACATCCATAGCTAAATCCTAAGAAAGTGCAAGGCCTCCTCCTAAAGAAGCGAGTCCCATGATAAGCATAAAATCATAGTCATTGAAACTTTAGGTTCACGTAAAATTTTTTTTACTCAACTCTTTTAATGGAGGATGTTTTACTCAATTCTCAAACTCAAAAATTTTACTCAATTCGATCTCTAAATTGAAAATATTGGTGAGTTGAGGTTGAATCCACATGGAGGATGTTTTAAAAGATTGAAATGAAAGAATATTTTTTATATTTTAGATTAAGAAAGTGGAAATGATTGACAAAAAAGGGAGACATATGCGAAACACGTGATGGACCGATCAAACACCTTCGATCTCCTACAAAAGATCATAAATTTGTTGATTAGACAATGGAAATGTGATTTAAGGTTGAAAATATGGATTGATTGATTGAAAAGATGGAGGCAACAAGAAAGGTCAAAAGAAATTTTTCCTAATCTAACGATTTATTGGATGCTCTCCAATCAATCCTTTGACTTGCATGTGTAGTCCTCAATTTTCTATCCTCTTGGGGGATGGAGGGGTGTGAATCCTCTCCCCCAATTCTCAAAATCCACAAATATTTGATGCCTAAAAGCATTGACTAGACGACAAGGCAGTGTTGGCTTGGCTCAAGACAGGGATAAGAAGCAAAAGGATAGCAAGACGATGTAAGCACGCCAATAGCGGTAGCATGATTAGGCCACATACATGGTCATGGGTCGAACATCATGTAGTGGAAGGAGAAGAAGCAAGAAGAAGAACTTAATTTGTTACCCAAAGGGTTGAACTTCAGGGATACCTATAGCAACAAGAAGGTAGGTGAAGAGTCATGTGAAGAAGAAAAACTCTTAGGAAGATGAGAAGATGGGAGGTGAGGAGAGAGAGATGGCTCAAGATAGGCCGAACACGAACATCCGAATTTGGAAGAGTAGGCTCCCCATCCATTGTAAACAATTCCAAGACGAGGGGTCGAGTGGTTAACTCATGAATTATAAGAAATAAATTAGAAAAATAGAACAAGTTCTAGGCACTAATTTACTTGCTCTTATTTACATCATGAATCTCCCGCTTTGATTTTTTTGAGCCTAGAAATTGCCCAAAATTCTTCATCTTTATTGCCATTTTGTACAAAAGCATGAAGCTAGCCGGTACTCAAAGCTACTAGAGCAAATCACATGCTTCTCCGAGTGATGTCACAAGCGTTTGTAAATATCTCTACAAGCGTTTAAGATAGAATCTTTGACCCTTTTCCCTCACTTTCAGTTCTCAGGAAACGATAATGGCAGTAATCTCTCTCCTCGCCATCACCCTCCCTCCTCGCCGTCTCCAGATCTCATCCTCCTCCGACACCGGACTCCTCTTTCGACGTAAGCTCCTCTACCTGGAACGAAAACTCGGCATCAACTCTTCCGACGCACTCTCTCGCAACCCACAGTTGCGCTCCACTTCTCTCTCCTCTCTCCTCTCTCTCTCATCATTCTTCTCCTCCATGGGTCTCCCTCCAAACCCTTCAGCCGCAGGCCGTATCCTCTCCATGCATCCTGAGCTACTCACTTGCGACCCAGAAGTTGATCTTCTACCCATCTTCCTTTTTCTTCAAGACCCAGTTGGAATACCCAAGAAAGATGTCCCTTTGTCTGTTCTCCGGTGCCCGAGAATCCTTGTGTCCTCAATTGAAACCCAGCTCCAGCCTGCTCTATTCTTCCTCAGACGGTTAGGCTTTGTGGGTTCCCACAAAATCACCTCAAGAACAACTCTGCTGCTTGTCTCCAGCGTTGAAGGGACTTTGATTCCCAAATTGGAATACATCCAGAGTTTGGGTTTTTCTAGAAATGAGGCTGTGAAGATGTTTTTGAGGTCTCCGGGTCTGTTTACTTTCAGCATTGAGAATAATTTTCGCCCAAAGGTGGATTTTTTAGTTAGGGAAATGGGGAGGGATATATCTGAAATTAAGGATTTTCCTCAGTATTTTTCCTTCAGTCTTGAAGGGAAGATTAAGCCGCGGCATCGGCTTTTAGTTGAGAACGGGTTCAGGGATATGCCTCTTGCTGATATGCTCAAGGTCAGTGATGGGGAATTCAATTATCGCTTCATTGAAATGCGGCTGCGGTCTGTTGAAGGAATTATATGAGAGGACTTCTGGAAGTGCAAATGAAATTCATTTGAAGTGTACCTTTGTATATAGTCCAAATTCATGGATCATTCAAATGTTCTATTTATAAGGTAAGCCATATTTTTTCCTCTAATTCGTCTATTTTAAATTGCGATGATTCTTCAATTGTTACTTTTTATTGAGCATTGTGCTAGTTATAATCTTATTAAACTGGTATCAGTTCCTGTTAAACTTGATCTGGAGAAGATAGATAGAACTTTGGGCATTTTGGCAGAAACAGTTACCTCTCTCATTCACGATTGTGCCTTAAATAGGTTTACAAGGAGAAATTAGAAACACAACTACAAAGTTTGCCTTAACATAAGAACTTCCCTTTCTAGCTGAAGAGTGAATATTTCACTTTCATCTTGCCTTGAAGTAAATCTTCTTCAAATGTTCCCTCGCCTTCTAAAGAGGTCAGTGCATGAAGAACAGCTTGTCTTCTTTCCAAGGGGCCAGAGATGGAATCCTCTCTTCCGCCGAGAAACAATATGGAGGTGGATCAAACTCTCCCTCCAAGCTCTTTCTCACAGTTGATAAGCCAAGAAGTTGGTATTCCACATTTGAGATGATACTTCTTTTAACAGACATGGGATGAATTCAATTCTTTCTCAACCTTTTCCTTTCTTGATATCATGTGCTGTGTGGATCTCTTTAGTTAACTACTTAGAGCAGAATGGTATCTCTTTGTTGCCAGCTCCTGAGTCATGAAGTTTGACTTTCCCATCCACTGCCAGCTTGTCACAGACGTGGTTGCCCCTTCAGCTTTGCTTGCTTGGCGGCAATTATCTATACATTGAAAGTTCTTTGGCCATTTTCTGGAGTCAAAGCTTTGGGGCTTAAGGTTCTTGTGTTAAATTTTGCGTGGAAAATTTGGGATGTACGATGTGCCGGTGGATCTTAGCTTTTTTTGTCCTCCTTGATTAAATTGTAAACAGAGTGCTTAATTCATCTATTGTTCAATCAAGTCTGTGCCTTCAGCATGGTTAACATGGTGGCTATTATTATTATTATTTTTTTTGAAAAAAGAGGGAGGGGAACACCCAACATGGTGTCCCCTTTTCATTGAAATAATGAAAACATTACACAAGGCTAGAGTCAGGGGAACAAAGTCGAGGGGCCTACGCCACCTTGAAATCAGGAATTAAAGAAACCCCTCGCGGCATAGATAATGGCGTTGCCGGATGGGGTGACACCCCTGAAAATGACCTCATTCCTGTGGGTCCAGATTGCCTACAACATGGTGAAAATGCATCTCCAGTCGGCCTCCCTCCTGAAAAAATCGCCCGACAGAGATGTCCAGAATGCCTCGGCCGATATGGCATCTAGACGGGCCACGACGACCAACTGCCATGCCTCCTGCGCTAAGGAGCATTGGAAGAAGAGGTGGTCGCAATCCTCCATGCCCCGATTGCAGAGGGGACAGCTCACTGGGCTATCTGGATACATACATTGGCGGAAAGCCCGTGTCATGAGAAGAACATGGTGGCAATTATTGACCATCTTATTTTGCTTTTTTTGCTGTAATCCTGTGAGTCAACAAACCGCTTGTCAATGATAGGCCAGTCCTGCTCGATTTTCCTTTGGTTATATTTGCAAGAATCCTGCTTGGACTCTCCATTGACCTCTGACTTCTTCATCCCGTCTATTTGCCAGCTACCCGACCATGCGATCCCGTTCTTTGTGAAAGCTACCACAGGGAGAGTTTTGTGCTTGATGTCAACATTTGTCGTGGATCTCAGCTTCCCATCTTTCACGGCTGCCACTTTCAGTGGAAAACTTTCTTGGTCTGGGGAAGATCTATCTGGGATGCTGAGGTAGGAAGGTGCCAGCTTCTTCTGGCCCAGATGCATCTCACTTTTCCAGATGTCATACGGATCTCCCATCTCCGGGAAGAGGAATCTTCTTCAAATGCCCTCACGGCCAGAAGACAAGGAGGCAGACTTTCGTCATGTACGCTCAACTGCACACAGTTCTTTTTCCCTCTTCCCTGAAAGAGCTTCCTTAGCATCTTCTCCTCTTCCTAGTGCTGGATGTTTCTATAGAGCCGCTGCTGTTTCTTTTTCAAGTAGCACCATCATGGTCACTACCTTTTGCAAATCCCATCAACTGATACTTCAAATTTTCCCCTAAGTGCATAAAATATCAGGACACTGTATGCAGGGAATGTTAGCTGACCATTGTCTTCTTCCATCTCCAAGAATAGTGAAAAGCTTCCTCCACTCGGTTTCTTTCAGAGTCTGTGGATTCGATTAAGATATGTAACTTCATTGATGTGGGCTGGCACATCCAGCAAACGTCTGGCATTGAATCAAACGTCTGGCACACTTCCTTTTAAATGCTGTTTCTGCAGTGACTGAGACTTAAGGGGTACAAAAGTATGTCCAGCTTCAACCCTGGCTGAAAAGCTCTCTAGTACAAACTTTGCCTCGGTGAGATTCCATTCATTGCTATTGGCATTGATCATTGTGCCTTCAGTATATAAACATGGCAGAAGATTGTCAAAATTAGCAACATTATCCACTGTTACTATCATGCTCGGAAGTCAGAACCTTGCCCTTTGACTTGGTCTTACTCACTACCATTGACTTGCTGCAGATTCCTTTGACTCTGAATTTTCTTCTTCTCAGGCCTTCTCTTACGTCTCTTTGAACTTTTGCTCGGTCAGTATCAACCGGTAGTTCACAATTATGAAGCACATCAACCAGAATCTCCTCTCCTTCAAGTATCAAGAGCACAGCTCATATCTGAACATAGAAATTTCTCGACGGCTAAGAGAACTAGGGTATCATGCCTCTTGTCATTGGTTGAGATCTTCCCGTAAATGTCAAACAGTGGGAACCTCAGAGATTTTTGTTTTTCTTTATCCATGGGAAAGTCCCTGAAAGTAGTCAGGGTAGTCTCCCTCAAAGAGATATCATCAGTGATCCTGTAGGTGTCCAGATTTGATGATTGCATGGCAGGCAAGGGTAGACCTTGAACCAGAGGTTGAATCACCACTGAAATCTCACCCATCATATCTTGATCTGATCTACACGTTTCATGGCCTTGATCTTGAGAGAACAGCTAAGAACAAAAGATTCCTGCCTGAAGAAGGGGGCATATCTACAACAGTAGAAACTTCCAAAAAAAGGATCTACAACAGTTTCAGGGAGACTAAAATCCAGAGAGGGAGGGGAAATGAACCCTAACTGCCTAATTCCATGGCCGAGTAGATGTTTCCTTCTTTCAAACTCCTCCCTGGTCTATTTTTAGACATGACAGGCTTGGCATGCGCCATCTTCTCTCTGCAAGATTCCTCTGACTTGCTATCTGTGAAGATATAGTGTATGCAGCTTTTCTCCATCAGTTTGGAAACCGGGAATCCCTTTGATCCCTTTGCTATCACAGGCATTTAGGGCTGATGTTCTCTTCTTCGCCATCTGGTAGACTGATCTCCAACTGGGAGTCTTGATAATATGGTTATGGTTAGAATTTGTGCAGTAGCTGTATGGCTAGCGCAAGTTCTGCCGCTGAGCCATTGTCGCCTCTTACTGGCCCTTTAATCTCTGCTGTGGAGACTACCTAATGATCACCTTCTTTTGCTTAACTCCTTTGTGCTTGTGATCGCTACTGACACAAATCCCATCTTCTTGGATCTGTTGGCGACTTTGAAAACCTGGTAGATGCAGCATCAAGAGTGCTAGGCATCTGCCCTCTTCTATCTTGTACTCCCCATTGGCATCGATTAAGAAGTACAAGGAAAATGATGGCCAGCGAAGTCTCTCTTGCCTGGGCAGCCATGACACCTTCAAGGTCTCCTACCACACTTCTTTTCAAAGTCGCCAACAGATCCAAGAAGATGGATCTGATTCCATGTCAAACTCAATCTGGAGTGACAAAGAAGCAGGTACATTAGACAAAAATAGTAATATTATTCATTCATTCTTTCTTTCATTCATTCAAGATTGTGCCTTAAAGGGGATTGCAAGGAGAAATTAGAAATTAGAGGTTCGTGCCTGCTTTGAAGTAGGCTGAATGAGTGATCTCCATCACTCAAGATTGTGCCTTAAATAGGCCTAAAAAGCAAAATTATATGTTAGCTTGTCCTCAAATTAACTAATAGAAGAAGAACTTCCCCTTCTAACAGTTTCTCTGTCCTTTGATTGTAAATCGACAATCATGATCATCAGATTGAGATCCCACCAGATGGTAGATGAACATGTTCTATTCTCCCTTGCAAGCATTGATCATCGGATCCCAAGTATATGGTTCATAAGGATAAGGTGAGTGGGCCATATTTCATGTGGGCTGTCAGATCTGTCTGACCACTCATATTTCACAAAAAGTGGTCATATTTTTTTCTTTTTATTTCATTTTCATCCTCTCTCTCTCTGGCTGACTTCTCCCTATTGAAAGATGGCAAAAAGTAAGAGCATAAGGAACTCTCTGCCATCATCGACCTGATAAACACAGTAGAGACAAATGGTGTGTCTGTTGCAGGAGCAATATGGATGAATATTTTATAAAATCTTCAAAGTCTCTTCAGAAAGTAGTAGATTGGAGGGCATGATTCTGCTGCTCCTTGATCTTATAACCTCAGAATTAGAAAGCCAAAGAGCAGCGCTCCTGGAAGGCAAACAAAGGATTCACAATTGACGAGAGTTTCTTACTATCAGATTCAAAATGGCGATATACCAATGCTAATGCCATCAAGAATCAAGATTGAAAATAGTTAATTTGTTGGAGTCTCCTAGCCCACTGTTAAGTCTCTTCGCTTCTCACAGGCGGAAAAAAAACCTTCTAGAAGGAGGGTTATAAGAGATTGCACGTGTATCCAGTTATGCGACGTTATATAATGAGATGGAAGCTCGGGAAAAGATGCTGGAGATCATCCTGTGTGTTGGCTGGTTAGTGGATGTGACAAACCTGATCTCTCATTTTCTTCTCTTACCTTCCTTGTGATTTGCTCTCAATCTTATCTTGGAGCGATCTTTCACAAAGCATAATCATTCTTCTTCATCAAATCAAAGTGCATTGAAAGAAGCATCTTACTGGTCAGAAAAAAGACTCAGAAGTACCCGTCCAGCCTCGCTCTCCATCTCTGAATCCAGAGCCCTCAAGGATTTGATCAGAACCTGATTTAGCATGACGGTGAATAAAACCTTTTAAATTGGGCGTGGAAGATCGTCATGTTACCCTTGGATTACTGAAGAAATTCCTATTGAAGTATGATTTACCACCCCTGGTGCTTCGATGAAGACCTAAACATAATGTAAATTATTAAAATAATAAACATCTCTCAACACCTTCAATATCTAAAATTATTTTTTTAATAGCAGTTAGCTTCCTGATTTCTCAACCCTAGTTTGAGGTTGTGAGTTTGAACTTGCCGAAGTTCATGAAACCCATTATTTCTAGAAAATAACATACCAATTTATCTTTCGTTCAACTTCATGTGATTGTCATGATAATGCTTATTTATATCAGAAGATGGATATTTTTTTAGAGATTTCTTCCATATCAAAGCACTATTTGTAATTTTTAGATAAAAATTTTACATTATTCTCTATTTTTGAAAAAAATCGTCCTCTGGATTGCTTCCCTTTGTCTTATTTTTTATTCTGTCGTGCTTTGCCTCAGGAGGAAGATATGATTCTTTAGGACTGCTCTTGGGAGCTTCAGCAGGTGCACCAGAGAAAGATAAAGCTAGAGATAGAGATAATGACAGAGAGAGAAATAGAAATAAATAGACATGCTTTTTTTCAACGCGTTTTTTCCCTCGTGCCTGGTTGTCATTGACCAAATGCGTTTCTCATTTCTCTGTCAAAAGATATGGAGATATGGAAAGCTGATCAACTCATCAATTTGTCCTCTCTCTCTCTCTCTCTCTCTCTCTCTCTTCATGCTTTCCTTTGGAGAACTAATCATGCAGTCCCCTCTCTCTGGTTCAGTGAACGGATTCTCTCTTTCGCTCTCTGTGTGACTCTATTTATCTTTCTCTTTATCTGTTTTTCTCTTTCCCTCTCTCTTAGTCTATTTCCCCTTCTCTCTCTATTTTCCTCTCTCTTTCTCACTCTAATTTTCTCCCTCTCTGTCACAAATTATTCCCCCCCTCTCTCTTCATCATAATTTCGAGAAATCCTGTGCACCCGACAATTCGAACCAGAAGTAAGCAATTTCGAGGAACAGACGAAGCAGTCCTGCTTCTTCGACTTTCTTCTGCAGATCTTCCCGATTAAGCTTTTTGCAGACGAATGTGACAGGGATGATGCTGCAGTTGTACGTTATCCAAGGTCGGCCGTTACTTTTGAAATCTGTCTCTCCTCGCCTTTATCTACCTTTTTTTTTCTCTCCGACCAGAATCTCATCCAGACATCCAAACATTATTCATCAAGGTTTTCTTCGAGTTTCGTCACGATTCATCGTTAAACATCTATCTCTCTTTCCATCACTTCATTAAAAATTGTATCCTATTATCATTCAAGAATAGTTTCTTATATTTTTATCAATATTTATCATTATTCATCTATCTCTATCTCCTTACGAGTCATCAAGTGGATTACAGAGTTGGAATCATTGCGGAGATTTTCTCTAGACTTCAATAATGTCTAGAATCTACGTAGATTCCAACACAAAATCACTGACATCCGTCCTCTTCATCTCCATCAATGGATTTCAAACTCCCTCTCTCTCTCTCTCTCTCTCTCTCTCTCTTTATGTAACTCAGTTGCAGATACTGTTGGGAACCCATTCCCTCTACGTTTTCTTCAACGAGATATCAAGAGTATACGGATCAAAGGACATAATTTTTCTCTCGAAATTTATAGGGAGGTAGAAAAACTCGCTCTCTGGAACTTTTGAACAGCCGATCAGAAATCGTAGCTCGTCGACGTCTTGTCTCGCCAATCATGATTGCAGTTGGTAAGTGAGAACTGAGACTTTCATCATTCAAAGTGAACGGCGTCCGAAAAAAGGAAGCGGAGGCCTTGGAAAGGGCGAATGATGGCCATTCTTTTCGTTGACTTTTTTCTCTCTGTCTCAGAACTGACCGAAGATGGCTTCCTTTCTTTATCCCTTCTGACAGTGGATATACCGGCAGTTCTTGGGAGATCTATCAAACGCTGAAATATCCGCTGTCCCTTTCTCCTCATCTCAAAAGCTGTTCTATCTATCTATTGATCTATCTATCCATCAACGCATCCATCTATTGACCTATCCACCAACATCACTACCAATCTATCTGTCCATCTATCTATCTATCTATCTATCCAACTATCCATCCACCTACCCGTCTATCTGTCTTCCTATCTATCCATCCATATATCTACTTATTCATCTATCCATCTATCTACCTATCTATCCATAATCCATTTACCCACCGATACATATATCTACCTACCTGCCTGCCTACCTACCTATCTGTCTATCTATCCTTTTATCGATCTATCAAAAAGTTCAATGCTGTCAGTCGCCAGGCGAAGCAGAATTCACGATCAATGTGTTCTTTCATTGACATTTATTATGAACTGGAAGCCGCCATCATATTTACCGACAAGAATCTTGCTGATTGCAGATGATCACTGTATGTTCTTGCAGAGGACTATTCCAATGCCTGGAGTAAGTGAAAACTAACCCTAGGCTTCTGTAGACTGTGAAAGTCTACGGTAACCCTAGGCCATTTTGCTAGGATTATGTCGATGCATGTATCTCGAGTGATGGAGATGTTGATATATGAATTTATAATGGATGTATAGATAGAAAATGTTAGAAAGAGGAAGAAGTTTATGTTCATGGACATGATGCCAGAGGAATAGAGATGGATAGAGATAGATATTTATGAGAGATGGATAGACGGAATATGACAGAGAAAGCAAGAAGTTTATAAAGGCAGATATAAAAGGACATGAGAGTAGCTTGCCCCTGCTGTTCAACCATCTAGTTGCTCTCTCTCTCTCTCTCTCGTTATTTTTCTCTCACTAGCTCCTGCAAGAGTAAGGGAAGATGTTTCTGAAGCATCATAACATGGAAAGATTCTTCGATCTCAGTGTGCTCTCTTCCGGCGCACCTTCTTTTTCTTCCTCTCCTTTTTCGTCTTCCCATCTGGCTTTTCAACGCCGTTCCATCTGTCTACCGACTAGCCATGAAGATTTTCTCTACCCGAAAAACAGCAGCGGCGATGAACTCGCAGATGGTAGAAGTTGGCCGTCGAAGATGCATTCTAGAGGCCATTGGAAGCCTGCTGAAGATTCCATGCTCAGGGAGCTCGTAGCTTTGTATGGACCCCATAATTGGAAGCTCATAGCACACAAGCTTCAAACCAGATCAGGTATAAAACCCCGTAATCTCATCTTATCTCTCTCTCTCTATCTACCGATTCATCCATCAGGCTATATTTTTATCTGTCAGTCCATCCATCCTTTTATCTATCATCTGTCCATGTATCAATCTATCTCTCAATCCACCTATCCACGTATCAATCAATCAATCTATCTATCTATCTATCTATCTATCTATCTGTCAATGTGTCCATCCATCTATCACCCTCACGTGTATCAATTAATCGATCAATCTATCCATCTATCTGTTATCTATCCATGTAGCAATCTATCAATCTATCTATCTATCTATCTATCTCATCTATCCATTTATCAATCAGTCAATCTCTCCATCTATCTATCCATCCATCAGTCTATCTCTCATCTATTCATGTATCAGTCTACCTATCTGTCCATCATCTTTCTACCATCTATTCATGCATCAATCTATCTATGTATCAATCCATTCATCCATCAATTGATCTATCTGTCTGTCCATCCACCCATCCATCTATGCACCCATGTCTATCTCTCTATGTATCCGTTTATCTTTCAGTCTATTCATCCATTCATCCATCATACTATCGATCCATGTATCTGTGCATCCATTCATCCATCCATCTATGCATGTGCATCTATCGCTCTATCTATCCATTTATCTCTCAATTTTGATTCATCCATTCACCATCTATCATACTATCCAACAATCAATCAATCTATATATAGATATATTCATTGATCTATCACTCTATCCGTCCATCTGTTGCTCCATGCTCGTGTACGACCCATTATCTTACTCTGCATATCATCACCATTTACAAAGGTAAAAGCTGCAGACTGAGATGGTTCAACCAGTTGGATCCAAGGATCAATAAGCAGGCGTTCACGGAGGAAGAAGAGGAGAGGCTGATGGCGGCCCACAGGATGTACGGCAGCAGATGGGCCACCATCGCAAAGCTCTTTCCCGGAAGAACGGATAACGCCGTCAAGAATCACTGGCATGTAATAATGGCAAGGAGGAAGAGAGAGAATGACAAATTCTTCGTCTTCGGGGGAAGGAAGCTGAAGATCTCCTGTGATGGTGGAGGAAGAGGCAACTTCAGCTACAGTGAGTACTGCCATCATTTAGGGTTTTGAAGATGTCGACTCCAAGGCCACAATCTGGTCTTCAACCTATTTTTTTGGCAAGTTGGCTAACAGACGCAGTCTGTTAAAAGCCGTTTAGTTGTAGTTCTCAATCTATGCCTCTAAACCCTAAAACCGTAATCTCTCTCTATCTCATCCATTACATCCTGCTACTTTAAAGTAAAACCATACCTGCAACCTAAAACCCTGAAGTTTTACTCTTCCATTGACATCTCAACCGTAATCCTACCCTTCGTTAGCCAACTTTGGCCCCTCTCTCTCTCTCTCTCTCCCCTCTACTTTGACCCTTCCTTTGACATCTCAACCGTAATCATCCACTTGGGAAGCGTGCTCTTTGACACTTTCTCTCTCTCTCATTCCATCCTACTCCAATCTGAAAACTTCAGTTTCACCTTTCGACCCCTTAACCCTAATCCGCTACTCGTTAACCAACATTGCTCTCTCTCTCTCTCTCTCTCTCTCTCTCCCGTTAGTTCTACCGCATTTTGAGCCAAACATTTCTGCTTCACATTTTGGATTACAGGCTCTTCCGTGATTTATGGACAAGAGATGAGTCGTCTCGGCCGGAACGTCCAGGCGGATAAGTGTTACAGTTGCTTCTGCTGCCAACTTCCATGGAGGAATATCGAGGGATATCCGGGAATCTCTGTATCTTCCCCATCTCGATCGTCCCGAATTTCAGCGAGAGATTCATCGTCTTCAGAGGAAGCCATCCGTTATTTAGATAGAGGAGCCCCCTCTTCTTCACCGCGTTTCATAGATTTTCTAGGACTTGGAGATAGCTGATGATCAGCGGAAGAATATGCCAGACTGAAGAGAGCAAAAGAATTGAGAGAGAGAGAGAGAGAGATAGAGATGACGATTAAGAGCGGATGGCTTCTGCATTGAATCTGCGGCAGGGAAGAAACTCAGTTCTTGTGCTCCTTTTTTTACTTCTTTTGTGTTATAGAGGAAACCTGAAATAGAATCTGAACCTCTTCTTTGTAAACTTCCGCCGTTATACGCGAGCAGGGAGCAGAGATCTAGGAAGAGCGAGAGAGAGAGAACAGGAAAAACGAGTTCCATAGCTAGGGTGGCCCACTAAGCATACGTATGCAATTATAGTCGCGCCGCCATTGAGCTACATGGGCCATAAACTTCCATGCAATTACACCTTTCGGTGGCTTCCTTATCGCCGTCATGCATGCCCTTTCCGCCCTCGCCATTGTGACTTCGCCCGCTTTTCTGCCCTCCTGCCGCCGCCACCGCATCCTGCTCTCAGTTGATGAGATCTCTCTCCTATTCCTGCACCTCCTGTCTATGTCTTGGCTTCTTCCGATACACCTCTTGGTGGCGGCTCTTACTGACGTACCTTCTCCAAGAGTCTCCTGCCGACCCACCTACCGGCGTCTCTTGTCGAAATACCTCCTCGCAATAAACCTCGCTCAACCGGCGCCACCAGCTCTTGTCCACGCCTCAGCTTCAGCTCCACGCCTTCATTTTTCCTGGTCAACCTCCTTGCGGTCACAGTGGACTGATGGGACTACCGGGCCGAGGCATCAAATTAGTTGGCCTAGTCAGGACATCCAAGCACACCAATTGGTCCAATCAGATCGGCCCAGCAAACCAGTCGGCCCAGTAAGGCCGACCAAACAGACCGTTGCCATCAACTCATCTTGAGGGCACTGTGATGGACCCCGCAACCTCCAGGAGGGCGTTGCAGTCGACGCCCCAACGACGAACCCCACAGCAACAGGCCCCGACACCGACGATGGGGCAGACGAACGGACAGAGCGACCCCGACGCTTTGCCAAATCGACGCGCGCCGCAGAATATACTTACTTTTAGCACGGAAGGAGCATCGATAGTGCGGGGATAAATAGAGGCCCCGGGTAACAAGAGAGGACAGTTTTTGGAGAAGAGACCTTTATTCTACTTTGAGTGTGAAAGTTACGAGTGAATAGTTTTGTTTGAATTCCTATCGGCTACTCGTCGTTCGACGCCTTCAGTCCGAGATAGGAGAGAGAAAGTGAGTTTTAGAGAAGATTGTCGGGGTCTCCGACGTATAGCCGAGAAGGCAACTCGACGGTCTGCGCAAGGAAGATAGCTATCCCTCCTTCCTTGGGTTACATCATAAACTGGTATCAGAGCAAACGACAACATTATGTCCACCCGATCGGGAACGGAATTCCGTGCGGGTGGTAGCGCTCCTCCGTTACCCGACGACGTACCTGATTGGGCAAGAACCATCCTCCGGGGCCAAGAGGAAACAAAGACACAGATAGAGTTCCTCATGACACAACTCTTGGAGCTCAAAACTAGTAAGTCGGCGGAGATTTCCCCCCTGGCAACCGCGTTCGGAGCAGAGTCTCTGATTACGCCTATCCGGGGAGAAGCGACGAACGAACCTCAGTGGGAAGTGGCGAAGAAAGGAGCCAAGCCGGAGGCAACAGCTTTCGACGGCTCCCTGGATCCCAAACGATATATGGATTGGGAGACAGGGCTCGAAGAATATTTCGAGTGGTATCAACTCCCGGAGGGTCGCCGGATCCAATTCGCCCAGATGAAGCTCACTGGGCAGGCTCGGATCTACTGGCGCAACCTACAAGCCACTAGAGAGCGTCGCCATGATCCCACGATCACGACTTGGGCAGAGATGAAAAGCCGCCTACGGGAGAAATATATTCCCGCCTGCTACCGACCCAGGATCATCGACGAGTGGCAACGTCTTCGTCAAGAGGAAGGGACGGTAGCCGACTACGTGGCTCGATTTGATGACCTAATGATTCGCTGCAATGTTGACGAGGAGCCCCTTGCTACGCTTGCCCGGTTTCGAGCAGGTTTGCGTCCAGAATTCCAACGAGAATTGATATTGCAGGAGATCTCCACGCTAGAGAAGGCGTACCGGTACACCCTGAACATGGAGTTGTACGCTACACACGCGCATAAAAACCACTCCCCCGGGTCGCGACTCCGAGACGCTCGCGGCACGCCCCATCTGCACCTCGCAACTCCCTTCCTATAACCCTACTCGACGACTCCACAGAACACTCCACCTACGGCACGTCCGTCCTCCCGAGTCCGACAAATCCACCGCCGACCACAGCACCCCCTTGCCGGAAGCCGACTTGGCCCTCCACTTGGCTCGACGTCGACCCGAGGCAGTGTTCCCTCGGCAAATGATCCGTCATCTCGGTGGGAGATTCCTGGCGGAACGAGACCGCGCCGCCGAACACATTTTTCAAATACTTCCGAAATCGCGTGGCGTGCTACAAATGTCAAGGATGGGGACATTTTGCCTCCCAATGCCCCTCTCCTCGGCAGACTACTCGCCCTGCTCGGGCGCTACTGGTCGAAATTCAGGAGGACGCCTACTCACCACCGGTCGTCGACGAAGAATCCCTGGCTGAGATTTATGAAGCTGACCCAGAACTCGCCCAAGCCTTCGAAGGGAATCCTGTCACCCTCGGATGCATCATCAAGGAATTAAAACCGTTGACGGACGAGGAGCATACACTCGCTGACTCCGCACCTCTCGGTACTACACTATCGGAAATTCCGAAGGGGGAAAATTCTGAACCCGAGTACGAAGACCCCATCCGTTCCTCTATTTTTTCGACATTCTCCCGAATCGGCTCCACCGTGATCAAAATCTTGGTGGATAGCGGGAGTGTCGTAAACGCAGTCGCGGTAGCATCAGTCCTCGCACTCGGCCTCCACCCTCGTCCTCACCCACGACCCTACAAAGCTATGTGGATTAACGAGACTTACCTTGCAGTGACCAAACGGTGCGTCGTACCGCTAAAGGTGGCGGGATATCACGAGGATATCTGGTGCGATATCCTACCGATGGGGGTGGGCAGTGTGCTACTTGGACGTCCATGGCTCTACGATCGGGATGTCGCGCAGCTTGGGAGGGCTAACCACTGCATATTCTTCTTCGAAGGACGCAAGCAGGTCTGGCAACCTTACATATCCTCGACCCGAGACACACTGGCGCCCACCGTGGGGACCTCAGAAACCCCCGACCCACCACTTCCAGGCTCCCAATTCCTTGGGGTCGTCTCGGCCCGGCAATTCCTCAAGGACGTGGCAGCCGACGTCCCGATGTGGGCAGTCCAGGTCCGTACCAAGGTAACAAACTCTAATTCGGATCCGTTTCCGGAATGTCTGCAGGACTTCGCAGCCGTTTTTCCAACAGAACCGCCAGACGCCCTACCTCCCGATCGACCGATACAACACTTTATTGACTTCGTGCCAGGATCTACTTTGCCCAATTTACCTCATTACCGACTCAACCCCACACAGAGCGCCGAACTCCAGCGGCAGGTGGAGGATCTGCTACACCGCGGCTTCATCCGCGCAAGCCACAGCCCTTGTGCCGTTCCCGCCCTTCTAGCTCCTAAGAAGGACGGCACATGGCGCCTCTGCGTCGACTGTCGAGCGATCAACCGCATCACCGTCAGGTATCGTTTTCCCATCCCCCGCATTGATGATATACTGGACCAGCTAGCCGGAGCGGAAATTTTTTCCAAATTGGATCTTCGAAACGGCTACCATCAAGTAAGAATCCGAGCTGGCGATGAATAGAAGACGGCGTTCAAAACGAGCACCGGACTTTATGAGTGGCTCGTCATGCCGTTCGGATTATCGAATGCTCCTAGCACTTTCATGCGCTTGATGAACGATGTACTCCGGCCGTTCACGGGGAAATTCCTGGTGGTATATTTCGACGACATCCTCGTTTACAGCCGCTCCCTCACCGAACATCAAGAACACCTCAGAGCAGTTTGCGCCAAGCTACAAGACGAGCAGTTATATGCTAACCTGACGAAGTGTTCCTTCCTGAAAACATCCGTGGCGTATCTGGGATTCATCGTATCAGCCGAAGGCATCGCCGTAGATCCCACCAAGACCGACGCCATCCGAGACTGGCCGACACCGCAGTCTCTTTTCGACATTCGGAGCTTCCATGGATTAGCCCAATTCTACAGGCGATTCGTCAGAGATTTCAGCTCCATCGCATCCCCTTTGACCGACATTTTTCGGCAAACTCAGTTCGCGTGGAATTCATCGGCGGAACGCGCATTTCTTCGCCTCAAGCTCGCATTAACCACCGCCCCAGTCCTCCGGCTCCCGGATTTTTCTAAAGTGTTCGACGTTTCGACCGACGCCTCCGGTTCGGGCATCGGTGCCGTCCTGTCGCAAGATTCACATCCGGTCTCGTACTTCAGCGAGAAACTTACCGACGCCAAGCAACGTTATTCAAATTATGACCGAGAACTCTTTGCAGTCATCCAAGCATTGAAATTTTGGAGGCATTACCTCCTCCATAGGGACTTCACCCTCTACAGCGACCACGAGGCGCTCCGTTTCCTCCACTCCCAGAAAAAGCTCAATGCACGACATGGACGCTGGACAGAATTTCTTCAAGAATACACCTTCACTCTTCGTCACCGACCCGGTCGCGACAATAGGGTCGCCGACGCCCTCAGCCCGCCGACAACACGCCCTCCAAATTTCTCGTGCAAAGTGATCACCGGTTCGACCAAATCCCACTCCTTTATGATCATTGCACGTACTTCCGAATGGCTTGGCTCAACACTTGGCACCACACTACCACACCCGACGGCTATCGTAAGGAGGCGGGGTTTCTCTTCTTCCCTGGATCGCCTCTCGCATCCCCCGAAGGATCCACCCGCGAATTTCTCATCTGGGAGTTACACGGGGGAGGACTCGCCGGACACTTCGGCATCACCAAAACCCTCCACGCACTAGAAGCAAGATACTACTGGCCGCGTCTCCGCCGGGATACTCGCCGCCTGATTGGTCGTTGCACTACCTGCATCGTGGGCAAAATGACGAAGCAATCCGCATGACAGTATTTGCCACTTCCGGTTCCGGAGTGCCCCTGGCAAGAGGTCAACTTGGACTTCGTCCTGGGCTTACCTCGCACTCGAAACAACAAGATTCGATTTTTGGTCGTCGCCGACCGCTTTAGCAAAAATGGCGCATTTTCTCCCCTGCTCCAAGACCACGGATGCGCCGCACACGGCCAGAATCTTCTTCAATGAGATCGTTCGTCTCCACGGCATTCCCCGCTGCATTGTCTCCGATAGGGACGTCCGCTTCACCAGCAGCTTTTGGAAAACGCTATGGCGCCTCATGGGGACCACACTACAATTTTCAACAGCGTTTCACCCCCAAACGGACGGCCAAACGGAGGTCACAAATCGGACGCTGGGCAACATCCTGCGGTGCCTTGTCCAAGAGAACTCCACCTCATGGGATGAACTGCTCCCCCGCGCCGAGTTTGCTTACAATGCATCCGAGCATCGCGCAACAGGGTATTCACCTTTCCAGATTCTCACCGGTCGCAATCCTAATCTACCCGTCGATCTCATTCCTCTTCCAAACACGGGTCCCATTTCCACCGAGGCCATTATCTTTGCTACCGATCTCGCGGCTCTCCATCAGCAAGTATATGACAGACTCACCGCATACAACGCCAAGATCAAGTCCACGGTCGAGGAACACCGTCACCTTCGCGAATTTCAAGTGGGAGATATGGTCATGGTCCGGCTTCGTCCCGAGCGCTACGCTCACGAGAACGCGCACAAACTCCACCCGCGTGCAGCCGGCCCATTCCAGGTTCGGGAGAAAATCAACGCTAACGCATACGACGTAGCCATCCCAACCGACTGGAAAATTCCGACGACCTTCAACATATGTGACCTCGTACCATATCAGGGTAGGTTGGATGTCCCCAAGGAGCCAGGACGGCCGTCCGACTCGACGGAGTCGAGTCTTTTGGACCCCGAAGAGGATGATGGGCCCCGCAACCTCCAGGATGGCGTTGCAGTCGACGCCCCAACGACGAACCCCACAGCAACAGGCCCCGACGCCGACGATGGGGCAGACGAACGGACAGAGCGACCCCGACGCTCTGCCAAATCGACGCGCGCCGCAGAATATACTTACTTTTAGCACGGAAGGAGTATCGATAGTGCGGGGATAAATAGAGGCCCCGGGTAACAAGAGAGGACAGTTTTTGGAGAAGAGACCTTTATTCTACTTTGAGTGTGAAAGTTACGAGTGAATAGTTTTGTTTGAATTCCTATCGGCTACTCATCGTTCGACGCCTTCAGTCCGAGATAGGAGAGAGAAAGTGAGTTTTAGAGAAGATTGTCGGGGTCTCCGACGTATAGCCGAGAAGGCAACTCGACGGTCTGCGCAAGGAAGATAGCTATCCCTCCTTCCTTGGGTTACATCACACTGCCTCTCGCCGATATCATCTCTTGTCGACTTTCTCAAGATCTACAACCTTTTTGATTCCTCGAATGCAATGCCACGAGCCAAGAATGTGTCGAGCTTCTAGCAGTATCTATATAATTCTTATCACGACGACTCTCCTCCTCTTCTATGAGATATGAATTGCTAGTCTTCTTGGTCTTAATCTCTACCGATCTCCACACCATTACCCATCATAGGGATTTACACGAGAAAACGAAGAAGACGAGGGTGGCTTTAGAGAAGGGAGTTGCATGGGTCGCACAAACTCTGCCCTTTAAGGTCTTTATATAGAGTTTAATATTTTTCAAAAACCCAAAAATAATTATCTCTTAACTTCGTCGACCAAGAACCTTATGCGTGTGACCCTCCAAATCCAAGTGCACATCCAATTAATAACTTTGTATGCTAAATGACTCTTTATTGGCATGTCCAATTAATCAATTCAATATCAAATATTAATTAATCACAGACTGGTTTAACTCAGTTGATAGGTTAAGTCCCTGACATACGAGGTGCTAAGCTACATCGTGTATCTTGGAAGGTAATAGGGTTTTGCTGGAACAGATGGAACCTGTTTTTTAGTACTTATCCTATACAAAAATGTCTAAGCTGTACTACACTCTTTGAATGACTTGTGTCATGGTCAATTATCAAACCCTAATTAGTGATTCTAGTTGGAACTTCTGCAATATGAAATCAGTAGAAAACATTTTCTTGACATTTCACTTTTCACCTTGGCCAAGGACGTCTTGATATTTCACTTTCTTGCATTATTTCATAGAGTCTGTCTCCTCTCTGTACTGAGGGTAGAAGATCTCATCTAGACGACATAATCGCCTATGTGGACATTATTATGTATATGAGCTTTTACAATATTGAGTCCTATGATAAGAGACCCCGTAATAATAAAAGGATCAACCATCCTCATCATATGAGAAATCCACCAGCCAAAGATAGCTCTGTTCTGACCTACATGCTCTCATCAATGCCTTTTTTGACACAAATTTAGTGAAAATTTCACATACCAATTTTCAAGGGATATTGATTAATAATCACGACAAAGGGAATTTATTCCCCCATCAACCCACAAAAACATGTAGATTTAATGTCTCTACTATCTCTCTCAAAGCATGTATAGTATACATTAAAATATTATAAGAATATGATCAAGATATTAGACAAAGAGTATGTATAACAATCATCTGAAGATAAAGATAAGAAGTTCTCTCCACGAGGATGGTTGCTAAAGAACTAGACAATTGAACCCCTAGATATCTCATTGCTCTCTCCCTCAAACACTCTTAACAATAAAAAAAAACTAGCAACAAAATAGTTTCCTATTCACAATAATCTAATCACTCTATCTTTATACATTCTAGTTGTAGAACTCACAGTCCACCAAAGATTCAATGCCTTGCTTTTATATAATATGAACCTTTACGAAAATATTCAAACTTGAAACTCTAAAATATATAAGGAACACCCTCCACCTATTTATATTTATGATATCCAACTTAGGAAGATTAACGAAATGAACATGAAATGTCAATAGGCTCTTTAGATACCATGAGAGAGAAATTTTACTTTCAAAAATAGTTTTTGGAACTAATTGCACGTATTTTAGTAGTTTTAATCATGAAATTTGTGTGTGAATTGTATTAAAATCTATTATATAAATCCTTAGATAGTATCATGTTCTCTTATCAAAATCATGATAGTTGATGAACTCGATCGCGTATGTTTTTCGTTGTTGTTGTGCGTCGATTTCATGCAATAAAATATAGTTCCTTAGTATAGATTCATTAAGGGTCGAATCCATAGGGACCTAAAGTAATGAGGTTATGTGTTTAAAAGATAGATGAGGGCAGAGGAAGACGTGTGAGTTGGAATGGAGTATGCGGAGGTGAGTATGAGAGATAATTTTGAGTTTATCTTAGAATTAAGATAGAAATTAGAAATAGATGAGATAATTAGATTAATAGAGATGAAAATAGAGATAATAATGATGGAAAGATGAGAAAATAGATGGCGGAAGCAAAGGATAAATTCACAGCAAAGGTGAGAGTGAGAGATGCACACTGAGATGATGTCAAAGCTACTACAATCAAAGAAAAAAGAAAAGAAAAATAAAAAGAAAACACATGTCTACTGTCTATGGAGATGTTCCCAAGCCAAAATTGAGTCTAGATATTTGCACAAACCCCGTTGGTGTGCCCGTCCTAGGCCGGGTGATGGTCGATATGCTCCGATCACAATCTTTGCTAGCTCCCTTCTCCACTACAAGGTTGAGCATTAAAAAAATGCTCCTCCTTGGGCCTTGACCTCCTCTCCCTTTCCTTTTGGCAGCTTGATGCTAAGAGAGAGCCAAAAAAATGTAAGGAGAGAGAAAATGAAGGCTTTTTAGGTGGGTTCTTAGGATTTGAGTGTAAAGAGGGGTAAAAGAGTCCAATTATTAAAACATTTTTTCCAGATCAATTATTTGATCCAAGGGTACATATGGATAAAGGGTTAAAAGATGAATTAAGAAATAATATTTCAGCTCAAAACGTCAGCTAGATCATGAGATATCATGATTTTAATTTAGAGAAATCCTAGCCGTTAATTTAGATATTGCACAATGGCATTTCTATAAATTTGACTTAAAAAATCGGAGTGACATTTCTATAAATTTCTGACTTCAAAAATCTGAGGGACATTTCTGTAAATCTTTACTTAAAAAAATCAGAGGGGCATTGGTGGCGTACGACCCCCGTCGCCACCAAGACACGATACCACGGCGCCGGAGGAGCCCTTTTGCGTGCGCGGATCTATCCGCTTATCTTTATTTCTTTATTTCTTTATTATGAACTTTTGACCCGCACGTGTTTAAGCGGGTCCTCGTTTATTTCTTCTCTCCCTTTTAGGCTTCGGGTGGGTTCCTTCCCTTTTCGGGATCCCATTTGTGAAGCCCATCCTTCTTTGTGAACCTTATTTCTTTCTATGAGTATGTTAGGTGTGGGTTGTGGGCCTCAAGTGGGCCCTTTCCCCTCTCGGCCCATTATGGGCTCTATAAGAGGGGAAGGGACCCCCCCACAAACCCTGGCCGTCATTTGAAGAAAGAAAGGAGTGATCTCCCTCTCAAGTGGCTGCTCAAGGAAGGCCGGGGAAGGAGTCCAACCGCCGCCGCCACCGCCGCCGCCGCCGTGACGACTGCCGCCACTCCTTGCCCCGGCCACGGTTCTCCTCCACTATCATCGCGACGCCGCCGTCCTCAAGCCGCCGCCGCCGCCGCCGCCACAGGCCGCCGCCGCCTTTGGACCGCCGCATCGCCATCATCTCCATCTCCAACTCCACCTCCACCTCCATCTCCGGTGAACTTCCCAGCCACCGTTCCCTTTCACCCTCCTCCCATCAATTTCCCCTCCATCTTCCCGATGCTCTGACGATCGCAACCCCATCCCTGCTCAAATTCCATCTCCTTCTCTGCCCGCAATCTCTCGCTCCCGACGATCCACCCAGATTTCCCCTCTCCCTTCACCCGCACAACCTCCCGAACTCACCATCTCCCTCCCGTGCCTGCCGAATCTCCACCATCACGACCAGTCACTGCCTTCTATCGCCCCACCATTTCTACTCCCTCTCCCCTATTCCGTCGCCCACCCAATTCGCCTGCCGACCGCTCAATCCCCAGCCATCAAGGCACGTTGTCCAGCCGAAAATCACCTAGCCCTTCCGCCGAAATTCTGCGAATTCCATTGTCCTGCCAATCCATCTCTTCCCCATGGATTCCGCGGAATTAAACCTTTGCACTCTGCGAAATTCCTCTTCCTGCCGAAAGTTCCCATCCCCGTCGATTTCAACCACGAAATCCACCTGTGTCGAAATTATCCGTCACATCGCTACTGCCGTTCTGCCGGAGTTCAAGGCCGACGCACTCGCACCCTCTCCCGCTGACCTTCCCCTACACCTGCCGACCTTTCGTTGTCCCGCCTTCCCCTGTGACTCCCCGATTTACCCCACCTCCCGACCAAAAATCATCACCCGCAACATCGCCCACTTCCTCCCCACGAACGGCCGCCTACCCGAACTCGAATTATCCAGGCACCGCCAGTTCCATTCCCAATCTTGGTTGGGATTCGTTCTGGAACCGTCGGAATTTCCCCCCTTCCCTTGCTCCACTAAAACTTCGGGTTCTACCGAAATTCCGTCGCGGATCTATCGAATCCACGTCCCGTCAGCCGAGCTTCCTCACCTCTGCCGACCTTCACGGATTTCCATTCGCCCGCGCCCCCCCAGTTCCAATTGGCCACATCCTCACTCCCCAGCCACTGACCCTCAAATCTGATCCCCACTTCCGTGAGAGCGATTAATAATTTTGCTTCCTGCTGAAGGTCCGCCGCCTAGTCACCCTCACATCTACCCCACCCTCAACGGCCGGTGGCGCTCCACGTTTCCCCCTCTCCTCCGGGAAGCCAATCGCGTCTGTCGAACAAAATTCGTCCCTGAAGTCGTGAGGATTCCATCACGCCGAAGTCTGTGGAATCTCCTTCTAGCTCACCTGCAAGCTGACAGCATCTCCGGGGGCCGCGAGGTTTCCCCTGCCGCATCTGCTCTGGAACTAACCTTGCTCCACCCCATCATTCTTCACCGCGATATCCGAAGGCTTCCCAGTCCTCTCTCTCTCTCTCTCAATCCTCGACACTTTCGCTTCAAGGATCACCTTCGGGATTTCGTGGCATCACTCAGTCCGTGTTTGCCGACCGTTCGTGCCACGTACGAACGATCCCCCTCGACACGACCGACCGGGCTCGCGCCTCACAGGTTAGCTTCAACCCCTCATTTTAAAGTTTAATTACTTTTCGAAGCGTTTCCTTTGCTCGTCTCCACCGCCGTCGGACGACGTAGATAGGATAGTACGAATATAGGTTTGAGATTCCTGACGCGAACGTCAGGTCCGACACCGAGCGTGGGTCGCAGCCTTCCGGCTACTCCACGACGAGCGACTTCCACGCCACCGGACGTGGATCGAGAGGACCTCACCCTACCTATCATCGCAAGTTTCCCCGGGTTACCCGGAGTCGACTTCACTGATCGGCACGCCTGCTTGCGCTTAGGTTTAGGATTAGATATCATACTTCGAGTCTAAGATTCACCTACCCGTAAGTTAGGTTTGACCGGCTATCCTTAGTCATCCTCAGAGTCATTGATCAGGCACGAGGGTTTTCACCACCGTGTCCTGCATCAGGCATTTTTGTAAATTTTCTATTAAAAAAATCAGAGTGGCATTTTCGTAAATATACTCAAAATCAGAAAAATCCCTAAAAAATTTAGAAAAAATTATAGAAAACTTCCAGAAAAATCCCTAAATTTTGAAATTTAATATCTCATAAAATATAGATCCTTTTTCCACGAAATTTTCTCCATTGGATCAAGAATTTAATCCTCTATCTTTTCATCCAAAAATATCTAATAAGAATAAATTAAGGTTTCATTTAATAAAAATTAAGTTTGGTCCAACCTCCTTAAAAATAAGGAGGTTGACCCAATATTTACTCTAAATGAATTTTGGATTATCTTAAAAACCTTATGATGATCCCTCTACCAAATCCAAACCTCATTTACCTCATTTCATACAAATATGGTTGGCTTGGTGTTCAAATTTAGTGGAGAGTTGCTTCCTCTTTCCTCTTATCGTTATTAATATCCATACTTTCCTACTTGCACACCTATGTCCTTAAATCTACATAATTCATAGAAAATGTGAGAATTCATCCACTTGACTTTGAAAGAGTCAAATGGGGTTAGTCTCATAATATAAGTAATTGAAAAGAATGGTGCATGAGAGGACATATCTATTTTTTTTACCAAATTAGCACTAAATAGGTGCAAAGTTGAGTATATGAGTAGAATGAAATGATGAATGCAAAAATATCATAAAAAACATGATAACGTGCATTATATTGCCAAGAATTATGTGTTAAAACCTATTTCTAATAATATAAATGAATGCATCAATGACACATTATCAATAGTGTTATACTAGGAAATATATTTTAAAGCACTTATTTATTTGTCACTTATGAAAAGTGAATTGTGTATAGATGCATACTTTACCTATATGTGACTGATATATTCCATCTACTGAAAGTCTACCAATTATTCTTTTATTATTCCAAAAATTCAAATATTATTTGCTAGCTTACATTGTGGTTAGAGACATGGGCCAACCCAAATATTTATTTTAGGGAGTCTACATATACCTCAGGAGAAACTTAGACATGATGTAGGAAAAGAACAAAATCTAGTGTTTAGGTCAAGCTTGAAGTAAAATATAGATACAAAACATAGACATCTTCACTAAAAAACTAATTGGAAGGTCCTATAACTTATTATGACATAAGCTTCACTTGATAGATAATATGCTCCTACTTGATGGAAGAATGATGTATTGGGCCTATGCTGATTGGTCTTGTATTTCCATATCTTCCATCTCCTCTTTATTTGCTCAATTCCACATGTTTTCATTTTCTTTCTTTGTTTCTTTGTCTATTTATAGTGATCCTCTCTCCCAAAGAGGTACAACCATTTCATTCATTGATATTTCTAAATTCATTTATATAGTACATAAATAAAGTAGAAGAATCAAATGAAATATGGTCAATTATCTTGAATAGAGGTAGACTTCATCAATTTAGGCCTCTTGACATTTGTCTATGCCCCCACAACATTTTTCTTGTGGACATGGTAATTATGAGAGAGAGAGAACCTCTTAAAATTCATTATATATTTCCTAAGTGATTATCACTAAAAATTCAATAGTAAACATCACATGATCCAACATAATTGCACATAAATCAAGGAGATCTAGAGAGAGGGAGGTAGAAAGGGAGAGAGAGAAACCAGGTTTGGGAGGGGATATGTGGGATGCTACTAGTTGCATATTGTTTTTTCATTACCAACCATTTTAAGCCTTTCTTAGTTTTGTTAGATTTGGAGTAAGAGGATGAGGGATGATGTGGAAGCTAGCCTTGGGAGCTAATTAAATCAAATAATGAACACAATTCATTCTATTATGCTAATGCCGTAAATATCAAATTACATATTACATGAGGATATCATGTAACATATTCATAATAAAAAAAGATATCTTTAACTTCTAAAATTCCCCCTTAGAGTTTAATAATGTATATTTTTACTTTTAGCTTTCCTGAGCACTAGTATTGTGTCCTTCGCATTGTCTTGGCACCCCCTGGATGCTAATCTAATATACTTCAATGCTCATATCACGGTCAAATTCAGTAATATAGCAGTCAAGAACAATAGTCCATGTGGTAGTCCAAATCTATGAATAATCTACATTGAAACCCACAATAAAATAGCCTTTAGGTGTTGAATGCAACTAGAACAATGTGCACCACAGCCTCAAAGAAATATCTACATCACCATGATTAGGTCTAGACACTAGTGAAAACTAGCTTGAAATTAAATGTTTCCTTCTATAAGGATGGCAAAAAGTAGTACAAGAAGCAATGAGAACATCAACTAAAGGTAGGTCAAAAATGCCAAATTTTTTGTAGAGCTAGAAGTCGAAGCATGGAAGAAGGTCTAGATAGGGAGGCAAAATACTAGGGATATGAAAGAGAGCAATTGCCAAAGGGGAGATAGCACACAAGCCTCATTGTCTTATAGGAGATTTTTTTGGGTTATGAGCCTTCCATATAGTATATAAGCCTTCCAAAATTTTGATCAAAACATTAAATGCAGTAGAATATATTGAGACACCAAGAACATATGATCCTATCATCTAGTATATATGAGAAAATATACTTATAGGGTTCACTTAAAGGAGTTCTTAAAGCTATTCAAGTGTCTAGCCTCTAGTGGTATCCACATGATCTTTGGATGGTTGGACCTTCTCTTCAAAGCTCTTTACCAAGAGAAAAACAGAAGAAATGAGATAATTTTCACAAGGCTTGCATGGGCACCTTGAGTTATGATTGTTCTCCCCCTATTTATAGACATTTGGTATGTGAATTTGTTTTACTTTAATCTCTATTAAGTGGACATAGTTATGTATTATTGTGGATTAGCTATCATGTAATCCCATTAAGTAATCCAATTATGTTTAATGTAGGGATTAAGACATTTAGTTATGTGTGTGGAGGTTATTTATGTGTGGAGGCAATTAAATAAGTTAATAGTCAATAATGGACTAGCAAATTATTGATTTAGAGGCTTACGCTCTCCTCACTCTCTATAAATAGGAGGCCTTAGTCCACTTGAGTAAACCAATTCTTATAACCCTCTAGATAGTTTCACATTTCTTCTAGAGATCAAGTGGTTATCTTGGGAGTATTCAAGAAGACTATTCTTCACTTCACAAATCTACAAAGATAAAGAATCACCCAATAAATTTAGGTATGAGTTTATTTCTATTTTATGTATTTGATTATGCTAATGAATCAAAGTTCTAATAAATTTTTCATAAAAACCCTCATAATTATGTCTAAATTTACCAACATCTATAGACCTTAAATGTGTGACCCTCTAGGTCCATATATCTCACTGGTTAATAACTCTATAGACCAAATGACACCTTATTGGTCAAATTTTAATTAATTAATTATTTACATCAACATATATGTTAATTAATAAAGGATTGATTTAACCCAATTGATAGGTTAAGTTGTCAGCTTATTGGATTCCAAGGTACAATACGTTATCTAGAAGATATGAACTATATATAAGCTCCCCATGGAACCTTTCCGCCATCGGTTATTATGTCTATATAATCCTTTATCCACACGAGACTCATGAATAACTTAGGGTATGGTCAACTATCAAACCTTAATTGGTCACTCAAGGTAGTATTGATGGGTGTAGGAAATCGTCGAGAACTTCTTCTCTAATATTTGCACTACCTTGGCCAAGGATTTCATCGCATGTCATTCCGTGAGTCAATCTCCTCAAATAACAAGGGTGGACGATCTTATATTAACCACATAATTGTGGACTTCATGTTGTACATAATATGACATTTTAGAGATCCCATGACTAGGGATTTATGAGTTATAATCAAAATACGGTCATCCATCCATAAGATGTCTTAGGATTCTCAAAGGACCACATACACCACTATGACATGAATAAACTTGATTGACAATTAGGTATAATACAATTCACGGATTTATATGGATCAATTTATTAAAATCTCTCTCTAAAGATCGCCCACTATCTATCCTTAGTGTCTCCACATTGATGATTATAGGATCAACCCTACTCATCATATGAGTTAGATCAAATAGTGATATTCTTTCTCGATAATTCGATTTCCTTCTCGAATTTCCCACGTCTGGGAATGTTTATAACATATGTTTAAAGACTAATGATCATTATATTATGATCTTATCTTAATTCACTTACTCAGTATATATGTTTATGGACTTCACTACAAAAATCACACAACAATGACATTGAATGAACATAAAAAAGATAAATGAAAGTATGATTGACTTATAGGCCACATAATATCCATTAGATATAAGTGACATCAAGAAGATGAGATGTACAAGTGTTCGAGACGAAAGGCCACTATCATGGAGATAGGCAATAGAAAGGTCAAAAAGAAAAGGCGACATTCAATAGGTAGAAGAAGACAAAGAATAATACCTAATGCTATGCCCCTTCAAGCTCATGCTTGAAAAAAGTTGTGAGATTGCAAAACACCCATTGATGATGAAACCTCAGAGATGTTGATAGAAAAACACCCTGAAGGTGTCAGTGATGGAATGCTAGAAATTTTGACAAATAATGCTATAGATATTGGCAAAAAAATTAAAAATATGTTGGAAATATATTGTCATAGAACTTTTTGGAAACAGAATGTCATAGAAGTCGGCTAGAAAAATCAAAAAATGTTAGCGACAAAATACTAGCTGCAAGCGGCAAGGAGGCTGATAAGCAGTAAGAGGTAAGGGACATGAAAGGCTTGAAGGAGGTGACTTGGTGGTCCACGATAGTAGGCAAGAGAGCCGACAACAAAAGGGTCAATGAGGTAGAAGAATGATGAATGGTGGAAGAATTCTTATCTTCACTTGATGAGATTTCCATCTCAAGTGATGTGTACAATGTCGTGTATAATCCAAATCACAATTTTATGTACCCGTATATATTCATTGAAATAAAATTATTCGTTGTTATTCTTGTGTTTTATTTACAAAGAAGTTCAAGAGCATATGTAATGACTATGTAAATTATGACGAGATCATAATTCAATAATGACTAGTCTTTAATCATGTAATTTAAACATTCTTATTCGAGGGATATTCTAGAAGGATATCAAAATATGTTGAAAGAATAGAATTGTTTAATCTGACTCATATGACGACTATGGCTAATCTTGTGGCCATTAATGTGGAGACACCAAGGTTAGATAGTGGGCGGTCTTTAGAGAAAGAGTATATTAATTGATCTATATAAATCCCTGAATGGTATCATATCTTACAACCAATCAAGTAGATTCATGTCACTATTGTGTATGTGATCCTTATACTTGAGACATCTTGTGGATTGATAATTGTGTTTTGATTATAACTTATAAATCCTTGGCCATGATAGCTCTAAAATAGTCATAGCTTAAATATAACATCTAAGTCCTTGAAGGTGATTATACGGTTAAGATGAGATTATTCGTCCTTAAAATTTGAGATGATTGATTCAAGGAATGATTTGTAATGAAATTATTAGAAAAATTAGTGGAACTATCAAAGAAGGTGTTTAAGAAATTGTATATCAATTAATTTGAGAGCTTGACTCATATGTTAGCCAAAATGATGCAAGAAATGTATGTCTTTGATTGGTTCTGATGTCGATAAACTTTAGAAATTTTAATCAAAACATCGAATGCATCGGAAAACATTGAATCAGATATTCAAAACACCAAGCCACTAAGAACAGATGATCCTATCATCTAGTATGAATGACAAAACATACTTACAGGGTTTCTTTAAAGGAGTTCTTGAAGCTATTAAAGTGTCTAGCCTCTAGCGGTATCCACACGGTCTCCGAATAGTTGGATCTCCTCTTCAAAGCTCTTCACCAAGAGAGAAAGAGAAGAAAGTCATTCTCCCCTTATTTATAGACATTTGGTATGAGGTTTTTTCATAAAAACCCTCATAATTATGTCTATATCCACCAACATCCATAAACTTTATGTGTGTGACCCTCTAGGTCCATATATCTCACTAGTTAATAACTCTATTGACCAAATAACACCTTATTGGTCAACCTTAATTAATTTATCCACATCCACATATAGATTAATTAATCAATGATTGATTTAACCCAATCGATAGGTTGAGTTTCTAGCCCGTTGGGTGCCAAGCTACACCACATACATAGGAGATATGGAGTATGTAAGAACTTACCTATGGAACCTTCCCTATCATCGATTACCATATATATATAATCTTTCATCCACATTAGACTCATAAATGACTTAGGGTATAGTTAACTGTCAAACCCTAATCGTTCACTCATGTTAGTACTGATGCTTGTAGAAATTATTAGGAACTCCTTTCTTCGATATTTGCACTACCTTGGCTAAGGATTTCATTAAATTTTATTCCTTGAGTCAATCTCATCAAATACCAAGGGTGGATGATCCCATCTTGATCATATAATCTTCTTCATAGAGACTTCATGTCGTATCTAATATATGACATTTTAGATATCATGTTGCTAGGGATTCGTAAGTCATAATCAAAACACGATCATTCATCCACAAGATGTCTTTGGTGTCTCAAGTCAAAAGACCACATACACAACCATGACATGAATAGATATGATTGACAGTTAGGTATAATACCATTCAGGGATTCATACGGATCAATTCAGTGAACTCTTTCTCCAAAGAGCACCCACTATCTATCCTTAGTGTCTCCACACCGATGGCTATAAGATCAGCCATACTCATCATATGAGTTGGATTAGATAATGATATTCTTTCTGGATAATTTGATGTCCTTCTTGAATATCCCACGAATAGGAATGTTTAGAACATATGTTTAAAGACTATTGATCACTATATTATGATCTCATCATAATTCACTTAGTCATTGCACACGCTCATGGATTTCATTTCAAACATCACACAAGAATGATAATGAATAAATTGCATTTCAATGAACATAAGCAAGATACATGAAAGTGTGATTGGCTTATAGGCCACATGTTATCCATTAGTCTTTACAAGAGCAAGTATGGAACCCAACTTTGAAGGATAAGTTTTACAATTATAATTATATTTGTGAGGTTTGATCACAAATATTTTACATCCTATCATCAAGTATTTGTCTTACATTGCTCATTCATCATATAGATAATCAGGATCATCATTTAAACTCTTTTATTGGATCAATTTAAGCATAGATTAAGGATCATTCTAGGGGTATCTAGTTTCGATTTGTGCATTATCAATACATTTAAGGACAAAGATACCAAATATCAAAGTCAAGGGTAGAAAGTTAAAGTCAAAGTCAAAAATCAAAGTCGAAGGCAAAAGTGAAAGTCAAAAGAAAAAGTCAAAGTCAAATACATAAATCATAGCAACTGATCAAGAAGTTTTTATTTCATCAATTTATTTCTTATAATTTCCTTACTTTAAATTCAAATTACACGCATTTAATTGTTTCTTGTTTATTTAGTTTGAATTCCTCGATTATATCTATATTTTGTTTTGTGTTTATTTTCAGAATTAGGGATAGGTAGGACAACCCACACACATTAGGTTGACTCCAACAAGTCTCACTTACACGCGAGGGTAAGGGGGAGATTCTTTGGTGAATCACAATAACACAGGACGAGTCTAGGGAGCTGACAAAAAATCACGATGCACTTGTTCTTCACCTTGCAGGATCACACGAGATCAAAGATGAGAAATCTACTTGAATCATGCATGAATCGCTGATGAGGCTCGAGGACTTCAAGGAGACAATCTAGCCCGAAGGGGAGTAGGGAGTGATGCGCGGAGCTCTAGGAGTAAGCCCTTGGGAGATGGGATGAGTGGTAGTGTATGTAAGGATTGACTTGGTCAACTCTTTATTTTAGAAGGTTCAAGAACGTTCTAGAATTTTCTCGAGTTTTCTATAATCGTCTAGATACTTCTAGAATCTTTTGTACTTCTTCTAAAAGCTTGTGGAGTCTTCTAGATTACACTAGAAGATTATGGATATCCCTATAAGCTTATGGATCTTTCTAGGTGTTCTAGAAAGGTATGGACATCTTCTACATAGATAGTATTTAGAAGCTTCTAAGGGGCTCTATAAAAGAAGGAGCTCACCCCCAAGCTTATGAAAAAACTTTAAAGAAGCAAACTAAGAGCATAACAAGGGAGTGAAACCTTGTGAAGGAAGGGTCAAGCTACTTGGATATTTGGAGAAAAGAGAGGGGCCAATATAACATCTTTGAAAGAAGCTTTGTGAAGAGTTTATACCAAGTGTAGCTCTTATTTTTTGTCAGTCCCTTTGGTGAATTTGTTCTCTTTCCTCTTTTTGTCCTAGCTATTTTGGACGTCTATGATGAACATTTTTCATCCAATTAAAGAAAGTTGTTTTTCTCCATTTTGTTGGTGGGCTTTGTGTAGTCTTATCCCTAGATTCTTGGTGAATACTTGAGCTTAGTTGGATACATAATTTAGACTCCTCATTGAAAAGATCCTCAACAATATACCAAAGGACAACGACGAAGTTAGGTCATTACCCAAGAGTGTGAGCGGGTCAGATTGAAAGTTTATATTTGAACTCTAATCTAACTTATCCGGCCTATTAATAATTGTTGTTAAGAGACTAACAATGTGAGGAAAGACTCTAAGGGAATTGTCTCCTTCTAGGACCGGTGCAAATGGGTTGGATACCTTGTCCAATATAAAAAAATCTAGTGTATGAACAACGTGAGGATTTGAGTGAATAATCAACGAATTTATAAAAAGAGTTAGAAAAATATAAATACTCAAAAGAAACTAATTCATCTCATCCTCTTCCCCCAAGTTAATTCATCATCCAATTTAGGAATTTTAATCAATACTAGACTTAGATTGGCAGCTTCAAACTAACTAATCAACAAGCCAATCTAGAATGGGTGGTGATTCTAGACTCTTTCTTTTGACCCTCGATGGCACTTAGTATGCTATATAGAAATCAAGAGTCAAAGCTTACATTATGAAACTAATTCATCATCCAATTTTCAATTTTAATTTTTCATTTTGTATTATAGTTCCTCCTTTATAAGCTTTGAGATCTTGCAAATATCTTAACGTTCTAAACAAGTTTCACCACTTGATCTTTGTCAAGAGCTGTTGACACATGTCTAGAAAGTAGTAATGCCCTATTCTTCCTCTCATTTCTTCAGAGATAATTAGATTGACAAAGAATTAGAGTCACATGAAGATCCAATCTACATGAAAGCATGTTAGGTTGATTCCACAATTATCTGGCTAGGGAAAACTAGATAGTAGCTATAGAGAGAAATGAAAATTTACTTAACACTTGCTAGGTCAAAGAATAATTGAGATGTTTTCAACGAAGTAAGAATCCATGCTCTGCAATGGCAATTTCAAAAGCCCGCACTCGCTCTCCTCGGGCAAGCCCATTACGATCATATGAAGAAATCTCAAAGATTTTCATCTCTATGCAAGCGCTGACCAGTGCTTCACCAACCCTTTGAGCCGCTTCCTGTCCAAATTGCAAAAAATACTAACTCCTTTATTTAACCGTAATTTTCATGAATTATCCAATTCCCCCATCCAGTCCAAGGTAAGTTTACCAAATTTGTCCAATTTGTTTATCAAATTGTCAAGGTATGTTAGATGACAAGGTAAGTTGTTATTCTGTACCTTAATAGGGTGTTTTATGTAATCTGTAGCTTCTCCATGTAAGCTTATTTCAGTTGAGCACAAAAGGGAGATTTGCATCAAAGCAAGCTTTTTTTTATTCAATGATGATGATGCCCTAAATGGGCTAACAAGGAGAAAGTATAAATTATATAAGCACCCTACTGTTTTAGAGAATTACAACATCCTCATTGTCTAACACCATGAAATCTAGAACTGATATCTCTCCAGCTCTTTCAGAAAAGTTAAAGTCAACAGTTTGACACCAAAAGCTGGATTCCATGCTTTATCCACAATCATCATGGATGTGGAAACAGGACATTGATCCCATCTTGATAAAATTGAGAGGAATAAGATAGAATTCAAAACATGAGCTTCTGGAAAGATTGAATGCACCCGTGTTGTTAGATCTGGGAATATGCAATCCAAGAGGGATGGGAGGGATAGGCCTTGGTCTAGTGATTCTCATCATTAGTGAGAGAAGCCCACTGAATTATCACTAACGGGCTGACTCATTGGGGGATTTGTAAAAGCCCTTCCCTTATTAATCATCTTTATGAGGGAGAAAAGCCTTATTCTTGTGGCTAGGGTGAAACGTGAATAGCGATAGGTGCCCACTTAATTTTCACTGATTTAGAAATTCGAGCCAATCGGCCCACATCTAGAGGGATTGATTAGAGCCCTACCCCAACTTAAAATCTTAGAGAGAGAAAGCCTCCTTCATAAGATTCTTGTGAATAATTAGGGAATCCACGTTTTTGTTATAATGGGTCCCTTCACAAGGAGATCTATAATCCCTATGCCTACTTATAGCCTTAGACAGGTAAACCTTGCTCTCGTGATTCTCTTGAGTAGTAAGAGAATCACAAGTTCATGCCTATGGGATTCTCTCTAATCACAGTCCTTAATTTGAAAATTCCAGTTCTGTAAGTATTATGACAATGACCCTAAACTGCATTCTAAATGAGATCTATCTTGGACCTTATTTAATCATAAACTTACTGCAAAAAATACTTTCCACAGTGAAATTCATTGCATGATTTAAAAAATACATAAGAAAAAAAGAACTTGGCAAGTGATCTCACGATTGTGTCGCAGTTTGAGTCGCCTAGAATACTCTTTTGAAGAGTGCTTGCAAAGAACAAAGTCTTCTTGTTCTGATCATCAATCAACATTGCATAGAGTTGACTTGAGGAGCAGAAGACTGATAGCCTGGGTTTTCTGGGGGTGCCATTAAGCTAGAGAGAGAAAGAAAGAATCATACGGTGTTAAACAGAATTCAAGAAATAAATAAGCATTTAAATACCAAGTTTTTAATAGAAATTTGACCCATTGTAAAATTCAGAGTGATGAACCCAAATTCATGTTAATGAAACCCACTCTGATGAGTTTTCTCTCTCCTCCTGATATTCTGACCAGAAGAAAATAACCCTAAAACTGTAATTCTTTGACGCAGAAGAGTAATTCTTTGATGAATTTCACCATCCTCTGAAGTTTTGGTTATCTACCCTCCCTCTCTTTCAACCTTCTCCTAATCACCTCTCTCACAAAATCTCTCTGTCTCACTCTCAAAAGTCTTCAATTATTTCCTTTTTCTTACGCCATTCAACATCAAATCACATCATCATCATAACATCTCTCTCTGTAAGTCCATCTCTTTCTCTCTAAATTCATTGACCTCTCTCTCTTTCCATCAATCTCTCAAAATTTTTCACCGTCTCCTTCTCATTGAATCCGTCTCTTCTCTCTAAATTCATTCACCTTTTCTCTCTCTCTCTCATTAAAAACACTTACACCAATTACCTTCAAACCATCTCCCTCTCGATCATAAGAGATTCAAAGCCTCCCCTCTTATCCTCTCTGTCTCCCTCTCATCCCTCGTGATCTTCTTTGAAACGGGAAAAAAAGGATAAAAACCCAATTAATGATCAATTCATGCGGGAGGGTAAAGGGCAGTCCATTCAAGAATTTTCACCTTCTTCTGCAGTCGACGGTTTCTAATCTTTGCGCTCTCCCTTCGAGGGCTCGCTCTGGCTTCAACTCTCAGACAGAACTTACGATTACGGCCACGTAAAAAAGAAGGAGAAGAAAAGATGGAATCTTGGGAGGATTGAGTTGAGGGAAAGATTACGGCGCGATGTAGCCAAGGAAACGGAGTCTGGGGCGAATAAAAGAGGGCTGCAGGTTGCATGGCCGAGGAGAAAAGGAGGAGGGGGGGTGCTTCCTCGCTGTGAACCTCTCTCGTGGAAATTCTGTCGAGCAGATTATGTGCAATGACCGCCTGAGAGAGACTGAGTGGGAAAGCCGAGATAATTTTTTGAGAAAGAATGAGAGATAAAAGGTGAGAAAATTTTGAGAAACAGAAAGCTAGAGAGATGGTCAAACCACTCGCATGCAGGAATTTTAGGAAGAGAGAGAGAGATACGAGCCTCTGAAGAGATGAAAGAATTTTGAGAAAGAGAGCGAGAGAGAGAAGGCCCAAGGCAGTGTCCTAACGTGGCGTCTGAGAGGGACAGGGTGTGACGTCGGAGAGGGAGAGATAAACTGACAGATGGAGGAAGAGAGAGAGATGACATCACATTAGGTCATAAGCTAAGCTTTTGTCACTCTCATCAATAATCAAAGAGAGAGAAATCTGATTTTAGTCAAACGTTGGGCCTATAAAGATAGATATACATCTGATCAATTATTAAATATATATTATTAAAAAAATCATTATAATTTATCAGTAAAACAATAATAGCCCTGTGAGAGTGCATGTGATGAGTTTGGAGAGAGAGAGAGAGATCGTGAAGGAATTTAGAGAGAGAGAGCTGATGAAGGAATTGAGAGAGAGAGAGGTAATTAGGTGAAGGTTGCCATTTCTATGGATAGAATAAATGTCTAGAGATTTAATTTTTTTTATACTATTTCCTTGTTTAAAATATGGATCTTAGATTTTAGTGATCTTTTATTCAATAAAGAGCTTAGAACAATTTTGGAAACTGAATTTTTGAGCTGAAAACCCATGATATTTGGAATTTAGAGAAAGAAAAATCTCAAATTCTTAGGGATCTAGTGGCTAGACATGGTCGTTCTGTTCGCATTGTGCGAACGTGAGCGATTTGTGCGTTCTGTTCTCTTTTGAGAACAGAACATTCTCAAAATCGCACACAGAACCGCACACGGGTGTGTGCGGTTCGTTATGTGCGATTTTGTGCGAATTTTTTTTTAATATTAACTTGAACTCGAATTTTTTCATAAGTTCAGATAAATTCTCTCTTCTTCCCTTCTCCCCTTCTTTGAGTTCTCCTGGGTCGATACGTATTGCCCTAGCGCCGATTGCCGCCGGGAATACTTCTGGGTGGAGGTCCTTCAAGGAATCAAGGTAATACCTCCCACCTAAAGATCCAAGTCCCTTCTAAACTTTGGCCTGCTGCCTCACCCTCTCCCTCACCTCGTTCATAACGTTCACGTCGTCCACATTACCCTCAACCGAAAATCCGTACAAGTCCTGAAATTTCACCGGAATGGTGGGTATCTTCGCGGATTTCTGGTGACCCATGCGGAAATTGATCCCCGAGGAGACATCCCTTCTCCGAGCCTGAGCTCCGAACATTTCTAAACATCTAAGGAATCGACGGAGGCATCATCTGATATAGGTCTCAGGAGAAATTCGGTATTTGGAATCTGGCCGTTCCTGGATTCGACCTCTGGCCGCACAATAGGATAATCATGGGCCTAGCATAGAAGGGTTCTTCGCGATGGTCTTACCCGTTTCAACTAGCAACAGCGGCCCCTTTTCTTGCCTCCCATTTGAGACTTTAAACGGGCGAAAGGGTCAAAGTATCCTATCTTCAAGGTTTTCGGCACTTAATTCTGCGAGCAGCAGTTACCCGCGATGAAGCTGAGCACGGGGATGACGATTGACTTAGCGGGTCCTGGTCTTTTGCGGCGATCTTACGCCCACGTGATCGGTTTGCTTGGTTCCCGGCCTCAAGGGCAAATTTTAAGGGCGATGACAGAGACCTATCTGTCCCTAATTTTACCATGAGATTGAGACGTCACGACTTGTTCTTCCGGGAGGCTCTCACGCCTCTCCGACCCGGCATGACCGTATCCTCACCGTTGACGAAGAATCCTCGCATTGTTTACTTCCCGTAAAATAAATTAAAATAATCATCAGTCTCGACGAAGACTGATATGCGTCGAAAAATAATGAATAAATCATGATTTTCGGATGTCATTAATTATAAATTGATGTTGGGAGAGTGGATCCCATCAATGCGAGCATGTTCGCTTGTTTCTGCGTCTATCTATGGACTTATCTATTCATCAAGTGGGCATTACTTTTGATTTTTTTTTTATGTACGATGGTCAAAGAAACGTTTTTCCATGGCGCAAGATAAAAATTACATCAGTTAATGCCATGGTGGATCGAAGAATTCATAGGCTGAGATGATATCTAATGTACTGATCAGGAACACGAGGGGATAGATAGGAAGGAGAGATATAAAGAGAAGAGGAGGATTTGCAATCTAATGACATGATGGCATAATTCTATATCAAGGGAGTGTTCCAAGGTGGGTTTGGGCAGAAATGCCTGGGTTTTATATTTAAAAATTTTCACCTATTATACTAAAATTTTAAGAATTCTAGAAACACTCTTGATTAATATTAGTATAAAGCCAAAAGAAAAATTCCAAAAATCCGAATTATTATAAAATAGTTTCTAGCAAGAATTTTTGTGAAGAAAAACGCCAAAGGTATTATTAAAATATGTGTATTTATTTTCAAACTTCCTCTACCGTGAGATTTTTGGGGCTAATTATTTTTAGTTGAGATCATCAGCCTTGTCTCTTTCATCTTTTTCTAGCCCAACGTTTCATAATCCATAAAACTAGGGCTGGTCATTCTTTCTCGATCTACCATTTGATTGTTGGTCCATTCCACTCGCGATTTTATTAATACCTTATTTTGTGCTATTGATAAGCTTCACAAAAATCAAGGAATCTCTCTCTCTCTCTATACATATATAATAAGAACTAATGAATATAATAGGAACATATCATATATATTATAGTATACATATATATCTGATAAATATGATAAATACGAATTAATTATAGTGATTTTGTGTGAATTTATGTGACTTTGTTCAAAATTAAACAAAGTGTGCGAATTTTGTTCGGATTGTGCGAATTTTGTTCCAATTGTGCGAATTGTGCGAATTGTGCGAATTTGTTCGGATTTTATATAGTGTGCGAATTTTGTTCGGATTGTGCGAATTGTGTGCGAATTGTGCGAATTGTGCGAAAAGCTGTTCTAATTTTCGCACACAAAAAGAACAGAACAAAGAACAAGGCCCTGTGCGGTTCTTTTGTGCGAATTTTCTGTTCGTTTTAAAAGAACAGAACAGAACAACCATGTCTACTAGTGGCACATTTCCTTGTATGCATTTGGAAACAGTGATAGAAAATTAGCTGGTCAATGGAGTTGATCAATCACCCAATATGGATCATCATCGGATTGAGATTACCGATCACTTAGATGATCAAAGAGAAGGAGAGAGAAGAGAGAGAGAGATATTTGATTAAAAAATGTTATGATATGTGATCAAATCATCGATCAGATCGTCAATCAAGTGGACGATCAATTGTAGGACCCTGATCTATGATTGAATCATGATGATCATGGAGAACTGATTCAATTACATAGATCAGGTCAGCAATCATCATTCCCTAGTGTGGATAAGGCACACCCATCTTCTTGATAAAAGAATCCAAGCAAGAGGGATAAATGAAAATTTATATGCAAATAGGAGAATACTTCAATTCATGGAAAAAAATTTAGAAGTTTACTCAAGAAGTTCATGTGAATATAGAAGAACATGTCATGTCATAGCTAAATCTAATATTGGGATTGAAGAATTCCATAAAATCAAGACCTGAAAAGATAAATTACCTTTGTATGGCATTCATCTTCATTGCCTGACTCATGCACATAATGCATCTTGTGTTCAAAATCCATGTAAAACTATGCTTCCAGATCCATCTATTTTTATTTCTTGTTTATCATGTCCAAGTAATGGGAAAGTAAAATAAATTGATAGTTCATGATAAACCTTTGGGTGCTCTGAATCATGTGGGACAAAAATGAAAAACCCCATTATCTGTTATAGAATTTAGGGCCTGGGGGAATAATCATATTTTCTATTTTTTTATGGTAATGATTGAATCTTGGTGAACATTTACATAGCGGAGTATTGGAATTTTGAAAGTTTCAAAAGGGAAATAAAATTTCTTGTACACTAGAATCATGGTATAGGTAGAAAGAAATTCAAATGAGAGTAAAATCATTTGGATAATCCATCAAAAGTTTAGGAATGCTCTAAAAAAACTATTCAAATTATTTTTCTAATTTTGAATTAAAAAAACTACTTTAAAACATAGTATGAGACTTTAGAACATAGTAGTGATGTGTACAAGCATTAAAAAATGATGTCATTTATCATTTAATTTGGTTCATGGTGATGCTTTAGAACCATCCTAATAGATGGTTCTTGTTTGTCACCAATGATTTCACTAGATTCAATTGGACAAAGGCCTCATTGGTTATCTATAGATACATTCTTAAACAAATTTATAGAAAAGAGAGTATCTTGGATAGATACTTTTAAGGGCTATTTAGATAATTCAGCCTCTCAAATTCCTTTATTTCTCAAGGAATAAATGAGATACTTTGGATATATTTCTTTTGAACAAGGTGGAATTTTAGAGAGAACAATAGGATATGCGATGTGAAAAAACTAGAGGCCTCTAAGCTCATGAAAACGTGGTTTATGAATGCGAAAAACTAGTTGCAGCCATGATCATTTAAATTCTCATTCTCCAAAGTTTGACTTTAGTTAATATTTAAATGCACATACAATGATAGATCAAAAAATTTTGTCCCCATGCGCTTGTGTAGTTTAGGAAATTCAAATATGTAACATGTACGAATTCTAAGCTTCATGTTTCATGAAGATTGTAGGCCAAGAAATGTAACAAGTAAAAGGGTTATAGAATTCATATGTTTCTCTTCGTATAGTTTTAGATTATGTGTAGTGTTCTACACAAGCCATGATGAAAGTTAGTGAACCAGAAGATGTCACAAATCCTAGGATCTATAGAACATCTATGTGGAAGCATGTAGGAGCATGGAACTTGCTTTTTTTCCTCTTGTTCATTATGTCAAATGACATATGCATGTTGTAAGACTTAATCTTTTCCTAGGTGTTTGAGTGGTCTTTTCACCTGGTGAGGATTTTATAATGCCCCAATTGAAGTTCTCCATTTTGAGAACCTTGCTTTCTTCCCTTTGACTGTTCTCCTGGTTTGATCGTAGATTCAAGTGCTACTCCCTCTTGGATTCAATTACTACCCCCTATTGGATTAAAGGGCTGAAGAGGTTAGTTCTATGAATTTAGTGTTAGATCTAATCTCATTAAGTGGACATAGTTATATATTATTGTGGATTAACTATCATTATAATCCCATTAAGTGATTCAATTATGTTTAATCTAGGAATTACGACATTCATTTATGTGTGTGGAGGTTAATTATGTGTAGAGGCAGTAAATAAGTCATTAGTCATTAATGGGCTAACTAATGACTGATTAGAGGCTTAAGCTTTCCTCTATCTCTATAAATAGGAGGCTATAGTCCACTTGGATAACTTGATGCTCATAACCCTCAAGAGAGAATCCCATTTCCTCTAGAGATCAGGAGGTTACATCAGGGATATTCAAGAAGACTATTCTCCAATTCAGTAATCTACATTGATGAAGATTAATTCGGTGAATCGAGGTATGCGTTTATTTACGTGTTTTCAATCTGATTATTCTGATGAATCATGATGCATAATTCTAGTTTCCAACATTTATGACTCAACTCATCTTGTAGGATAAGGCTTCTAGATTCAAGGTTATTGTTTTGCTTTATTCACCTGCTAAGTCTGCATCAAATATACCATAGAAAACTTTCTAACAAATTATATGCATTTTCCTAGCATATATAGAAGAGATTTCACTCACGAAGAAGAATAAAACTTGAGAATTTTCTAGGAACATGGATTATTTTTACAATTTGAGTGTGTTTATCTTCATGGTTTTAATCAAACATTTTTAGATCACATTTTACAATCAAGATATGATGAGAAAGGTAAAATCATGTTCTTTCAGGTCAAAAAGACCAACAATGAAATGACAAGTCAAGCCTTCAAGTAAATGGTGAGTTTGATGCAATGTGCATTACAAATCCTTTATAAAGCTTTTATGTATATATAATGCTTAATATAGAAAAAAAATTACATCAAGCTAGAAAGAATATGCATGTGAGTATATACATACATGCTAATGTACACATTGATTGATGTATAGAACTTTATAAAATTACTTGGCATTACAGACACATGAAGAGAGAGAGAGAGAGATAGAAGGAGAGAGATAGAGAGAGAGAGAGAGGCGAGAGAGAGAGATGCAATCATGATTGTAGTGATGATAACAATCCTTGGTTGTTCAGTGATCTCCCCTCATTTGAAATATAAAGATTACAATTTGAAAAAATTGACAAAAGTACCCCCATGATTTAATCGTTTCTGATCAATGATCTGATCGCAGATTCGATGATCTCTCCCTCAATCGATCATCTGCTCTTGATCAGGACTGATCTAAATCCATCTGGCACGACCAGTGATCAGATCGATCGGATCAGATCACGTATATCCGATCGTTGATTGCCGTTGAATCCTTCACCTTTTCGATCTCCGTTCCACCATTCAAGCGCGTGGAATCGATCGCGCTCACACGTGAGTGAAGAAAATATCTCTCTGTCGCACGTGACAGCTGACCTGGCAGTTTTCCTGTAAAATCCAGAATGTTCTACACGATTCTACACAGTTCTAAATCCTTCCTATATGTAGATCTTCTCGGACAATGTCGTATTCGTCGCAGTCTCTTCGCTAGAAATTCTGCTTTTCTCTCTTTCTTTCTCAATTGATCTCCGCAATGGCCAGCGAGGCGTTTGTCTTCTACCCGGTAATCTTCGGCGTGATTCGATCTCCTCCTCTTCAAAACGAGGAGAACTCCCATCCTTCCGACCGGGTTGTCATGATAAATCCTCTTTTCCTGACCAGCGAACTAAATTTTCCTAGTCTCATCTCCTCAATTCGAGTTATGCTTGATCCAGATGTGATTCCCGAAGGTCCCCCACCTGCCTCTAAAGCTTCTGTGGAATCCTTGAGAACTGTGAATTGTACGGATGTGGAGGCTGGAAAGAGGGAAACGGAAGAATGTTCTGTCTGTTTAGATAGGTTGTGGAATTCAAATCAAAGTCCCTCGGAGAATTGCGAGGTTGTGAAGGAGATGCCGTGCGGGCATAAGTTCCACGGAGGATGCATCGAGAAGTGGTTGAATTTGCACGGAGTTTGTCCTCTCTGTCGGTACCGGATGCCGGAGGAGAAAGGAGGGAAGAAGTTGCGAGAGGAAGCAGAAAGGGGGGATCAGGCCGGATTGGCGGTCCCGTGGAATCTAAATCTTTATTCATTCTTGCGGCCGCAACATCAGCGGCGGACTCCGATAATTGAGGATGTCGATTGATGATTCAGAAAACATGTATCGGTAATGTTATTTGTAATTCTTTCACTGTCTATATAGATTTGAAAGAAAAATATTGCTGGAATATTGTTCGGTGACATTATTTAATGCTTTTTTTAGATTTCTGACAGATTACTAGATGGATTACTTGACTTCATCGACGAATATCAAGAATATTATTGTGAAGAGAGGAAAAAATTTATATTTTGACGAAAATTTCATTCATTAATGTAGCATTTTCCAGCAAAATATTAAATTTCTCCAATATCAAATCTTTTGATGATGACGTCTGAAAAGATTGAAAATAAGAAAAAAAATTGAAAGGTTTTTGAAACAAATTTGCAAGTAGAAATTCTGAAATTTGTTATCAAGTCACTAAAATGTTCAAGTAAAACTTCTCGAATGTGAAATTCAAGTAAAGATTATCGAGTAATCAGCATTCAAGATAAGGGTTTTACTAATTTTCGATGTGCTTTTTTTTAATCAAGGAAGTAAGATCATCCTAATTGGTGATAGAATTATTAATAATTTTTAATTGTGATTAAAAATATAATGCTGTATGAGCTTTGAAACTTTAGATCTTTAATGGACATTTGCTATCCATTTAGACTTTCATTGCACTAAATTATATGAATTAATTATATTTTAAAATGGATATTCTTATTTCTGTCACTCCTTTAAAATTAATTCAAAAGCAAATGTACATAGATATCTATACTATATATTCAAGATTTAATTTTTTACTACTTTTGAGAAATAAATTCTCGTCTATTGAGATTTTCTTGATACATGACATCAATTTCTCTGTATTCTTTTCCTTTTTCTTCATGATGTGAGACAAAATTAGATAATAAAAATTTCTTGAGGGGCGCAAGGGATGGTTGAAAACATTCATTTTTTACATGTTAATTCTTAATCTTTGATGACTTTGAGGCATACTTCATATCATTATTATGTATATTATCATATTTTGATGAGATTTTTACATTCATCTTATCATATTGTTCATAAGCTGAATTTTTATTAAATTATTTAATTTTATACATATCCATGTTTGACCTTTTTCAAGGTCAAACAAAGATGAATAAATGGCGTGTGCATGAGTTTTGTAATCCTCGGTTATGAACGAAGGACGATAGGGATAAAGACATGAAGAAAACAAGTGGTCATCCATACTAAACAAGAAGATGAAATGAGGAACGAAATGACAAAAATTTCATCTAAAAAGGTGTTGTTCATAAAAAAGATATGATTATTTAAAGTTTAGGGATTTTCCTAGATTTTTTAAAGAAAATTTATTAATTTTTATGAATTTTCTAAGGATTTTATGGATTTTCTATGGATTTTAAGATTTTTAAATTTTAAATATCGAGTTTTATATGCATGGGCTGATGTGGCACATTGACATGGCATAGATGTGATGCCCTGAGATGGTCTCACATGACAACTAGTCAACGCCTCTGTGGCACCATTACGGGCAGTATTAGTTCTTAATTTCTGTTTAATGGTTAATAGCCCTTAATGGGGCTTTCGATTTAAATTAAATTAAATTTTAAATTTTATCAATGTGGGACAATTTATTTTTTCACGAGGACACATGACACATTGTGGAGTGTTGGATTTGGTCGACAGGGTCCCCCAGATCTTCTCTTCTCGCACTACCATGTGGTGCAATCTTGTGACTTTCGTACTAATTCAAGGTGATCCAAAAAATGATATCACTCCTGCTCCATATCTCTCCTCACGAAAAAATCATAAGCTGACATATGGCATAATCTAGTGGCTTTCGACTTTGATCAAGATAAATCTAACGGTTATGATCAAATCAAGCAATTTTTACGAAAAAAAATCAGCGATTAGAAATGCTCCAAATTGAAATCATGACATCTCATGATCTCGATAGAGTTTGAATATGGCATGTTATGGCATGATCATCATTTCATACTCTTCATCCTCATAACAGATGATTTAAATTATAACACAGAAAAATTAGATTTTTTAACATTTCATTAGCATATTTTTTTATGTGAATGTGCACTTTCAGCAACCATCATTTTATGCTTATCAACCTCATAAAGAGATAATCATGGTAAAGATTTCTAATATTTTGGGAAAACATGGATGTACAATTCTGCAATACTATAAAATAGTAAAAGTGGAATTATCCGAAGAAAAAAGAGCGAGAAGTCTTATCTAGAGAGAGTTAGGCACACCTTCATAGATTCCATGAAATTTCTCATGCCCCAAACCAATCCCTTCGTTGTGTATGTGTATCTTGAATGACCCAAAGAAAAGGGAAGAAGAATGCCACACAATGGTGAGTTCGAGTAGTTGTACTAATGGATAGAAGGTAAGTGGACGAATTGGGGACATAAATGATGTTTTGGAGGGCAAGGGAAGGAGAAGGTTTGGTCAACCATGCCCTTGGACAAAGCACAAATGATCATTGACAATGGAAGAGGTGCCCATCATTTGGGAAAATGCCCCCAAGCCAGTGACCCAATACATTTATGAAGAAAGAAAGGCATGTGTACATGAAGTAGAGGCCATATTTGATGAGTCATGAGAAGGCCAAGATTGCTTCCATATTTCAGACCTGTTCGAGGTGAAATTCATATAAGTAGGTTGCCTTGGTGGTGATACAGAAGCAATGGGAGGTGTTGAGGCCCTCAAGGTAGAAAAAAGAATCTCATGAGTCCATTCTAGCTTCATGAACTACTTCCACCATTTCTCCAAGGCATGGATAAATGTTATGATAATTAGAGGCAATCAGAGTGGAAGGTCCCAACCCTGTAGATTGATAACATGCCAATTCATGTGTTCATACCGTGCATTTTATGTCTTTATTCATAAAAATTTGATCATAAATGCATGTAATCATGGTTTAAAATGATCAAAATGATCATCTTTATATTTAAAAATATATTCTTGATCGTTTTCCTGATATGAGAACATTTTATGAAAATGTTAGGATATTGATTTATCAAGAAAATAATTTCTTAAATCATAAAATGAATTTTCTATTTTATTCTCCATTTAAAATTCATTTATTAATATAAAATATATTATGAATACATGTATCATGATTTTAAAGGATTAATTTCTTTCTAGGATAGAGGAGATTTTTATGGATTTTTTGAAAATTTTGTAGAATTTTGGCAAGCTAAAATTGATTTTTAAATGAATTTCTAAATCTAGAAAAGTTTTTATTTCTAATAAATATTATTTTAGACATTTTTGTGATCGTGCCACGTGGCATGATCATAACCATCAGGAAGAGAGAGAGTAAGTCTCTCTCTCCCTTGCCTCCCTCTTTCTTTCTCCTACTCTTTCTCTTCTCTCTTCTCGTGATGCTGCCATAGCTGGTTCGCGAGAGAGAGGGGGGATTATTTCCACTCTCTTCTCATTCCCTCTCCCTTGCTCTCACGTGCATGCATGCACACATAAATGGGGGAATTCTTTATCACCTTTTGTTTCCTCCCCTCGCCACCTTCCATTGCCATATCTGATTCCCTCCCTCTTTCTCTCTCGTGCAATATAAAAGAATTTCCATTGGCCCCTCTCTTTCTCTCTTCCACACTTGTGTAGAAGAGAATTTTTTTCTCTCATGCACGATCAGATGGAAGCCTCCAATTTCATCATTTGTTGTCACCTCCACATTGCTTTCTTCTTATGCATCACATTATTTTATCTTTGTCTTTGTCTCTCTCTCTCATGATAGATATTATATAGCCTATAAGCCAATCACACTTCCATGTATCTCATTTATGTTCATTTGAATACAATTTATTCATTGTCATTCTTGTGTGATATTTGTAATGAAGTCCATTAACATATACAATGACTAAGTGAATTATGATGAGATCATTATATAATAATCAATGGTCTTTAAATATATTTTCAAAATAGTCTTATTCATGGGATATTGGAGAAGGATATTGAATTATCTGGAAAGACTAACACTATCTGATCCAACTCATATACTATGACTGATCTTGAAGCCATCAGTGTTGCAACACTAAGGATAGATAGTTGGTGCTTTTTGGAGAAAGAGTTCATTGAATTGATCCATATGAATCTGATAAATCTCAGTTTATCGTTTAAATTACATAATATTCATGGTTAAATATACTGATTATGACAATTTAGACATAAAATTATGGGTAAATTAAGTAAAATAAGTTTTGAAACGATTTAATACACTTCCTGGATTTTTCCTAGATTTCTCCTGATTTGTATGGATTTTTCTTGGTGGAAATAGTGAAGAAATCACAACTTTAAGTCCTTATAGTGGTATTTTAGTAATTTCAGGGACTATTGGGGGCAGTTTGGTTTCCACAGGAGAAGCTGGGGCAACGTGGCATCTGTTCACTCACAGGAAGAAGGAACAGGGTCCACCCAGCAAAACCGCCAGGTTTGGACACGTGGAGCACGTGGAGAGAGAGAGAGAAAGGATCTCTTCAGATCCTACGGTGGTGATCTTCTACAATCGCGATGATGATCCAACCATCAGATCAAAAGGAGTTTTTGACGAAAAAAAAGGAGGCATCTTTCCCGCGTTCTTCCCTTTTGGGGGTTTCATATAAATCGGGATTCCGATCTTCTGGAAAACACTTCTAAACATTTTGGTTCATCTCAAGTGAATGCATGGTGCGAGTGTTGGAGTCCATCTCAATTTATTGCACATGTTTAAGAGGAGCTGGATGATGAATCCAGGCAGGGATCAAGCGAGAAACGCTGCCTAGGGCCACGTTTGGGGTGACACCTAGGTAAGGACCTCTTTCTAATCTCTGTTTAAATCCTCATCTTCTCTGGGGGATCTCGGTTTTTGGACGAGGCCAAGATCACGACGTCCACAACATCCCGGATCGTTCATAGTTCGACCTGCAGCGAAATCACATATGCGCCGAGCGGGAGCCACAGGTTGTCTGCCGACCCAGCGCTGATGTGATGCGGGGTTAGTTAAGGTTGTTAATTTCTTCCATCGTAGAAATTTCCATCGTAAAAAGACTCTCAAAATTAACTTGGATAGTAATTAGGTTCTTTTCTCATTCAAATTGGAATTCTAGGTTTAATTAGGGTTGACTTTCTTCATTTAAAGCCAGGTGCTTAAAATAGTTAGAGGTTGTCTTGAATCAATATAGGAATTTGTTATGAATTAAGTATTAAAAAGACCAAAAATAATTTGAGGCATGAACTCATCCAATTGATCCCTAATCTCCGCGGATTCGACACCCTACTTACCACTAGAATAAGTAGGAAACCACAAATGTTTTGAATATTTCAAAATAGAACAACGACGAAATTGGCCATAATCTTGAGTTAAATTTTTTATTATCAGAATCCCTACATGATATTATACATGAAGTGTCAATTAGGTTGATTTATGCCATGGTGTTGTCTGTGGTCCTTTAACTTGTGACACCAAAGACATCTTATGAATGGATGCCTATATTTTGATTATGACTTACGAATCCCTAGCCACAAGATCTCGAAAATTTCATATATTAGATAGAACATGAAGTCCTCGAAGATGATTGTGTGGTCAAGATGAGATCATTTACCCTCAATATTTGAAGAGATTAACTCAAGGAATGAGATGTAATGAAATCCTTGGCCAAACAAGTAGACATATCAAAGGAGTTTCGAATGATTTCTGACACACATTAGTACTAACTTGAGTGATTGATTAGGGTTTGACAGTTGACCGTACCCTAAGTCATTCATGAATCTTGTGCTGATGAAGGATTATACATATATGGTAACTGATGACTGAAAGGTTCCATAAGGGAGTTTCTATATACTCTATATCTCCTAGAGTACATGGTGTCACTTGGTACCAAACATGCTAGCAACTCAACTTATCGATTGGGTTAAATCAATCATTGATTAATTAATTTATATGTTGATATGGATAATTAATTAAGGTTGACCAGTAAGATATTATTAGACATGTAGAGTCATTAACTAGTGAGATATATAGATCTAGAGGGTCAGACACATAAGGTCCTTGGATGTTAGTGGATATAGATATAATTATGCGAGTTTTTATGAAAAACTTACTTAGAAAATGTCTATAAATAAGAGGAGAACGACTACAATTTAAGGTGCCCCTACAAGCCCGATGAGAATTCTCTCATTTCTTATCTTTCACAACTTTGAAAAGCCTCGAAGAAACTTTGAAGAGGAGATCCAATCCTCTAGAGACCGTGTGAATATAGCTAGAGGCTAGACACTTGAATAGCTTCAAGAACTTCTTCAAGTGAACCCTATAAGTACGTTTTCTCATACATTATAGATGATAGGATCATCTATGTTTTTGGTGCCTTAATGTTTTGAATATTCAATTTAATAAGTTTTCACTGGACTCGATGGTTTTGATTACAACTTTTGGAAGGCTTATCAACCTCAAAACCCAACACCTCATTCTCGCCTTCCTCTCTCTTTCTATTCTCCTTCTCTTCATAGTCATTTTCATCTCATGTGTTTAGTGGAGAGAGGCTTTCTCAGTGCTCTTTGTCTCTCTCTCTTTCTTACACGTGCGAAAGAGAGATCACCCATCTTCCTTCCCTCCTTTGTCATGTACGCGCGATGGAGAAATTCTCCATCGATGCACTTTCCCTTTCTCCTCTCCAATACAACTTCTCTCTTCTTTCGCCTTCCCTCTTTCATTTCCTTTCTCTCTCCTTCCAAATTGGTGTTGTCACCCTCTCTCACGCACATGAGTAGATGGAAGAGAGAGAGAGTCTCTTCTCTTGAATGTATGTTTGATTGATAAGCATCGCTAGAATATGTTTTTGCCACAAATCTTTAGATTAGAATCATTTTCCATCGATCTTTTCTATTTTCTCTATATTTTAATCCTAAATTATCATATTTCATATCCTAGATCACATTTTCACCGTCGATCTAGAGTTTTTAATCTTCAAAAGGATTTTGGAAGCATTTGATCAACTCATTATATTTGTTGCTTATATCTTCTTCTTTTATCAATTATTTGTGCCTTCTTAATTAAAAATATTATAAAAAATTAAAATATTTCAATATTTTAACCTTCCTCCCTGTGGATTCGACTTTGACTCCCCAATATTCTAAATTTCAAAAAAAATGGAAGAGTTGAGTATATATTTTTGATATGTGAACTTGCGCTTTAAATGATGCCAGATGCTTGAATGGCTTGGAGATCTCCTTCAAATGAATTATATAGGTATGGTTTTAATCTATACTAGATGATATGATCATCTCCCCTTAGTGTTTCTACATGTCGAATGTTCGATTCGATATGTTTCCGTTGCATATAATACTTAGATCCAAGTTTTGGGGAGCTTGTCGACTCCATACTCTAGCACAAGTAACACCTTGTTACCAATGATTTGTTCATTTAATATGCCCTAATTTCTTATCTTACTTCAATTTCCTCTTTTATACACATGGCCTAAGTAGGTTTAATTCTCCATCCATACTCTTCACTGCCATAGACTAAGGAATGACAATCTGATTTGATTGTTGAGATCTTGATCGATCATTGGTTGATTGTTGGATTCAATTGATCAATGTCTGATGGATCTTGATCTTGATCTTATAGATTGATATTGATCATTAGGATGATCAGATCGATGTCCATCATACCGATTATTAGACTCTACCAAACTACATAGAAACTAAAGCATACTCGATCTGAGCTCATTAAGTCAAATTTCATGTTCAATTGATAACTTTGACCGATGGTCTTCACTTATAATTTTCAACATTCTCTCATTACCTTGTGCTTATGATCCGTTTGACGGCAGAGTGCACCTTCCAGACTCTCTCTCTCTCTCTCTCTCTTTTTCTCTCTCTGAGCACAGAGCTTTTCGGAATGGCCAGAAACTCTCTCCCTCTCTCTCTCTCTCTCATGGGTGCAATGCTCGTCGGAATGGCGATCCTCTGTCCACCATTAAGAGGTCCTCCGGCCCGCCATTACCCTTCCATTACTCTCTCTGTCTCTGTCTTCATCTCTCTCTCCAAAGATAAAAGCTCATGGTATTTGCAGCGGCCATGATCGGGCACAGACACCGACCGAGAAATCGGATGCCGATTATTAAATCCGCTCAGGTCGGAGATCGCGGCGCTAGGCGGGAGCACCGATATGACAGCGAGACAACGTGCGCTCAGACATGATTTCTAGAGAGAGAAAGGCACAGATGAGACCGTTTTAACGAGGAGAGAGGAAGATATGCCGGGGAGGGTGGGTCGGGGTGAAATGCTTGTCGCATTTATTGATGGAGGCGCCGACAAAGCCCGTGAAGAGAGGAAGAAAGAAAGGAAGAGGGAGGGGTAAATACCTAATTATAAAAAATAATGAGTCTGTAAAAAATAATATCAGAGCCAGGTTTCGATCCTGGGACCTGTGGGTTATGGGCCCACCACGCTTCCGCTGCGCCACTCTGATTTTCGAGAAAAATAACATTTAAATTGCAAATTTTAGATAAACCGCGGGGTGCAACAACGCACCACCTCACGCTCGGCATCAAGGAGACCATTTCACCGGCCCAACTAAAACTGGCCCACTTCCCTCTCTCTCTCCCCCCTCCCGGGCACTTTCTCTCTCAACTGAACTGAGCTCCGGCGAAAGTCTGCCCGAAAGACCATCCGGCAGGAGCAGCGTTGTTGGAGACGACGGTGCGCCCGTCGCTCGTGGTGACCTTGAAGGAGAGAGACTGGCCATTAAGATAGCTGTTGCTCTGCCAGTTTCTGCCCCCAGTTCCTCGTCATTGCCTGCCAGCCTGTTCTTGACCCTTTGATCGACACGGCGTGGACGTCTCCTGCGCCGCCCACGTTCGTGATCAGCACCAGGTTGAAGTAGGCGTGGCCGTTGATGGTGAATCTGATTCCGCCTCTTTTCCGGCATGGAACCCTAAAAGCGCGCGTGGAGGAGATAGAGAGAAAAACTTCATTAAAGAGAGAATGGGGTCCGATTGTTTCTGGATAGAGAGAGAGAGAAACCCGAAGATTTGACACTTGAGGAAGCGATTTAACTTAGAAAGAGAAACCAATATAACGAAAAAAGGCTGCAACAGTAGGTCATTACTCTAGATTGATGAGGATCGGTTAGAGAGAGAAACCACGCGACATAACGAAGAGAGTTTTGCTTATCGAGTTCTTCGTTCATAAAAAATGAAGATGAAGAAGAGATCTGCATCTTCAGATTTCGTTGATGAACTAGAGAAAGAAAACGGGGAAATGAAAAGAGGTCTGCATGGTCAGATAGAAACCTATAAACGAAAATAACAAATAAGTCTGCGTCATCACCCTTTAAATAATGAAGATGGGGGAGCCAGTGAGAGAAACCGAGAGAAAAGAACATGGAAAAGAGTTGGGTAGTCAACGGAGAGAGAACTCGAAAAACGATAGAGAGAGAAACATTGGAGTTCTTACCTCCGGTAGGCAACGGGGACGATTCCAGCGCGGTACTGAGCGATCTGCTGGAAAACAGGCTGAGAGAGATCGAAGTGTTGAAGAGGAGGATTGCACCAACCGCCATTATCATTGGAGAGACCGAGATTCGGAGGACAGAAATTTGTGGCGGTGACTATAATGGAACCCGGGAGACACCATTTTTCGTCGTCCATGCAACGGATTTCGAAGCAAGAACCGCAGCTGAGACCGTTGTTAAATAATGCTGTGCTCAGCGCAGCTGTCCCCGTCCCGTACCCTTGGCTGTATAAATTCCCATACCCGCATGCCCCTCCTGAATATTAAATGAAGAAACTTGAGCAAGAAGCAAGAGAGAGAAGGGCTAGGGATGGCTGGAGATGAAAACCAGAACAAGATAAAGGGCGTGCAGAGCTAGAGCTAGAGTCTAGTGCTAAACGGGTAAGGAGCATTGAGGATTGAACTTCCAAGAGTTAGAGAGAGAAACCCGGTAAAGCTCAATATTCCTCTGGAAGATTGCAGTCCGTTACAGTTAGAGAGACAATCATGCAAGAAAAATGAGGAAGTGGGGTCGGGATGGACCTCCCGCCCTTGAATTTAAAGGCTTTCTACACACACAGAATCCCTCTGAGCTCAATATTTTTTTCTGAAAGCTTGATTCTCTTAGCCCCTTGCGCGTACAGAGATAATCTATTGAAAATCTGGAAAACGTGGTATCATAGACAGACCAGAGCGTCTTCCTGGACCGGGAAGCGTTGAAACCCCTGCCCTTTTACAGCCAGAAAGAGAAACCCAGACAAGAAAAATGAGGGAACAGGGAGGCGTCGAAACCCTTTATTTTGCCGGAAATGAAGAAGTGTAAAGGACAACCAGAGAGAGAACCCGAGACATGAAATCGAAGAACTGGGACCTGAAAGTTTCTATTGTTCAGCGAGAACGAACAGCTGAACTCCGGCGACCCACATTGCACTCTTCAAGTTAGAGAGAGAAACCAGTTCGGAAAACGAGGGAAAGGAGAAAATAAGGGGTTTTGTGAAAATACCCATTGTGCCGGAGGCGTCTCCGCCGCCGTAGAAGGTGGCGTGAGCGTTGGACCATCCTCCTCCGCCTCCATGCCCTTTTGCACTGGAGAACACGAGAGAGAGAAGCAGGCCAACCAAGGGGAAATCAGCAATAAGAGCCATTTCCCCTCTGAGACAGAGACGCCGTTGGGGGGGAAGGTGGAAGGGTGGGGGAATAAATAGAAGATCTGGTCTGGGAGGGGGCAGAATGGGCGGCAAGTTTTCACCTTTTAATCTTTTGTGGGTCAAGAGAGAAACAGTGGAATCAAGCGGGAGAGAGAGAGAACTCGTTGGGAACCTCAGAGGAAAGTTAGAGAGAGAGAGGGAGTGAGATTAGATTTATTCGACGTTGATAGTTAGAAAACTAGCGAAGGGTGAGAATGAAGCTGAAAAGAGGGAAGCATTCAAGCTCTTCCCTTGAACACCTGGGAGATTCCCAGAAGGATGGGAAGTTAGAGAGAGGAGAGAGAGATCAGTTTTACTAGGGTTTACGTTTTTGGCGTGGTTAGCTAGACAAGAAGCGACGTGAATGCAGCATCGGGCAAAGCATTTAAGCTTTCCCCTTGAACTCCTAGGGAACTTCAATGGCAAGCTATGAGAGAGAGAGAGAGTAAACTTAATGGGATTTCGCAGATTTGACCTAGTTAGCAAGACAGAAAGAAAAGGATGAGAATGAACGCAGAATAGAGGAGGAGCATTTAAGCTTTTTCCTTGGACTCCTAGGGAACCTCAGAGGAAGTTAGAGAGAGAGAGATTTATTAGGGTTTCGCAGATTTGACCTTGTTTGTTAGACAACAAGTGCAGGATGAGAATGAAGCTGAAAAGAGCCAAGCATTTAAGCTTTCCCTTGAATTCCTGGGGAACCTCAGAGGAAAGTAATGGTGACTGGAGTTATTAGGGTTTCAGGTATTTGACCTAATTAGCTAGATCAAGAGAAAGCTTTTGACCTGCACCACTGCTCTCTCTCATATCTCCTCTCGAGGGCAATCTCTGCACATGGGTGGTATCTGTCCTCTAGCGAGACGCATTCTAGGTCAAGAGGGGAAGCTGCAGATCTTTTTCTTCTTCCTCCCTGCGCAAGCCATGTGAACCCAGAGGTCATCCTGGAGCGGCGCTGTCAGTAGAGCATGAAAGAATCACTGGAAAAAGGCCATCTGTTATGTCATAACTCTCTCCCTCTCCCCCGGCGCCACGTCTACCCTAAATCTCGAATAGCCGCTACCTCTCCTCCACCGCCGTCTCCTCCGCCGCCGCCGTCTCCTCACATCTTGGTTCGGTAGAAGAGATGACATCGAGAGAATGGGTGATTTTTCGGTCATAAGTAAATCTCTCTCTATGTCTCGGTATCTCTTCATCTCTCTCTCCTATGACGTGATCACATGTGGTTGGGGAGCGCTTTTACAGCTCGAACGGACGAGCTGTAAAAGCCTTCTCTTACAAAGATAAGCCAAAGCTCTCTATTTCTCTAACTCTTTATGGTCCGTCTCTCTCTCATGAAATAACCGCACACTGTGGTCTCTCTCTCTTATCAAGTAACCACACGTTATGGTCTCTCTCAGTTTCTCTCTCTGTTATAGAGTAACCATACATTATGGTCTATCTCTCTCTCTCTCTTAAAGTAACCGCATGTTATGGTGTCTCTCTATCTCTCTCATGAAAGTAACCTCGCATTATGGTCTCTCTCTCATGAAGTAACCACACATTTTGGTCTATCTCTCTCTCGTGAAGTCACCACATGCTATGGTCTCGCTCTATCTCTCTCGTCTGGTAACCTCATATTATGCTCTCTCTCTCTCTCTCTCTCGGGAAGTAGCCACATGCTTATGTTCTATTGTTCTCATGATGTAACCAGACATTATGTCTCTCTCTCTCGGGACGTGACCAGATGGTCTCTCTCACGAGTGAAGTGACCACATCTTATGAATCTCTCTTTCTCGTGAACTAAGCAATTTTATGGTCTCTCTCTCATCAGCAACCACAACTACGGTCTCTCTCTCATGAAGATGACCAAAGGGGAAGTTGGTGGAGTGGTGACTCAGCCATTACCATATCCCGAACTGGCTCCATTACTCCCTCCCTCTCTCTCTATCTCTCTCTCTCTCTCTCTCTCGGAATTTAAGGGCCACGAGTGGAGAGTGAGCTTGTCGCGCAGGAGCCATTATTGATGCCTGATGACCATTAAAATCCATGGATTCACGGAAAGTTGATGACTGACCTTGATGGTTTCATCGGTAAATTTGACACTTGATGCACATGATACATTCGATGATTGGGATACTAAGATAGATACAAAATATGATCTCTCTCTCCGCATGTCGATCCACAGTCGATAAATGTATGCCTGCCGCGCCGATCCAAGGAATTTTTCACCCTGTTCATGGCCAGGCGACAGATGAGGATGCTTCTTGTTTTTTGCAGCAGTGGGCAGTACCTCTCTCTCCCTTTCTCTCGTTGACGCGTGCAGTCTAACTTACACAAGAGAGAGTTGTCAATGTCGGGAATGATACGTGTCCTCTCCATCCCTGGATTTTGCAGCGGAGAGAGAGATGATGCGCAGAGACAGCAAGCAAAAGGGACTGCGCTGGCGAGAGAGAGCGTGGTCTGTCGTCAGCGACTGGAATTGCGATCGTTGAGATCTCACTCGTTCTGTCACCTTTCCACAATGGAGTGACCAACCTTCGAATTCTTCTTTCTCTTTCTCTCATTGCCCATGTGAAGCCGCCGGTCTTTTGAGATAGCCGACGACGATGACAGCTAGGGTTATCCATCGAGGTCGACCTCACAACTTTATCTTAAACAGTAAAGAGATAGATAGATGTAGCCATGCATGCATGCATGCATGCATACATAGATGCATATCTCTAAGAATGATTGACGGGCGAGCTCATGGCAAAGACTTAATATGATAATTGCTTTTTGATTTCTTTTTAGAACATCAATGTAGTGGCCAAATTGGAGCATTGATCTAGATAAGATTGGGTGAATTTATTTGATATTGCTCATCATTCTTCTTCTTCTTGAATTTTCTTGATCCTAGTTCACTCAATCGCTGCTCTGAAACTTCACACTTTGATTATCTGCTGTGGTTTCTCTCTCATTGCCATCGCTCATGTCACCAAGGAAGTATCCTCACTGATACCATGCTGCCTGCAATCCATGTAAATGAAAACTATGCAGGAAAGGATGAAGGAAAATGAGAGTTGAACTTCTCCAAAGGAGAAGGAGCCCTAAATATAAAGGAGCACATGGGGCCCCTATAAATGAGAACAAGAATTGTGTTTGATGAGCAAACTACATATGATAAACACACATGCACACACATATATCTTCGTAGCTTGTAGGCATTAAGCGCCTACCACTATGCTACATGCTATAATTGATAGTAAGGATGCTACTCCTGGGCCTTAAATTCTCCCCCCAACACTTGTCGCCGGTCTCTGCTTATAATTATATCTCCTCTGGGTCGAATGTGCAACGTCTTGCCCTTGGGATTGGACTCACCAACCTTAGCTTTGATACCACTTGTTGGCATTAAGCGCCTGCTATTATGCTAAAAGCTTTTGTTGATAACAAGGGCACTACTCCCAACCATAATGTGTAAGTTTAAGGTAGTTTTGGTGATTTAAATTTTTTTGTCGATGATCACGAATCAATATTCATTTTTTAAAAAATTTCTCTTATTACTTTTATGTAAATTTGGATTTTCTATAAATTTTAGAGAATTTATCACGGTTGCATGTGCTTGCATGACAACACTTGACATCACCAACAGGCACCATGTGGCGTCATTTCAATGGAGTGATGGTTATGTTTAGGTGCCCTACTGGGCCAAACTAACCTTTTATATCATCCTTCTATAGATATATTGGTTTACTTTTCTAGTGTGGGACTAAATTTCTTTCTTTAATTTTTATGGTGCCGTAGCACCTTGCGAATTGTCAATTTAAATCAATCGTTATTGTTTAACCTAAGAGGAGCTATGTAGCACAATCTCATTCAACAAAAATTCACTATATAAATGGTCTAGATTCATCATGCTTGATGGACTCCTACGCGACACATGGCACAATTAGGAGTCTTGGATCAAGGTCTCACAAACATGGTTAAACTATGATTCATCTTCACCCGATGACATGATAGAATGTAGGTGCTCCAATTTTTATCAAATGGTTCAGATATAATGGCATCAATTTGTCTTATTCATTTAAGTTGGGTTGTTGGTTGCATTTGAAGAGGGGATTCAACGACAAGGCCCAATTGGAAACTTCTTAAAGTCTCTCTCTTCAATGATGTATGCATTCTCAAAAAATCTAATTGATCAGCCTTTTTGTGTAGCTCTTTCTTTAATTCTCTTGATTGAATTGTGTTCCAGACTTATTTTGGCATCCAATGCGCATTTAAGATCAAGATTTTTATGAAAAATTGGGATGAAAGAGCTGCTTGAACTCCAAAATTCTATTTTAAATTACAAAGTGAAAAACCATTGATTCAGAAATTAATTGGATTAATTTTGTCATGATTTTGGGTAATTCCTTATTTTCCATAGTCTATCTCTATTTGGCATTAGATTTCCATTTTAAATTATAATTTAATAGAATTTCACAAATTTTTTTCACACTCTCTCTCATTATTGATGATTTTCTCTCTCTAACTTTTGTCTTTGATTTCTCCATCGATTTAGATACAATTTGAGTGATTTTTGATTCCATGGAAAGATCTTTGAGTTCTCTTTATGAATTAGTATTTTTTTCTTAATTTCTCACCTCAATTCATCATCCAAGTTGATAGAATACTAAAACTTCTATAAAAAAACCCTAGTTCTCTATGGATTTAACCTGTTCTCACCATTTTACTATAGTAATCGACATTAATTTCAATTAAAAAGTGAGTTTGGAATTATTTTTCACTTTTACAACATATATTTTGAATAAACACACAATCATGACTCATCAAGGTATATATTTTGTGATTGTAGACAGAGAAAGCTCCAATAGCTCTCTCACATCAGCATTAAGGAGTGTGGGCACTCCAAGAATCAGCTTCCTATTCTCTTATACTCTCAAACTTTGACATAACATGTGTTAGAATTTGAAACTCGATAAGCTCTCAGAATTTTGATCAAATCATCGAATGTAGTAAAAGACATTGAATTGAATATTCAAAAAATTCATGTATGAAGAACTGATGATCTTATCATCTAATATAGATTAAATATATATACTTATAGAGTTTATTAAAGAGTTCTTGAAGGTATTCAAATGTCTAGCCTCTAACTCTATCCACACAATTATTAGATCCTTATATCTTTAACTATTTTGATCCAAAGAGAAAGAAAAGATTAGGGGAGAGTTTCCAACAAGGCTCGGAAGGGCACTCATAATTGTAATCGTTCTTCTCTTTTATATAGACATTGGGCATGTAACATTTTTATAAAAAAAACCCTCAAAATTATGTTTATATTCACTAATGTCATAGACCTTATGTGTGTGAACATCAAGGTCCATATTATTTTAATATATTAATATATAGATTAATTAATCAAGGGATCACTATAACCCTATAGATAACTTCAATGCTAGCCCTCAGGGTGTTGAGCTAGACCTGTTCTTTAGGCAATATGTATTATATACTAACTCCTCTATGAAAATTAATCACTATAAAACACTAATTTGTTAAATAAGTTATGACTTATTCATGGAGGAAATTCAAAAACACCTTCTCTAATATTTCCACTACCTTGACCATTAGATTTCACTATATCTCATTCCTTGAGTCAATCTCCTCTAATATGAAATGTTAATGATCTCATATTGACCATAAAATCTCCTTTGAGGATGTTATGTATTATCCAATGAATGAGTTTTTAGAGATATGTGGCTAGAGATTCGTAAGTCATAATGAAAATATAATCATCCATTCCCATGATATCTTTGGTGTCTCAAGTCAAAGGACTACATACGTAATCATGACATGACTAAACTTGTTGACAGTTAGGTATAATATCACTCAAGGATTCCTAAAAATAAATTTAGTGAATTCCTTTATCCGTAGAGTAACCAATATCTATCTTTGTTGTCTCCACACTGATGGCCTCACAATTATCCATACTCATCATATGAGTGAGACCAGATAGTGTTATTCTTTTTTGATATTTTGATGTCATTCTTAAATATCCTTTGAATAGAAATATTTAGAACAAATGCTTAAATACTAGTAATTTTTATATTACGATCTCATCATAATTTAATTAGTCATTGCATATGCTTATGGACTTCATTATAAACATCACACAAGAATAATAATGAATACATTTTATTTTTATGAATATGAACAAGACATAGAAATGTGATTTGGCTTATAGGCCACCTAAAATCTATTAAGGAGTTCATTAGTAATGTTGTATGTAGTATACATATTCTTTCTTTTTTCTTTCAATTGATTGGTAAATCAAAAAATGATCTCAAGCTCTCAATGCTCATGACACACTCTCTTGCTCTTACTCAATGCGTGCTCCCTCTCTCAATTAAAATCCAATGTTTATATTCTTGGTTACTCTTAGGGATCATTAGTAACCCAAAGATACATGTGTATGTAATTATCTCTTGTCTATGGGTTATTTGGACTTTTTTGTACTGTTTATTGGGCCTACCCTAGTGGAACCGCTTACACCTCTATATAAAGTTCTCCTCATACGATAAGAATTCTATATATCTATATTAAAGTCTAAGTATATATAATTGGAAATATATGAAGATTTTGATATATCAATGTATCTCAATATGTAACTTTATGTCATCTGACCTAAGGATAATTCTAAAATCTGACTTAGGAACAAACAAAAACTAAGCTTGAAAGCTAATCAAATTCAGACCTAAGAACAAAATAGAAATTAATTTATACAAGATATAATACTAAAATTAATTTGAACCAGAAATTTTAACTTAGAATGAATTTAAAAATTAGACCAAATTTACACTTGATCCTAAAATTAATCACTATATTTCCATGAAAAATGATCAATATTTGACAACTTGAATCTTCCCAAAAGTGATATATAGTAAACCCTTTGATATGATCTCAATAGAATACCCAAAAACTAAATCTCATGCTGCCCAAATTAAACCTCTACTTTATCTTAAAATCACTCCCTCAAAGACTCCTAAAGATTGACCTAAACGAATGTAAAGCAGATAAATAAGACTTATTAAAACATTTTTAAAAAGCAACCTCAAAATTGATCTAGGATTGCAACTACAATAGTCCTAAAAACCTACCTTAATTAGATTAATAAAACACCCATGAATCAAAACTATTAAAGTGGAATTAAACTCAAACCAAAGTGATGGTGATGAGAGAGAGGAGGTGCACACAGAGAGAAAGAGTGACAAAGAGGGGAGAGATGATAGGATAGTAAGATCTAAGTAGACTCTCAAAAAGTCCTTATGGCCATCTCATACTATGGGTGAGATGATCCTTGCACCCAACCTCATACCACTAGCGGGGCTTCCTCATGATAAACTCCAATTGGGGTTGACGAGATAGGCAAACCTCTTAAGAAATTTGTCTCGACATCAGATTATTGTGTCCTATTTATAAGGACACACATGAGCTAAAACAAATGAATTACTTCTAGTCATCCATTTGATTGTCAAGAGAATGGGAATGATGGAATGGAGAGAAGAGAAAGGTGGAGATGAGCTTGTGAGAGGATGATGAGCGATGTATATATAAAAAGAATTTTATGATGAAATGATAATAAAATAAAATATAAAAAGGAAACTAGGTTCTACAGTCTCCATGGACTGGATTTTAAGCAAGAAATGTATCTAAATCCTAACATGAACCTCACTTTTATGCCAATTCTAGGCTAGGTGATGCTAGACTTGCCTTGACCTCATTCCTCCACTCGATCTTGCCTTCATGAAAAGATTCAACACCAAATAATTCAAAGCTTGGTCCTAAGGCTCTCTTTTTCCTTTTAGTTGGGTGATTCTAAAAGAGACAAAAAGAAAATGAGGAGAGAGTATGTGTGATGATTTTTGCAGTAAGAGAATTTTGGGCTTAGGGTCATCATGGGTAAGAATTTGGGCTTAGCATGATATTTTGATGCATTAATATCATACATTCTATGTGATTTTTATTTAAAATCTAATCATAAATGCATGTTGTCATGATTTAAAATGATTAAAATGATAATTCTTATACTTTACAAGATATTCTTGATTTTTCGTATATTAATAACATTTTATGAGCATTTTAATGTCATTGATTCATCTAGAATATAATTATATATATGTATATATAATGAATTGATAGTTTTTATAGCTTTTTTAAGAATTTTTAGAAATTAAAATCATCAAAATGATTTGTTTATGTATAAAAAGAAAAGAAAAGAAAATATATAAAAAGGAAAAAAGATGAGAGAGAAAGGCATTCTCTCTCTCCCCCAAATCACTCTCTCTCTCTCATCACTCTTTCCCTTGAATCTCTCTATCTCTCTTGTCACCTCAGCAATGTTCTACGCGACAGAGAGACGCACTTGTCTTCTACGCTATCTCTCTCTTCCGGGCCGTCTCTTCCATGGGAGGAGAAATTATTCTCTCCCTCTCTCGCGCGATACTTCCACTCCCTCTCACGCATGCATCTATGCATGGGAGGAGAAATTATTCTCCCCCTATCCTCCTCCTCTCTCTCTCATGATGGAAACCATTTCTGTCGCGCGCACAAGCGTCTTCTTCTTCCTCTTCTCCTCACGCATGCGTGTGTAAGGGGGAGGAGGAAAGCCTCTTCTTCTTTCTTTTCTTCTCCCCTCCTTATTTCTCTTTCTCATGCAAAGGAAATTTTCTGCTGCACATAAGCTCTTCCGCGTCTCTTTGCATGCACACGCGCGAGAGGGAGAAATATTTTCTCCCCCTGCTTCCTCGCTCTCACGCGCACGCAAGAATTGTGTCTTGCTATTCTCCTCTCCGCCGTCAATTTCGTTCATGCGGTGGAGAGAAGCGCTCTCTCTCTCCAAAGCCTCTCTCTTCCGCGCACACGCGCAGAAGAGAATTTGCCCTCTCTCCCTCTTTCCTTCCGAATCAATGCTCTCTCCCGCGTGAGGGGACGAAAAAGAGAAGCGAGAGCCTCTTCTTTCTCTCTTCGTCTCTCTTCTCACTCTTTCTCTTTTTTAGATTTTTTAGGAGAGAGAAACTAATAAATTTTAGCTTTCAGCAAAGTTTGACCGGCTTGGAGCAGGTTGATCGATGCAATTAAAAGGAGAGAGAGATTAAATCAACGATCTAAATTGCTCTAAATTAAAAGCTTGATATCCGAAGATCCGGAAGGTGTTAGGGGTTGAAATTTGATGGGCATGATCATTATTTCAAGTTCTACAAATGTGTTGGGGCTGATTTAAGTTCTCAAATGAAAAAAATAGGGTTATGTATGTTTGATTGCGTGCCTCTAGCATTGGCTAGCCAGAAGGAAAGAAGGTAGCGATTGATCATTCTTCATTTATGTAACATCATTTATGTGAGTTTCTTCTCTTTTCTATTTAATCCTCGTGATTGATGCAAAACCCCAATATTGGCAAAATATACGAGCTCTCGAAGGTATGTTTTGATTTGAGACCATCACTAGATATGTTTCATCATGAATCCTTATATTAGAATCATTTTCTATTCATCTTCTCTATTCTTCCTATTTTTTATCAACATCTTCATCTTTTCAAACCCTACATTCACGTTTACAATTACGCATATCAAAATGGTGCCGTTTTTGGGGAGATAGGTGTCTATTAGATTAAAATTTTGATTCTTTCTTTTTATATTTTATATTAAAATTTAATCATATTTTATCATTATAAGAAAAATCACTTCAATAATGAAGACATGCATAAATATAAGTATGGAAATCATTCTCATTACTATCAAGAAGATGCATATCATTATGATAGGAGAAAATATTTTTATCAAGATTATACTCCATATTCAAATACCAATTCTAATGATTATGGTTTTTGACAAGACGAATCCCCGAGATCATTGAAAACATGCAGACACGTGTCAGAAATAATTATAATCTTACCAATTTCGAGAAAAAGTTATGAATTAAGGAGTATAGTGATGAATAAGGGTTGAATCCACGGAGAATTAAGATATTTTTGAGGTATTTCTTGAAATTCGATCAAATCATATAACGAATTGAGGTGAGAAATTATGGAATTTGATAAATTTAGAAAGAAAAATCAAAGACAAATCCACAGAATAAAAAATCACTCAATTTGGATCAAGATTCGTTGAGAAATCAAAGAGCAAACATTAGTGAGAAAATCCAAATGCAAAGAGAGAGAAAACCGAAATAATTTATAAAGTTAACCTAATCTAAGATTCAAAATTGAAAGACGCAAGATGAAATATTAGGATAAAAATGCATATTCTAACCTGAAGTCGCGCTCGAATTGATCCAATTGATTGCTGAATCAAGGATTTTTTATTTTGCGATTTTAAAGACAAAATTTGGCATTTGAGAGGTGATTTCTCTCTATTCCTTCAACGAAATTGGGATTTCAAAGACTCCCTAGACGAATAAATGAGTCTAGAAAAGGAAGAAATCAAGAGATTCAAGGAGAGAGTTGTCTAAACAGTTCGATTTACTCGAAACATCTAAGAATGGTTTACATCGTCAAAGAACATGCTAATTTATAGAGAAATTTGGGCGTGGCTGTTGGATTTGGCTCTTCATCTTTGATCAATAGCTTAGATAAAACCCTTTGATGCAAATCATTGTCATTAAGTCGCGCCCGTTTGATCAAAGATGAAGCGCTCAGATTTTGCCACGTCACGTGTGAAGAAGAAGCGTCACACGATCGCGTCCATCCAATAGAAGTGAGATGTCACCACGATCACGCGAGATGTCACCATACATCCATTGAAGTTCATCAGGCGCATTTAATCTCAGCCGATATAACTCTTCAAATAAATGGCTGAGATTAAGTCATTTTGAAAACGAATCGTCGCCCAATCAGAATGCATCACGTAACCCCTGACTTAAGTGAAGATCAACGACTTCGATTAAGTGCGCGAATCGAGCGCTTCCCATTTCACCATGTCACCTGCGAAGATATAAAATGAAAGATAGTCCCACACGACAAAAATAAACATGATTTGATGGGTATATAAGTAAAGTGCATATAATGGGTTAGCAGAAATCCTTAATGGATGTTTAACCCACTTATTACACTTAGCAAATGAATGACACACACACAGTGCACATGCACACATGCACACATGCACACACATGCACATGTGTGTACACACGTGTGTCACGTGGTGCATATACACGTCACCATGTGGCAACACATCACTCGGTCGCCGCGTTAGCTTCCACGTCAGCACGAGATAAAAACTTGATTTTTTTATTTTTTAAAATCCAAATAAATCCAAAAGAAATTCATAAAAATTCATAAAAATTCTAGGAAAATCCCTAGAAATTAGAAAATTAATAAATTTCAAAATACTACTCTAAATTAATCCAAATTTATTTTTTTGGATCAGAAATTAAGTAATCTATCATTTAAAAAGTCAAATTTAATAAATAACAAGAAAATAAATTTTCATTGCAAAAATATACTCATTTCTCTTAGAAATTAAAACTTAAAAAATTTAATGAGTGTATAAAAATTATTTTCTCTTATTATTTAACATTAAAGTGAAATTGTAATCTCAAGTATAGATGGGAATAATCTACTCTAAAATATATTGTTTAAAAATACATAATTATCCCTAAAATAGTGCATTTTGAGATTAGAACTTAAAAGTGGATGAAATGACAGATATGCACTCAAATTAGGATAACATGCATACGAATGGAATGTTTTATGCCTAAATTTGCATTAATAATTACTTTATTACATGTATATGGTGTATGTTATCAGTTGTGGACCCACATTCAATAACACAAATGTTTTTGAAAATTCTTTTGAGGATCAACTCTATTGCATTCATTCATCTTTTGTTCCTCAAAATACATCACCTCACTCTAGATCATGTGATATTTATTATACTCCCTATTGTGATCAATTTGACAATAGTTTTCTATAGTTTAGAAGAGAAATGGAAGAGGCGATTAGGATCTCTCACAAAAGGATGGAGGAGCTGAAGCTAGAGATGAAAAATTTTAAAGGTGAACAAGAGATGTAAGTGCTCCAAAAAAATTCAAAGTTCCATGAAAGGGAAGGTAAACTCTCAACTCTTCCAGCAAAAGACCCTCAAACATCAAAACCATCTTTTTATTGCCATCTCTTAGTGAAAATCAAGAGAAAATTAATGTCATACCTAGAGTTATACTTGGTGAGGAATCCTCTAATCTTCTTCTTGAAACTTGCTAGGAGAATGCAGAAAGAGATGAAAAAGAGAATGAAGAAGAGCTAATTTGTGAAGGAATTCAACAATTAGATGATTATAAAGTTCCTATTCCCTTTCCAGAAGCTCTTTATTCTAAGGCTATGCTTAATTCCATGAATCTTGAGAAGGAAGATAAAATTTATTTGAAAGAAATGGATGAAATTATTTTTGATATTCATATGTTACTTGTGGATGTTGAAAATGTGTTTTTTTAGATGAAAAAATTGAAGAAGTATATGCAGGTCGACAACCTGAAGGTGAAAAAGAGTTTTATCAAGGTGGTAAATTGCTTAATGTGTTTGATGAGAATATAAATGCAAATGGAACATATTGATCTCATGCATGATGTTAAATTTTCTCAAGAGAATGTTATTAATCATATACCTTTAACATTTTTGAATGAAAAATTATGTTTGAAGAGTTTTTCTTTTCACCCCTTCATGATACATGAGAATAATATTGATGAAGTAAATCTTGAACCTATCATAATTAAAATATTTTTTTTACTAATTGGCATGATCATCTTCCTAATAATAAATTTTTTTATGTGAATGTCACATTATTTCAATGTTTCATGTTCAATAACTCCACTTTGTTGAGCTATATTTTAAAGAAATTTATCTTCACAAAATTGCATGATCATTTCATGGAGCATGAAAAATTTTCTCCTATTGACATTCATTCCATATGCCCTTGTTGGCATATGAATTCTTGTTAACTTAATTGAAACATAAGAACTTTTTTAGAGAATCATACCATTGTTTCATGGAATATAAAAGTTTTTTGTTTTGTAAAAGCTCATACATTGGGGCACATAATATGATCATCCAATCACATTTAATAATGTAATGGGCTTATGTATGAATGAAATTATCCATGAAATATAAATTCATTTATATGCACATAGAATTACTTTTACTTGTATGTGGGTTATCTATCGAGGATTTTTTATCACTAGTAACTTGGTTTTTTTTCTATTTATTTTTTATGACAATGAAGTTTTTTTATGTCCATTTATTTCTCTAATAGGAGTATGATAACATGAAATTCCATGATTATTAATGCAAATTAAGGCATAAAACATTCCATTTTTATGCGTTTTATCATACTTTGAGTGCATATCTATCATTTCATGCAATTTTAAGTGATAATTTCAAAAAGACACTATTTTAGGGATAATTATGCATTTTTAATAATATATTTTAAAGTAGATTATTCCCATCTCTATTTGAGATTTTAATTGAGTTTTAATGTTCAATAATATGAGAAAATACTTTGTCTATACTAATTTATTTTTCTAAGTTTTAATTTCTAAGAAAAATGAGTGTATTTTTTTATATAAAAATTTATTCTCTTCTTATTTAAATAATTTGAATTTTTAAAATGATAGATGATTTAATTTTTGATCCAGTGAAAAAAATTTGGATTAATTTGAAGTCGTATTTTAAAATTTATAAATTTTCTAATTTTTAGGGATTTTTCTAGAATTTTTCTGAATTTTTTTATGAAATTTAATTTGATCTATTTTGAATTAAATTCAATTAAAATAAATTTATCACATGCTGATGTGGCGCGGACGAAAACGACAGCGCCACATGATGACATATGAGACTGCCACGTGTCTATGTGCGCGCTTGTGGGAGTGCGTGTGTGTGTAAATGAAGAGAAAGCAGCCTATTAAGGATTTTCACTCTCCTTATTTTTATTCTAGTTATATACACATGCATATTGACGGAACGAATTGATGTGGTCATTGATTACATACCAATTCGTGTCAAAACTAATACCAAACTCACCAATTTTATCAAATAATCATGAATTAAGGAGTATAGTGGTGAATAAGGGTTGATTCCATGAAGAATTAAGGTAATTTCGGATGATCTTTTGAAATTTCGATCAAATCGGATGATGAATCATCTTGAGAAATTAGGAAAATTACTATTTTTGGACAAAAGACTTGAAAACGAATTCACATAATAAAAAATCATTGAATTTCGATCAAGATTCGTGGAAAAATCATCAAGTGAATAAGAGAGAAATTTCTGAAATAAAAAATAGCGAAAAACCAAAATTAAAATTGACTAAAATTACGATTCGAAATTGAAATCTAAAGCTATACGAAGGAAGATTAGGATGAAACACAATCTCTAACCCAAGATTGCACTTGAATTGATCTAATTACTTGCCCGATCAAAGGCTTTTCATTCCTGAATTCAAAAAATGATCGTTGATGTTCAAGAACCAATTTCTTCCTATTCTCTCAACGAAATCTCACTTTCAAGCACTCCATGGATAGGAAAATGAGTCTAGAAGCGATTGGAAAAGAGATTCAAGGTATTCGGTGTCTAAATAGTTTGATCACTCGAATTGCCCTGGAGTGTTTTATAATGTAGAATAACACCTCTATTTATAGGGTGAATTGGGCATAACCGTTCGATCGAGCTTTAAATCTTTAATCAACGGCTCTGATGAAATGCACGATTGCAAATCGTTACGATTAATTCGTGACTATTGGATCTCAGATGGACCGTCGAGACGAAGCCACGTCGCGCGTAATATAAGTAATGCATCAAACGATCGCCGTTTGATCTTGATCCGACGCTCCAGATGCGTTTTGTCGATTCTAATCTCAGCCGTTATAACTCCTTAGATCAACAGTTGAGATTATTTTAAAATAATTCACCGACGAATAGGATTGTGCCACATACCCGCCTTAAGTGACGATCAACAATCGCAATTAATTGCATGAGCAGATGCTCCAGATGCTCTCACATCACCTGCACGAAAATAAAAATCAAATAAATCGATTTTAAATTCAGAAAAATTCAAGAAAATTTAGAAAAAAATCCCGTAAAAATTAGAAAATTCATATCTTTTAAAATAGAACTCCAAATTAATCCAAATTTGTTTAATTGGATCAGAAATTAAATTATCTATCATTCTAAAAAGTCAAATTTAATAAATAACAATAAAATAAATTTCTACTTAAAAAATACACTCATTTATTTTAGATTTTAAAACTTAGAAAAATATATGAGTGTATAGAAAATGATTTCTCTTATTAGTTAACTTTAAAAACTAATTATAATCTCAAGTAAAGATGGTTTATGAAAATATTATCTATAATTCATCATAATTAATCCCTAAATTAATGCATTTTGATATTATAATGATTTTTTCATAAAATGATAGATCAAAGACTAAAAAATATGATAACATACATTAGAATGGAAGGTCTTATGCCTTAATTGATGGGATCTGAGGTCGATAACTTTGCAAAATTTTGATCAAAACATCAAATGCAGTGGAATTCATTGAATCGGATATTCAAAAGATTGAGGCACCAAGAATAGATGATCTTATCATCTAATATGTATGAGAAAACATACTTACTGGTTTCCTTGAAGGAGTTCTTGAAGCTATTCAAGTGTCTAGCCTCTAGCGGTATCCACATGGTCTCTGGATGGTTGGATCTCCTCTTCAAAGCTCTTCACACTGGAGATAAAGAGAAGAAATGATAGAATTCCCACAAGGCTTTCATGGGCACCTTGAGTTGTGGTCGTTCTCTCCCTATTTATAGACATTTGGTATGAGGTTTTTTCATAAAAACCCTCATAATTATGTCTATCTCCACCAACATCCATAAACCTTATGTGTGTGACCCTCTAGGTCCATATATCTCATTAGTGAATAACTCTATAGAACAAATAACACCTTATTGGTCAATCTTAATTAATTATCCACATCCACATATAGATTAATTAATCAAGGATCAATTTAACCCAATCGATAGGTTGAGTTGCAAGCCCGTTGGGTGCCAAGTTACACCACGTACACTATGAGATATGGAGTATGTAAGAACTCACTTATGGAACCTTCCCGTCATCGATTACCATGTATGTATAATCCTTCATTCAAATTAGACTCATGAATGACTTAGGGTACGGTCAACTGTCAAACCCTAATCGGTCACCCAAGTTAGTACTGATGCATGTAGATATCATTGGGAACTCCTTCTCCGATATTTCTTTTACCTTAGCCAAGGATTTTATCGCATCTCATTCCTTGAGTCAATCTCCTCAAATATCGAGGGTGGATGATCCCATCTTGATCACACAATCCTCTTCGTGGACTTCATGTCGTATCCAATATATGACGTTTTAGATATCCCGTGGCTAGGGATTCGTAAGTCATAATCAAAACACGATCATTCATGCACAAGATGTCTTTGGTGTCTCAAGTCAAAGGACCACATACACAACCATGACATGAATTAACCCTGATTGACAGTTAGGTATAATATCATTCAGGGATTCATACAAATCAATTCAGTGAACTCTTTCTCCAAAGAGCACCCACTATCTATCCTTAGTGTCTCCACACCGATGGCTATAGGATCAGCCATACTCATCATATGAGTTAGATTAGATAATGATATTCTTTCTGGATAATTCGATGTCCTTCTCAAGTATCCCACGAATAGGAATATTTAGAACATATGTTTAAAGACTAGTGATCACTATATTATGATCTCATCATAATTCACTTAGTCATTGCACATGCTCATGGACTTCATTACAAACATCACACAAGAATGACAATGAATAAATTTCACTTTCAATGAACATAAATAAGATACATGGAAGTGTGATTGGCTTATAGGCCACATAATATCCATCAATCTCCCACTTGGACTAAAGCCAATTGCCCTTGTGCAACAACCCCATAGTTGTGCAATGACGCTCAAAGACTTCTTGAGCTAAAGGCTTAGTCAGTGGATCTGCAATATTATCGGTTGATGAAACTCTTTCCACCACTACATCTCCTCTGGCGACGATCTCCCTAATCAAGTGAAAGCGCCTCAGAATGTGCTTAGACTTCTGATGAGACCTTGGCTCTTTTGCTTGTGCTATTGCCCCCATTGTGCTCACACAATAATGGAATAGGGTTTGAGATCTTAGGGATGATGCCAAGGTCTCTGATGAACTTCTTCAACCAGATTGCTTCCTTGGCGACATCACTCGCGACAATATACTCAGCCTCCGTCGTCGAATCTGCAGTGGTGGGCTGTTTGGAACTTTTCCAAGACACTGCTCCCCCATTTAAAGTGAACAGGAATCCAGATGTAGATCTACTATCATCTGGGTCTGACTAAAAACTCGAGTCAGTGTAACCATGGAGCTTAAGCTCCTCTCCTCCATATACCAGAAATAAATCCTTAGTCCTTCTCAAGTACTTAAGGATGCATTTCACGGCTTCCTAGTGTCTCTCACCTGGGTTAGCCTGAAATCTGCTTATAACACTTAGAGCATATGTCACATCTGGTCTTATACATAACATAGCGACAAGAGGGATCCAATTGCCGAGGCATACGTGATCTTCTCCATCAATGCTCTATCTTGAGGAGTCTTAGGTGAATGATCCTTAGATATCTGAACTCCATGTCTCATCGGTATGAAACCTTTCTTAGAGTTCACCTTTTTAGGCGGTTAGTCAAACCTTTCCACCTTTTTAGGAGGGTAGTCAAACACTTTCTTGGGGGGTGAACCTTTTCCACCTTTTTAGGAGACTAGTCACTGCATTTCTCTTAGAAGTTAATGATAGTCAAAGTGATTCTTGACAAGTCAAAGGTGGTCAAAGTCCTTCTTGTTGGGTCAAAGAGGTCAAATTTCTTCTCTTAATTTATTAATAATCAATTTAAATCTTTCTTATTTTTTAGGAAGGATCCAAATTATAGGAGGAGAAAGAGGTAAGCTCACCTCCTTGGGGAAGTCGTAAACCCACTCCCTAAGGAAGTAATTGTGGGGCCCACCTCCTTAAAAGGGGCTCTCCCACCTCTTTAGGAGGTGATTATGGCCGTAGCTTATGGATTTAATCTCCACCCTTCATTTGCTTGGGCCCAAAAAGACTAAATCTTCACCATTGATTCAAAGGAACCTCTATCCTAACATATAAAAGAATCTTCTTCTTTCTTTTTTGTTGTTTTTGGCTCTCTCTTGGCATCAGGCTACCAAAAGAAAAATGAGAGGCTTAGGCCCAAGCTTGGCATTTTTTAGTGTGTTCAAGTTTGTTATGGAGGCAAGAGCAAGTGGAAGATCGAGATTATAATGAGTCTAGCATCACCCGACCTAGGACTAGCATCAAAAATGGGGTTTGTGTGAGGATTTGGTTCTGATGTTCTCTTGTAATCCCTTCCATGGATAGTATAAACCCTATTTCTCTTTTTCTATTTTAGATTTTTTTTATTTACTTCAAACAATCTCTCATTATTACCAATTTCTTGATTACCTGGTTTCCCCATTTTTCACCATTATTTCATCATCTTCCATTTTATCATTATCATCTCTCCATTCCATCATTCCATTCTCAATCCTTTTCTAATTATTTCTCATAGAATATAATATATATCTATTTCTAATTCCCTTCGTATCATTTTTCATTTCTTAGTCCTTCCATATTTCTCCAAAAATCCCTTCTTTTGTTGTTTTCCCCTAAAATAGTATCTCTACTCCCTAAAAGTATGAATCTCATTTCCTATGCTGCCTGAGGATTCGACCCTTTACCATTATACAAAGTGAGGAATTATAAATATCTTGTTGCATGATATTGATTCAAAATAAAGATTATACCCCGAAATCGAGTTCATCAATGATTTTTGTAGTTAAATAATTTAGGGCTTAGGGTCATCATGGGTGGGGATTGTCCACCCTTGGAATCAAGGGTGTAGTTGCTTCCAACCTTCATGACCTCTTAACTAACTCCTAACTGAAATGAGTGGGGACATCCCTTAAGGGGGAAGGTTATGCCCTTACGGGGTACATCAAAACCCTACTTCCTACATATCCGTACAAGACCAAAGTAGACAAGGCAAGGTCTGACATGGTACCCACCTCTCACCAAAAAAAGATGTGTTGTGCCAAGGCCCATGAAAAATGATGGGAACCACTTTTAAAGGTGTTTCCCTCTCCTTTTGAATTTCAAGTGGGTGACACCCTCATATAAAGGTGATGGCCTCCCTCCTTTTAGTTAGGATCTTGATGGATATTATGAGACCTACAAACTGATCACTCTTCCGTGTATCTTATTGATATTCATTTAAATGAAATGTATTCATTTTCATTATTGTGTGATGTTTGCAATGAAGTCCATGGTCATATACAATGGCTGAGTGAATTATAATGAGATCATACTTGAATGATCATTATTCTTTAAACATATATTCTAAACATTCACATTCATATGATATTTGAGAAGGACATCAAATTATCCAAAAAGAATAACATTATCTGATCTGACTCCTATGATGAGTGTGGTTTATCCTATATCCATCATTATAGAGACACCAAGGATAAATAGTGAGTCCTCTTTGGAGAAAGAGTTCACTAAATTGATTTATATGAATCTTTGAATGTTATTATACCTAATTATCAATTTAGTTGATTCACGTCATGGTAGTGTACATAATTCTTTAGCTTGAGAAACCAAAGATGTCTTGTGGATGGATGATTGTGTTTCGATTATGACTTACAAATCATGAGCCATGGGATCTCTAAAATAACAAGTGAGATATATAGACCTAGAGGGTGTCACACATAAGGTCTATAAACATTGATGGATATAGACATAATTATAAAAGTTTTTATGGAAAATCAATATAACAAATGTCTATAAATAAGGGGAGAATGACCACAACTCAAGGTGCCCATGCAAGGCTTGTGAGAATTCTCTCATTCTTCTCTTTCTCTCTTGGTGAAGAGCTTTGAAGAGGAGATCCAATCAATCAGAGATCATGCGGATACCACTAGAGGCTAGACACTTGAATAGTTTCATGAACTCCTTCAAGTGAACCTTGTAAGTATGTTTTCTTAAATATACTAGACAATAGGATTATCGGTTCTTGGTGCCTTGATATTTTAAATATTAGATTTAATGAATTCCACTACATTCAATGTTTTGATCAAAATTTTGGAAGGCTTATTGATCTCAAATCCCAACTTTCATGGCCTAATGAAGGTTAACCATTGGAAATTTGTAACAATGATAGTGACAAAGCAAGATTGTGCAGTCATTGAGAATACACGTTCATGCATCAAAATAACTCTAAACTCACTGAAATTATGATTTAATTGTGAATTCATTAGGACAATGGTGAGTTAGGGTCAAATCCAAAGAGAATTTAGAAAAAAATTTGAGATGTATTCAAAATTTGATAGCATTGGACGACGCATTAGGGTGAGAAATTAGGGAAATTAATATTTTTAGAAAGAAGACTCTAAGAAAAATCCACATAATAAAAATTACTCAATTTTGAATAAAAATCAAGGATCAAAATAAGGAGATAAAAATTGATGGCAAAGAGAGAGAAAGTCACAAAATTAAGTAAAATTAAACTAATCTATTGATAAAAATTAAAATCTAATGGTTTAGGACAAAAGACTAGTACAAAACACATAATCTAACTCAAAATTGGGCTCGAAATGATCCAATTTGTTGTCAGATGAAGGCTTTTCACTCCACGTTTTGATTAATGAAAATTTGGAATTCAAGAGGCGAATTCTTCGTTCTCGCATCACAAAATCTTGATTACAAGCACTCCTTGGACGTGGAAATGAATGTAGAAGAGGAAGAAAACAAGATATTCAAGGATTATGCTATCCAAAAGGTTCGATCAATTGGAAATCCGAGAATGCTTTACACCGTCGAAGAGAAAGAGTATAAATAGATGAAAATTGGGTGTGATCATTTGATCTGTCTCTTCATATTAAATCAATGGCTCAGATGTAACTCTCGGAGTTGAATCAACGGTGTTAAGTTGTGGTCATTGGATTCAAGATGAAGGGTTATGATTTTGCTGCATCACATATGAAGAGGAAGCACTATTGGATCTCAATTGTTTGATCGTGTTTCAACACCTCAGATCTCATAAAGGCACTTCGAATCTTGACCGTTATAACTCATCATATCAACAACCAATAATTATATGTTTAATAAAATGAATTGATAGTCATTCAGATACCGCCACATACCCCTCAGAGTAACTGAAGATCAATAGTCGCTATTTAACTCCACAAATCGAACATCTCAAACTGCGACACATCACTTGCAAAGAAATAAAAGCATAAATAGTCCCACATTGGAAAAAAAAGGAGATTTTTTCAAATATATACTCGTGTGCATTAAGGGAATAGCTTATTCCCTTAGAGGGCACTTAACCTCTAATGACACATGCGACATGTGGTGACACGTAGGTCATAAGATGCAATTTATACATATAATTATGTGATTATTAATGCAAATTTAGGCATAAAACATTCAATTCTTATGGATCTTATCATACTTTGAGTACATATCTATCATTTCATGAAATTTTAAATTATGATCTCAAAATGCACTATTTTATGTATAATTATGTATTTTTAAAGAATATATTTTTCAGTAGATTATTCTCATCTATATTTGAGATTATAATTTACTTTTAATGTTAAATAATAAGAGAAAATACTTTTATACACTCATTTATTTTTCTAAGTTTTAATTTCTAAGAGAAATGAGTGTATTTTCAAAATAAAAATTTATTATCTTTTTATTTATAAATTTAAATTTTTAAAATTATAGATTATTTAATTTTTGATCTAACAAAAAAAAATTTGGATTAATTTGGAGTTTTATTTGAAAGTTAGAAATTTTCTATTTTTTAAAGATTTTTCTGGAATTTTTCTGAATTTATTTTGAATTTATTTGGATTTTGAAAAATAAAAGAAATAAAAAAGTCAAGTTTTTATTGCACGCTGATGTGGCAGCTGATGTGGCGATGGAGTGACATGTCATCACGTGGCGATGTGTATACGCTCTAAGTGGCGCATGTGTGTACACAAGTGTGCCCATGTGTGCATGTGTGTGCGCGAGTGTGAGTAGTGGGTTAAGCATCTATTAAGGATTTTTGCTAACCCATTACATCCACTCTACTTATGTACCCGTAGGAATGCTTTTATTTTTGTCATGTGGGACTATCTTCCTGTTTATTTTATGCAAGTGACATGGCACTCTCAGAATCGTCTGATCGACGTGAACTAAAGTAATTTTATCCTAGCCTCTCATTTTCCCTTAAGTGAGGAAGGTAGGTGGCAAGATGTGAATGGACTACGAATCATTTTTTAAAATAGATCAATCATGGATGTTCATCTGAGTTATAACGACCATGATTTAAAGCGCCATTTGAGAATCTTAAACGTCGATTAAAGATTGGATGGATGAGATCTCGTGATGTTCTCTCTCTTCACGCTATAACGTGTCATGATCTTGATGCTCCGATGAAGATCCGTTAGTCGCAACATAATTGATAACATGCATATTTAACTAAAATTCTGATCTTATTTAACTAATATTCATGCTTATTTTATGTAATTATGATGCATGTTATCATAGTTTTTATGAATTTTCTCCATTGGTATGCCATTCTACTAAAGTCCATATTTATGCATTAATTAGGGTTAATTATGTGCCTTATGAATGTTTAATCTTTTACAAGGTTAAATAAATTACTTTCCTTAATTTACTTTGAATTTAGAAGATGATTAAAAGGATTAATTCCAAGAAATTAATGATTAGGTGATTAAAAGAGAGAATTCTTAATGATTGACTTAGTATTATTTTGAATCGATCCCATTTTCTTGGAAAAATGGAGAAAAATCCAACGTGGGTCACGATCTGTCCTCACAGAATTGGACAGCCTGCGATTTTCGCGGGATTTTCTCCTATAAAACGGTGTTATCTCCCTTTGTAAACATAACTCTTGATTAATCGTGAAGCAATTAAGCAATTTTGAAAGCATATCTTAAGTTTGACGAAACTAATTTGTATGGTTGTTGAATGCACACGATTTAGTGTCAAAACAAAGTCCTAAACTTACCAATTTATGATTAATCAATTTAATTAAAGAGTATAATGGAAATTAAGGGACGAATCCACTGAGAATTAGGAAAATTTGAGATATATCTTTGAAATTCAGTCAAATCGGATGACGAATTGAGATTAGAAATTGGGCGATTTATGATATGAAGAAAAATAACTATATTGCGAATCCACGGAATCAAAAATCAAGTGATTTGGATGAGAATTCGCTGAGTAATCAAAGTTTGAAAATGGGGTAGAAATTCGTATCTCGAAAATGATTAAAATCAAAATTAAACTAAAATTAAACTTAATCTACGATTGAAAATATAAAATTAATACTAAATGATGAAAGATTAAGATGAAAACACGCAATCTAACCCAAAGATGCCTTCGAAATGATCCAATTAATCGCCAGATGCATGGCTTTTCATTCCGCATTTTCGAAGACGAAATTGAAGTTCAAGATATGATTTCTCCCAAATCTCTCGATCAAACTTTGATTTCAAGTATTCCTTGGATGTGGAAATGCATCAAGAACACAAAAAATCAAATGGCACTCGAAATTGGTGTCTGGATAGTTCGAATTTCTTGAAATTTCAAGGGCGAGTTCTTTCGTCGCGAAGAACACTATATTTAAAGGGCGGATTTGGGCGCGACCGTCCGATGAAGAGGCGCCTTACGATCGACGGTCGTGATGAGGCGTCCATTGATCGAATCATTGTGATTAAGTGAGGAGCGTCCGATCGACGATGAAAGGGTGAGGTGAGTCCACCTGTCTTCATTTGAAACGTCGCGTCGCATCGATCATGCGTTGGATTTTAATCCAGTGCTCGTGATATGTCGAAATGTCCACTGATCGCGAGCGATCTCAGCCTTTATAACTCGCACGATCGAAGGCTCAGATAAACTCACTTAAGCGAGTTTTTAACCACGTGCGTTGATCGAGATTGGGTGGACCTCGTGTCCACCGCATTGACGCACGATCTTCATCGCGCTGTTGATCCGACGCTCCACGTCATGCCAGGCAGCCTGCGATCAAATAAAATAGAGGGACATAGTCCCGCACAGAGAAAAAGAAGAGGATGCATCGGGTTTATAAGGTGAGATGTATCATGCGGTTAGCAAAGTCCTCTATGTATGGCTTATATGTACTATATATAACCTATGTAATAAAGAAATATATATGTAATACGTCACCTCAGTGCCATGTAGGCACTCGCGCGGGTCCGCGTGGCGCTGCCACGTGGCCTTGCATGCCACGTCGCATCCACGTAGGCTCACGCGAATAAATGCACCCTTTTTGAATTTTTTAATTATTTTAAATCACTTAAAAATCAAAATAAATTCATATAAATTCCAGAAAAATTCCTATAAAATGTAAAAATCATAACTTTCAAAATACAACTCCAAATTAATTCAAATTTGTTTTGTTGGATCAGAAATTGAATATTCTATCATTATAAAAATGAAATTATCAAAATAATAAGAGAATAAATATTAATTAAATTAATACATTTATGTATCTTATAAAATAAATTTATAAAAATACATAAATGTTAATAAAAATCTTTTCTCTTATATTTTCAGCATTAAAACATGATTATGATCTTAAGTATAATTAGGATTAAACATCATAGTGATTTTATTAATATATAATAATCCATAAGTTGATGTATTTTTAGATCATAACATGAAATGATACAAAATGATAGAAATATACTTAAAATATGCTAACATGCATACATTTGGAATAATTAATGCCTTAAATTGCATTAATAATCATATAAATTCATGTATAAATAGAATGTTATCACACCGCCCAACTTGAATAATTGCTAGTCTCTTAGCAATTTACTATGTTATCTCCCTTGAAAGTCTTATCATCCCTTGATCCTGCAACTAAAGAAGTGAAGTGTATCAATGTGTGATTGCTTTTCATCATACTGTGAACCATAGTGATCTAGATTCCATAACGAGGTTGACTTCCTTAGAGCATATTAGGGTAGTTCTCATCGGCTAATAGTTGAGTCAATACTCAAGTGTAATCGAGGTGAGCATATCTAAGGTTTGATGCTATGGGAATGAAAAGATTCTCACTCTCTCATGAGCAGATGTAATCCTCATCTCTCTAATCCTCACATCACTCTTTCACTCATTTGGAGGCTACTTGGTGCATTAGAATTCCCCTCAACTCTTCTTTCTCCCTTAAAGAGTGCATTGCAAAGGGATTTCCTATTTTGGGATGCATCGTTATAAGGTAGCTGAAAGAGTAAAAAGATACTATTTCGAAAGGAATAACTTGGTTAAAAGCAAAATCAGCATGTAAACAAGTTGGATATTATATACAAAGAAAGGTACCACTGATGTCTAATTATTCTCCCAAGTGATGTGGATGATGATGGTAGAAAAGGATAGATAGAATTTGGTAGAGATGGTGTGGAGTGGTAAAATATGGATATAAACATGGTAGGAATGGAATGGTATTGATGGGTAGAGATAGGTAGAGATAATTGTTCCCATATTTTTCCTTCTTTCACTTTCTTTATCCTTCTCTTCCTTTTTCTCCTCCTTTTCTTTCCTTCTTTATTTTTGTCTTCTTCTTTTCTTCGTTTTCATATTTTCTTCTCTTTTTCTTCTTCTATTCTTTTTGTATATTGTAAATTTTTCGAGAAGAAGAAGATAACATTTGATGACTTTGCATAAAACAAGGATATGGAGGCTAATTTAATGTTTGAAGACAGTATTTAAAATTTTTGAAGTGTAATATGAAGGAATATTTGCTTGTAAGGGAAATTGGAAAAAGGCTTGTGTATATGATGGAAAAGAAAATGTGGTGGATATATTTATCACTTGGGAGTGTAATTATAATCAGTGAAGCTGAAATTTGGGTGTTGATAACATGAATTTATAACTTAAATTCTTATCATATTTCACTCATATTCATGCTTATTTTATGTAATTATGATGCATGTTATCTTAATTTTATGAATTTTCTCCATTGGAATGCCGTTCTACTAAAGTTCATATTTATGCATTAAGTAGGGATAATTATATGCTTGATTGATGATGAATCTTCTTGAGAGATTAAATTGATATGAATTATATTCTCCCTGATATACTTTGACTTTAGGAGATGATTTAAAGAATTCAGTCCAAGGAAATAGTGGGTGGATGATTTAAAGAAGGAATTTCTAAGGAAAGACTTGATATTATTTTCAATACATCTCATTTTCTTGTTTTTAAATATATTTTAGATGTCATGATGTTAAAAAGGAATTAATTTGTGATACAATGGAGAAAATTTGAGATTAAAAGGAGTTGTACTTTAAGAGTTATGAATTTCTGAATATTTTAGATTTTTTCTAGAATTTTATTTGAATTTATTCCTTAATTTAAAATGCAAAAATGGGCATTTTTATTCCACAGCCCCGCGATGCTGACATGGCGTGTAGCTGACGTGGCACGCGGGACCCGCGTGGATGCGATTCGGTACTCAAGGCCACGTGGCAGGGCCGTGCGGGCCCGCGTGAGGCGCAAGTGGCGCACAGGGCATGGACACGTGGCAGAATGCCACACGGTCCACGCGGATGCCCGTGAGGGGTGCCACGTGGTAGGAGGGTCGGCAAGTAAAGGGCCCACGGGTTAGTGGGCCCTGGCAATATGATTGGGGCAGTAACGCAATAGCGTTAAACCGCCCCAGTATTTAACCTCACCGTTTCTTGTTTTTTCTTCCGTGTGGGACTATGTTCCCACACGGTTCTAATGCGCAGGCGACGTGGATGCATGACGAGACGAGACCGCGAGGTCGTCGATTTCACACGGTCTCGTGTCAAAAATAAAGCCTAATTTACCAATTTGGGGAATTAAGAGAGAATTGAGGGGTATAATGGTAAATAAGGGTCGAATCCACAGGGAATTTAGGTATTTTTGAGATATCTTTTGGAATTTGGTCAAATTGGACAATGAATTGAGGTGAGAAATTAGGGAAAATGGTGTTTTTAGAAAGATAACTTCAAAACTAATCCACGGAATTAAGAATCATCGAATTTGGACTTGATTTCACGGAGAAATCGAAATTTGAAGTGGAGAGAAATTTTCGGACGTTTAAAATCGTGATTTGAAGCTAAATTTTATGAAATTGAAATCTAAAACCTAATCTAAACGAAAATTAAAGATAATAGGAGGATAATTAAGGTAAAACCGCTTCCACTAAACCCGTTTAGCGATCGAAATGTCGCGATTAAACCGATTAATCGTGAAGAACACCAAGATCGTCACGCCGAGCTTCAAGCGTCGATTTCTCCCTCAATTTTCCACCAAATCTCGACTTCTACCCCTCCGTGGATGCGGAATTGGAAGAGGAGGAGGAAGAACTCGAGAGAAACGAGAGGATCGGTGTCTGTACAAGTCAATTTGATTGAAATCTAACTCGAATGCATACATCGACGAAGAACAAGGCTATTTAAACTAAATTTGGCCGTAACCGTCCGATCGTTTCGATCGACGGTTAAGATGAAACGGTACATCGTGGACCATTTCTAAAAATTCGTGATCGTCGGATTTGAAATGGACGGCTTGGATGATCGCGTAGATGATCGTTTATAAAACGCCTCTGATGTCGCCCCTTGGATCGCGATCGGACGACCGAGATGCAATCCGCACGATTGAATCGTAGCCGTTATAACGCCCTTTAAATCAAAACGTGTGTTGATCTTGATCTGGTGGTCCACGCCCCAAGTGATTGCCGCGTGTGATGCCGCCACGTCGCTGAAATCTGGCTGTTATAATCCCTTAAATCGCGCACGTGTTTGATGATCACGCCATGGTCCGGTGTCCACGCGATCGCGACATGTGATGCTACCACGTCTCACTAAATCCAACCATTATAACACCCTCTTTAAAACACGTGGTCTTGATCTTTGATCATGGACAGGCGCTCACGCGATCGACGCGTGAGATCGACGCGCGCCGTCGATCCGACGCTCCTCCTCGAGCCACGTCACCTGAAATAGGTAAGACGTGTGGATTAGTCCCACACGGACAAAAATAAACAAAAATGTCGGGTATATAAGTCCCGACATTTAAGAGGGTTAAGACCCTTCCCATCTAGGGAAGGCTGAAGACCTCTTTTACCTATATATGTAATAAAAATATATAATATATATAAAACGCACCACGTAGGCGCGCTACGCGGGTCCGCCTGGCTCTGCCACGTGGCCTTGCGTGCCACGTCGCACTCGCGTGGGACCCGCGTGCTTTTTATGCTTTTTATTTATTTATTTTAATCATTTTTAAATAGAAATTAAATCAGAAAAATCAGGAAAAATCCCTAAAAATTGTAAAAATCATATCTTTTAAAATACAACTCCAAATTAATCCAAATTTATTTCATTTGACCTGAAATTTAATTATCTATCATTCTAAAAATTCAAAATATTGAAATAACAAGAGTTTTAATTTATATTTCAAAAATACACTCATTTCCTTAAGATTTTAAGTTTAGAAATTTAAATGAATGTTTATAAAAATAATTTCTCTTATTATTTAACTTTAAGAATCACTTATAATCTCAAGTAAAAATAGGTTATAAAATCATTTATCCTTAATTTATCATAATTAACCCTAATTTAGTGTATTTTGAGATTATAACATAAATTTGCATGAAATGATAGAAATGCACTCAAAGTATGATAACATGCACATAAATGTAATGTTTTATGCCTTAAATTGCATGAATAATCATGTTTTATCATGTTAAGATTGCATGTTATCAATGCACAACAAGCATCGGATTCGGTTAGGACGACGGAGATCGCGTGGACTCGAGTCCACGCGATCGCCAATCACAGCACGTGCGTGAAAGCCACTTTAAGTTGCCGCGATCGAAGAACGCACCGATCGCCACGTGGCGTCACGAGGAGCGCTGATCTTCAGCAACGTAAATGTCGCGCGATCGCGATCAGACGGCCACGATGAAACCCAATCGTCCTCTCGCGGTGGTGACGCGTGGAGCTTTCCGGAGTGTCAGATCTCCATCAGAGGGGTGATGCAAGCGATGACGTGGGAGAGGAGCATCAAAGCATTGATGAGCGCAATCAGAACCGTCCAACTAACCTCGACATGCAATCGGACGGCTGAGAAGATTCGTGGAAGAATTCCACGATCGTGGTGCGATCGAACCGCGATCGTGGTGCATTTGGAGAGATCGTGGCACACGATCACGCCACGGTTGATGACCCATGATCACCGCGCGATTGTGGCCATCAATCCCACGTTCCGACAAGATAAAAGGGCCGCAAAAATCGGGCGAAATTTCCCTTTAAAAAGAGGATGTATCCCTCTTTTCTTTCTTAACTTTTGATTGATTTGTCAAGAAATTAAGCGAATTTGGAGTAAAATCTTAAGTTCTTCGTGATCCCCCGTGTTTGTACTCAATTGCGAAGCAATCAGAGCGGGATTGATTGCGAATTCCTCTTTGATTTCATCGAATTTTCCCCTTGAATTCCGAACATCCGCGAGGAAGAAATCGAGCAAATTCGCTTCAATCCACCTGAATTGAAGTCCCATTCTTGTGGCAATCGGGTTAGTAGTTAGATTCACTCGATTATCAAGAGGTAATTTTAGTTTTTATTAGATTTAGAAGTTTAATTTCGCAAATTAGTTCTTAGTGTTCTTCATTTTCCCCAAATTTCAGTCCAAAAAATTATTGATTTTGAAAATAGGATATTTCTCTGATTATATTTCCAAATCACTTGATTTTGGTTTCATTGAGTTACTCTTTTCATCAGCTTTTCGTGGATGTAAATTCATCAAATTCCAAGTTCATTTGACCCTTCAATTTGACGTTGGACCGAGCACTGTTCATTCTTTATCAGAATTCAAACATTGAATTTCGGGGTCAATTAATTTCAATTTACAAGTAAGAATTCGATCATTTTGGTCTCTTTAGATTTCTATGGTTCTTAGCTTTCCATTGATATATAAATTTCATGATTTGTATTTCATTTGATCGGTCAATTTGAAGATTTCCTCTGAGGTGTTCATTTGGGAGATTTTCTTATATTTGATTTTTAATAATTCATAGTAAATCTATTTGTTATCCAAAAATCATGAATTCTATATCAATAAATTTCATTTTCTGTCTAGTTGCCAAATATATAATTTCCGTAATCTTCTGACACGTTTTGATTATCTGATTTTAAAGAACACGTACTGTTGGTCAAAGTCAATGCTTTGACTTTGACTTTTGACTTTTCCCTGTCAAATCCGAGATTTGAATTCTTAAAACTTATTATTTAGGATATCTATATCATTTCCACTTATTAAATCTTATTTTTAATTGTTTAAAACCTCTTTTAAACCTAAGTTTGACCAAGTAAACTCTTCAATTAAAGTCAACCCTGCTCTTTTTGGATCGACCCGATACTTACATAGTACTTGATTTTTTATCTTTGTCTTTGTGAGTTCGGTTTTATAAATTTTGTTTGACTTACATTTGTGTGTTTAAAGAGAGAAAACGCTTCGTCAGGTGTCTAATTGACTGGTAAGTAAAAAGGTTGGAACTAAATGCCTAAAGGACAGAATAGGTGGATCAAAAATTATGACACTCTTCTAAGAGGAAGTTCGGAAGCGAGGAATTCCCACACCAAGCAAGTTCGGCTGATGTAAGGTAGGGGATAGGAATTTTCTTGATCTTCACTCAAAAACCTCTCCATTTCAATCCAATAGCACTTCAACCTTTGATTACTCATTTTCCTCGGTGCCTGTTAGATACCCAACCCCGAAGCAGTCAACCACTAAAAAGAATCCGTGGTTTCTCTAGATCACTTGGCTTTATTACTCAAAATGTAATCACATGGGCTATGAGGCCCTCACTTCTACATCTCTAGGAATAGGATCTCAAAATGTTAAAACTTCTAAGGTGTTAAAAGTGGTAAAAATTTGAAAAATAGGAGTTTTAAAATAGTAAAAAGTTTAAAATTTTTGATAATTTATGAAAATTTGAGTTTTTCTAAGTCTTCACCCCCCAACTTAAATCTTTCATTACCCTCAATGAAATCATTATGTTTATAAAAGATGGCAAGAATATCATGCATTACATGAAAAAGATTATAAATTGAAATGAGAAGTAAAAAGGTTTAGAAAAACTTATTGTGCGTGTTTGAAGCATGTCTCTGGAATTGTTCAAATTGTTTGTTGTTGTAGGTGGATTCCTTCAACTATGTATGCACATTGATATAAACTACAAACAAAAACTAAATAAAATAGTAAGATAATCTTGGGGTGTCTCCAAAGAGCGCTAAGTTTAAAGTCTTCAGCCAGATAATCGATGAGATGAGGGTGTTACCGTTATCACGTCCTCATGTACCTCAAGAAGATGCAGATTTATCTTATGTGCTGGTGTAGGTGGTTCGGCTATAAGGTAAGGCTTCAGACGATGTCCATTTAGCTTGAATTGTTTTTCCGGATTTAGGGTCGAAATAAGAACTGATCCGTTGTCAAACGATTCCACAACCATGTAAGGACTGTCTCATTGTGAGCGCAGCTTACCTGGAAAAAGCTTAAGGCGAGAGTTATATAACTAAACCTTTTCATTGACGTGGAAGGTTTGTCTTCTGATGTTCCTGTCATGAAAGGCCTTGGTCTTTTCTTTGTAGATCTCTGCATTTTTGTACGCGTCGCGCCTTAACTCCTGTAATTCCTGCAGCTGGAGAAGTTTATGTTTACCTGCTTCATCCAGAGATAGGTTGAGCTTCTTTATTGCCCAATAGGCTCTATGCTCAAGCTCAACCGGAAGGTGGCACGCCTTCCCAAATATGAATCGGAACGGAGACATCCCGATGGGTGTCTTGTAAGCCGTTCGATATGCCCATAAAGCATCATGAAGCTTGTGTGCCCAATCCTTACCGTCTGGTCGAATGATCTTCTTTAAAATATTCTTGACCTCTCGGTTCCTAACTTCAACTTGCCCATTAGCTTGGGGGTGGTACGGTTTAGTGACGCGATGATGTACTCCATATCTCTTCAATAATGCACGAAAGTGTGCATTGTTGAAGTGCGAGCCTCCGTCACTGATGATGGCCCTTGGACAACCATATTGGGAGAAGATGTTCCTCGTTACAAACCTGAGTACTTCCCGATGAGTGTTTGGCCTAGTGGGAATAGCTTCCACCCACTTAGACACATAATCAACCGCCACCAAAATATACTCTTTCCCATCAGAAGGTGGAAAAGGTCTCATGAAGTCGATCCCCCATAAATCAAATATCTCCACCTCAAGGATAGGCCTAATTGGCATTTCATCTCGTTTGGAGATGTTTAATACTGCCTGACATTGTAAGCACTCCGTATAAAAACGGTGGGCATCCTTGAAGATGGTGGGCCAATAAAAACCGCTTTGTAAAATCTTATCTGCTGTCTTTCGCGCGGAAAAATGTCCTCCACATGCTGATGAGTGACACATCGATAATATGCTTCCTTGTTCTTCTTCCGCTACACATTGTCGTATGATCTAATCGTATCCTACATGGAATAGAAGTAGTTCTTCCCAATAATAATATTTGAGTTCATGGAAGAACTTATCTTTACGATGCCGATTCCAATGCTCTGGGATAGATCCAGTCACAAGAAAATTGACGATATGCGCGAACCAAGGAGCATGACTAAAAACTACGAGAAGTTGCTCATCAGGAAAAGAATCACTAATGTCTCCCGTACCTGAAGCATGGAGATGAGATAGGTGATCCGCCACCGAGTTTTCGCTGCCCTTCTTATCTCTAATCTCTAAGTCAAACTCTTGAAGAAGCAGCACCCATCGTATCAATCGTGGCTTCGCCTCCTTCTTGGAAAACAAGTACTTTAATGTTGCATGATCTGTATAAATAACGATCTTGCTTCCCAAGATGTAAGTCCTAAACTTCTCTAATACGTAGACCACCGCCAACAGCTCCTTTTCAGTCATGGTGTAATTCATTTAAGCTTCAGCAAAGGTCTTACTTGCATACCAAATGGCGGTTGGCTTCTTATCTATCCGCTGCCCGACACCACTCCAAATGTATAGTCTGAAGCGTCGCACATGATCTCGAAAGGTAAGTCCCAATAAGGACTTTGAAGAATTGGTGCTTCGATCAAGGCGAGCTTCAACATCTCAAATGCACGCTCCCCTTCTTTGTCTATGAAAAATTCTTTATCCTTGCAAAGAAGAGTCGTTAGCGGTTTGTAAACTTTAGCAAAGTCTCGTATAAACCTGCGGTAGAAGCCAATGTGTCCTAGAAAACTCTGTAAATCTCGTAATGTAGTGGGGAGATGAAGGTTTTGAATGACCTCAATCTTGGCTTATCAAACCTCCAAACCTTTTCTCGAGACGAGATGCCCGAGCACTACTCCCTCTCGCACCATAAAATGGGATTTCTCCCAACTCAATACCAGTCGTTTCCTGACGCAGACCTCGAGGATCTTTGTCAGGTGAGCTAAACAGCTGTCAAAATCATCTCCAAAGACAGAGAAATCGTCCATGAAGACTTTGAGACTATCGCCAAGGAAATCGGAAAATATCGCCGTCATACATCTCTGGAATGTCCTAGGGGCGTTATACAACCCAAATGGCATTTGCCTAAAAGCGAACGTGCTAAAGGGACAAGTGAACGTCATCTTTTCTTGATCGTTCGGATGAATCGTAATCTGGTTATACCCTGAATAACCATCCAAGAAACAAAAGTAAGTCTAACCTGCTTGTCGATCAAGGATTTGATCGATGAATGGCAACATTAAGTGATCCTTCTATGTTGCGGCGTTCAACTTCCGGTAGTCGATACAAACTCGCCACTTCGTCGGAAGGCATGTTTGGATATCCTCGCCCTTGTCGTTCACGGTCACCATAACTCCTGCCTTCTTTGAAACCACGTGCACGGGACTCACCCACTAGCTATCCGATATGGGATAGATGATCTCTGGATTAATCCACTTTAGAATCTCTTCCTTCACGGCTTCCCATACCTTAGGGTTAAGTCGGCGTTGGGCTTCCCCCACGAGTCTGGACTCGTCCTCTAAGAATATCCGATGAGGGCATAATGAAGGGCCTAATCCCCTCAAATCTACTAGAGTCCAGCCAATTGCTTGCTCATTCCAGTCATAATACATCGAGTAATCGTTTCTCTTGCTCCTCATTGAGCTGAGAAGAAATGATCGCCGGCTTTACCTGCTGAGAGTCAAGAAAAGCATACTTGAGTGTAGATGGAAGAGGCTTGAGCTCCTCTGTCGGCTCGTCCACAGGTAGCTCCTTGAAGTCAGCTTCCTCGTTGATCGTCATGACTTCTTTGATGCAAGTTTCTATGTCTTGGTCATCAAATAGGTCAATGGCGCCCAAATCCTCGAAAGCTTGTGAAGGATACTTCATCAACTTGTTGATGTTGACCTTCATCGTGTGCTCTCCCACCTTAAGAATTACTTCTCCTTTTCCCCAATCTGTAACGGCTTTCGCGGTAGCTAAGAAAGGTCTTCCTAGGATAATTGGGGCTTGACTAAGCTCCTTAGTGATTTTCATATCTATTACTAGGAAGTCTACCGGAAAATAACATCCTTCGATTCTAACAATCACATCTTCTACTATGCCATGAGGCTTCCTTACTGATCCATCCGCTAAACATAACTCTATAAGGAAAGGCTGCAACTCCCCTACATGATGACGTTCAAATACTGCCTTAGGGAGGATATTGATACTAGCTCCGGTATCTAACAAGGATCTAGTAAAAGTCATTCCTCCAATGTCACTCGTAATCATGGGAGCCCTTGGATCTCTCTTTTTAATCGGAAGAGAATTCATCATAATTGAACTAATATTCTCACTCAATTGGATCCTCTTGGGGCTTCTATGGGGTGTGCATATGCCTTTAAGAAATTTAGCATAAGAAGGTATATGCCTAATTGCATCTATTAAAGGGATGGTAATGGTCACCTTTTGGAAGGGTTCTAATAAATGATCATCATATTTACTAACCTTAGCCTTAGGCTTACTCAATGCTTGAGGATATGGCACGGGTGGTTTGTATGTGTCGGGATTTGGCTCAGCTCGCTCCCGTTCTTCCTCATCATCTGAACTACTATCTTGCTCTTCTATGACTGTCGGTGTTTCTTCAACTATCGAGCTCTTGTGTAAAGGATGATCCTTATAAGGATCAGGTAAGTCTTTGCCGCTCCTAAGGCTCGATATCGCTAATGCAGCCTCCACTGCCTCCTTGTCAACATGCACATGACTCATATTGTGCGTTTGACTCCGTGAGGACCCTTGGTTTCTCGGGTTGATAGTGGCATGCGATGGTAATTGATCAGAAACGAAACTTGCTTACCCTTCTTATTATCGGTCGAGGTAGGGATGTTCGTCTTGATGAAGTCCTGTATCTCATCCACGCGTGAGTTCATCCTGTTCATTTGCTCCATTAACTGAGAGATCGCACCCATAATCGGATCTGCAGATGGTGCGGTCGGTCGTGGAGCTTGGTTGTATGATTGATGTGGCTGGATATACGTCGACTGTCTTGCATTCACGTACAGTTGCTGTTGTGAGTTTTGTTGCTAACCGGTGCTATATGGAGGATACGTCTGATCCGTGTTCCTCCTAAATCCTTGCTGCTGCTGCATAGGATTGTTATAAATAGGGTTATTAAAATAAGTTGGATATGTACCTTGATAATTCGGTCATCCCTGTTGACTTTGCCCTCGTGGTGGGCCTTGTCTATACATGCCCTGCCCTTGAATTGCCATGATCGGACAATCCATCTCGACATGGTCGAGGCATGAGCAATGGGCGCATGGCGACGCTTCTTGTAGAGCGATGAGTGCGAGTCCTTTAGATCCGTTGCAGATGTGGAACCGATCTAATAAAAGATTCTAAACCTCCGCCATCTTTTCGATCTTCTCTAGGAGCATGCCCGGTATGCCTAATTTCAAAACATTATAAATTCTCTCTTTTCGACGAGAAATGTATTCTTGGATGTTTCATGTAAATCGAATTATTTAGACAACTCAGTCCTCGAATCTCTTGATTTCTTCCACTTCTAGACTCATTTCCTTGTCCAATGAGTGTTGGAAATTAAGATTTTGTCAAAAGAATAGGGAGAAATTGCCTCTTGAATGCCGAATTTCCTCCTCGAATTTTCTGAATGAAATGCCCTTGATCCGGCGATAAATTGGATCAATTCAAGTGTGACTTGGGTTAGATTATGCATTTTTTCATCTTTTATCATTATCTTTCAATTTTGAATTGTAGATTAGGTGAATTTGAGATTTAATTTTGATTTTTCTCTCTCCTCGCGATCAATTTTGTGCCTAATTTTTGCTCTTTGATTTCTTCGCCAATCTTGATCCAAGTTCTTTGATTTTTGATTTCGTCGATTCGTCTTTGAGTTATATTTCTAAAAATATTAAAGTCCCTAATTTTCACCTCAATTCATCGTATGATTTGATCGAATTTGAAAAAATACTTCAAAAATACCTTATTTCTTCGTGGATTCGACCCTTATTCACCTATATACTATCTAATTCATGATTATTTATCAAAATTGGTGAGTTTGAAACTTGTTTTGACAGGTGTCTGCATGTTTTCAACGACCTCACAGATTCATCTTATCAATAGGCACGCATTTTTTTATGTTTTAAATTAAAATTAATTCAAACTAAATAAAAAAAATCATAAAATTCTAGAAAAATCTCTTAAAATTAAAAAAAATAAAAAATTTTAAAATAGAATTACATTTTAATCCTATTTTTCACAAATTAAATAATCTATAATTTTATGTATTTTAATTAAAGAAATAACAAGAGAATAAAATTCTAACTAAAAAATATAATCATTTTCTTTGAAAAAATGAAACTAAAAAAGTAAATGAGTGTGTGTAAAAGTATTTTCTCTTATTATTTGAGTTTGAAACTCTATTATAATATCAAATTTAAAATGAGAATAATTTACTCTAGACTTTCAACTTTAATTATGCATAATTATCCTTTGAAATAATAAAATTTTATTTTATAATTTCAATTGCAAAGAATGATGAATATGCACTTAAAGTATGATAATATGCATAGGAATGTAATGTTTTATATCTTAATTTGTATTAATGATCATATAATTACAAGTAAAGTTGAATGTTACCAGTTAATATATAGGGTAGGATCAATAAATTAATTGGATATGACATTGGATCATGAAGAGGTGCATGGATTTGAATGGATTGATGAAGGCATATGTTGGTTTTCTTGAAGAAATAAAAGTAAAACCATATTAAGCTAAATAGGAAAAAGCACATACCTCATTGCCATATATCCCTAATTTAAAGCATAATTGATGTACACGATCTATTTCTTTCATGAGCTTTTCCATAACAAGGTCATCTTGCATGATTATATCCTTGGTTTGATTGTATGTGACAGGAAGATGGTGGAAATTATGTAGTATTCTTGATTTTATTTCTTTCTTTTTTCAGGCTAGAAGTGACAGAGCTTGGGTGTTACAATTCAAGTAATAGGTTGTCTAGTTGTGAACTAATGCTTGCACCAAATGGATTTTAAAAGGCCAAAGTCCTATAATAAGTGAATGGGTGATGGCAACTTTGTTAGTAGTTTATCCCCAATTGTCCTGATCAAGTGATTGTATTAGATGATTGAGTAAATATACAATAAATGTAAGGTATAATTCTTCTTCTCTTTCCTTTAATTGCGCTAGCTAAAATATCCATCCAATGGGTATTAAATAACTTAGTGATAGAATGTAATTGATGCATTCATTTTTCTCATTATAAATTGATTTTAACACATAATTCTTGCTTATATAATTCATGTTATAATGTGTGTCTGATATTTTTGCATTCATCATTTTATTCCACTCATATACTCAACTTGCATCTATTTAGTATTAATTAGGTAAAAAAATATGAATGTCTTGCATATTATGCATCATTATTTTCAATTGAATATATCATGAGACTAATCTTATTTAACTCCTTGAAAGTCAATTATTTGGATTCTCACAAAAATTTATGAGCTATATGGATGAGAGGATATAAGCACACGAGTAGGAAAGCATGGATATATGACGAAGAGAGAGAGGAGAAAACAATTCTCCACCAAATTTAAACACCAAGTCAAACCTATTTTTATGAAAGAAGTGGTAGATGAGGTTTGAATTTGGTAGAAGGATAATCCTAATCTTTTTAGTATAATCCACACGCATTCATATAGTAAAAAATGGGTCAACCTCCTTACTTTTAAGGAGACTGAATCAAACTTAATTTTTATTAAATGACCACTTAAATATTTTCATGAATGAAATAATTTATTAATTTATGAATGAAGTAGAAAATAAAATTAATGACCTAATGGAGAAAATTTCATAGAAAAAAATAGTTGTCTTTCGTGAGATATTACATTTCTAGGTTTGCGGATTTTTCTAAAATTTTCAATGACTTTTTAAGGATTTTATCTTATTTTAAGAGAATTTTTAGAGAAAACCCCTCTGATTTTTTAAGTGAATTTTTAGAAAAGCCCCTCAGCACTTCTAAAGGGTGACACATCTTTTTTGGTGGCATAAGAGTGCGTCATATGGCGCTCTGATGCATGATTTCAATCAAATGGCTATGATTTCTCTAAATTAGAATAATAATATCTCATGATCTAGACGAAGTTTTGTGCTTAAGTTTTATAGCTAAATTCATCTTTCAACTCTCCATCCATTCATACCCTCTGATTATTTAATCAGAGGGAAAAATGATTTTAATTATTGGACTCTTTTACTCTATTTACACTCAAACCCCAACAACCCACCTATAAAAAAACCTTCATTTTTCTCTTCTCGTGTTTTGTGGCTCTCTCTTATTATCAAGCTATCAGAAGGATCTGGAGAGGACATCAAGGCCCAAGGAAGAGCATTGTTTGATTCTCAACCCGGTTGTGGAGAAGGAAGCAAGTGAAGATCATGATTGAAGCAAATCGAGCATCACACGGCCTAGGATGGGCATGCCACAAGGTTTTTGCGATGATTTAGATTTGATTTTGGCTTGTGAAAATCTCCATAAATTATAGATATGAGTTTTATTTTCATTTTTATTTTAATATAGTAGCTTTGAAATCATTGCACACATGTATCTCTCTCCCTCTCATTGTCCCCACACTGATCCATGCCTCTTGGCAATCATTATTTCTCTACTTACCATTTCTTACTCCCATTTCATCTCTCCTTATCTGAATTTTCAGCTTAGATTCTAATTTCTATCTTAATTGTAATAGCAACTCAAAGTTATCGCTCACACTCACCTCCACACACTCCATTCTCATTCATGCATACTGCCATACCCTAGTCTTTCTTTTGAAAACTTAACCTCATTACTTCATCTACCTATGGATTTAACCCTTTCTGACTAAATAATAAGACATTATAATTTTATTACATGAAATTGACGCAAAACAACGACAAAAAACACACGCAGTCGAGATCATCAGTTAGCCCAATTAAGGCTAATGCTATTGCTTCCTATAATTGTGTAAATAAGGGCATTAAGTGATTTGTTGAGTCACCCAATGAATAGAATTGACTCTTGTGTTTGCTCGCTCTACTCCTTGAATCTTTTGTTTGCGATCTGATTTCTTTAGTGATGCAATGAGGTCAATTATTTATTATGTGATTCATCGTGCTTCCCCTGCTTTTCCAAGAAGAAGAGTTGAGGAAATTTTTCAAATATTGATAAGAAGATTTATTTCAAGAAATCCTACTTGCACTTATTGACATGGTATTAGAAGATAAATCTTAGGTGCAGTCATTTTAATTTATGCTCTTAATTTTGAAGATTCTAAAATCGTATATTGATGCATTCTTGATATAAATGTTTGCATTGAATGAATTCATCAACATCGAATGAGGACATTGGTCAAAATTTGTGATCAAGGAATATGTTGTCAAAACAAATAAGCTTCTCAAAGTATCATTGACTTTGAAGACAAGAGTTTGGCTACTTAACACTCCCTTGTGATAATAAAAACCTAACTAACCTCCAAGGACTAATTGGAGAAATATTCCTAATGATAAAAAAGAGGTTAAACTACAGGCATTAAAGTTCTAGAAAGAGTGACAATTCAATGTTCAAAATCTCAAAGATCATCTTAAAATGGATGAACCTACTGTAAATGATCCAAGTTATTTCATCCAAATCCAAATTTTAACTATACTCCATGCATCACTATTAGACTCTATGACACTTGGAATTAGTGAACTACATGGCTTGAGTCAAGTGTGAATCACTACATGAATCAAAGGAGGATAAATCAAGAATCTACAAGTTAGTATCCTCGAGTTATACCATTGAGCAAGAACATATGTCAATACTAGTATATGCAAATCAATAACTTGCCATCTAGAGAGAATTGGGTCATTATTCACAACCCCCTCCTGACGAAACTAATTCATATGGTCGTTGAAATGCACATGATTTAGTGTCAAAACAAAGTCCTCAACTTACCAAATTATGATTAATCGATTTAATTAAAAGGGTATTGTGGTAATTAAGACTCAAATCTAAGGAGAATTAGGGAAATTTGAGATATATCTTTAAAATTCGGTCAAGTCGGACGACGAATTGAGGTTAGAAATTGGGCAATTTATGATATTAAGAAAGATAACTCAATTGCGAATCCACGGAATCAAAAATCAGGTGATTTGGATGAGAATTCGCAGAGTAATCGAAGTTTGAAGTTAGGAGAAAAATTCGTATCGCGAGTTTGATTAAAAACCAAAATTAAACTAAAATTAAACTTTATCTACGATTCAAAATGTAAAATTAACACTAAATGATGAAAGATTAAGATGAAAACATGCAATCTAACCCAAAGTAGCCTTCAAAATGATCCAATTAATCGCCGGATGCATGGCTTTTCATTTCGTGTTTTCGAAGATGAAATTGAAGTTCAAGATGTGATTTCTCCTCTCTCTCTCTCAATCAAACTTTGATTTCAAGTAATCGTTGGATGCGGAAATACATTAAGAACACAAGGAATCAAATGGCACATGAAATGTGTGTCTAGACAGTTCAAATTTCTCAAAATTCCACGAGTCGTTCTTTTCGTCGCGAAGAACAGCATTTAAAAGATTAATTTTAGGCGTGACCGTCCAATGAAGAGACGCTTCGCAATCAACGGTCACGATCACGCATCCATTGTCGAATCGTTGCTTTTAAATGGTGATCGTCCAATCGCTGATGGAGGGTCGAGATGCGATTTCATCACATGAAGAAGGAGATGCATCGCTTTCGATCGCCCGTTGGATTTTAATCCAACGCTCGTGATGTCTCGAGGGATCCATCGATCGCGATAGATCTCAACCGTTATAACTCGCGATCAACGGTTTGGATGATTTCACTTAAAATCCATTTAACGTACGTGTGTGATCAGAGATCGGATGGACCTAACGTCCACTGCATCTGCGCGCGATGTTCCACGTGCTATCGATCCGACGCACTGGATTCTCCCACGTCGCTTGAAAACAAAATACAAGAAAACTAATAGTCCCACACTGAAGAAATTAAGAGAGAATGTCGGGTATATAAACTGAGGTGAATTAGAGGGTTAGCGAGTTCCTCTATGGAACGCTTATATGTACTATAACATATGTAATAAATATATAATATATCTGTCACCTCAGTGCCACGCAAGCACTCGCGCGGGTCCGCGTGGCGCTGCTGACGAGTCATTTTCGTGCGTCGTTAAACACAAAGACGATGGTCAAACAAAAATTTATAAAACCGAACTCACAAAGACAAGATATAATAATCAAGTACTGGGTAAGTATCGGGTCGATCCATAGAGAGCAGGGTTGACTTTAATCGCAGAGTTGACTTGGTCAAACTTAGGTTTAAAAGGAGTTTTAAATAAGAGAATATAAGATTTAAGATATGGAAATGATATAAATAAGGTAAATAAGAAGTTTTAAGATTTGAAATCTCGGATTTGATAGAGAAAAGTCAAAAGTCAAAGTCAAAGCATTGACTTTGACCAGCAGTAGGTGTTCTGTAAAATCAGAGAATCAAGCAGAGTCAGAAGATTACGAAAAGTAGATATTTGGAAACTAGAGAAAAAATGGAATTTATTGATATAGGTTTTGTAATTTTTGGATAAGAAATAGATTTATTATGAATTATTGAAAATCAATGATCAGAAAATCCCCGAAATGAACACCTCAGAGGAAATCTTCAAATTGAATGCCCAAATGAAATCCAAATCTTGCAATTTATATGTCAATAGAAAGATAAGATCCAGAGGAATCCAACAAGACCGCAATTATCAAATTCTGATTTGTTAATAAAAAGTAATTGACCCCGAAAGTCAACGTTTGACTTCTGATAAAAGATGAACAGTCCGTGGTCAAACGTTAAATTGAAGGCTCAAATGAACTCGGAATTTGATGAAATTGCTATCCACGGAAAGCTGATGAAAAGAGGAATCCAATGAAACCAAAATCAAGTGATTTGGAATTATAATCAGAGAGATATCCTATTTTTAAGATCAGCAACTTTTCAGACTGAAATTTGGGGAAAATGAAGAACACTATGAACTAATTTGCAAAATTAAACTTCTAAATCTAATAAAAACTCAAATTACCTCTTGATAATCGATAGAATCTCACTACTAACCCGATTGCCATGAGAATTAAGCTCCAATTTGCGCGAATTTGAGTGAATTTGCTCGGATCCTTTCTCACGGACTTTTGGAATTCAAGGGGAAAATTCGATGAAATCAAGGAGGAATTCGTGATCAGTCCCGCTCCAATCCCTTCGGAATCGAGTCTAAACGCTTGAGAATCACGATGAACTTAGGATCTTCCTCGAAATTCGCTTAATTCCTTCACGAATCGATCAAAAGTTATTTTTACAAAGGGAGAGAACATCGATTTATAGAGAAGTTTGTGCGAAATTGGCGGATCGTGGCCCACGACGCGGATTTCACTCCGTGTGATTTCAGCCGTCGGATCGTGCGAAATTGGTGGCTCGTGACGCGGATTTCACTCCGTGTAATTTCAGCCGTCGGATTGCGCGAAATCGTGGCCCACGACGCGGATTTCTCTCCGTGTAATTTCAGCCGTTAGATCGCCCGCTTTAATCTCGACCATTGAATTGCGCGATTTAATCCCGGCCGTCCAATTGTGCGATTTAATCCCGACCGTTCGATTGCGCGATTTACTCCCGACCGTCTGATTGCGCGATTCAATCCCGACTGTCCAAATCACTCTTCATGCCACGTAGGCACCACGTAAGCATCCATGTGGGCTTGCGTGGCCCCGCCATGTGTCCGCATCGTGCCATGTCACCTCCGTGGGTCCCGCACAATTAAATAAATCCTAAAAAAATGAAAATAAAATCCAGAAAATTCTAAAAAAAAATCAAGAAATTCATAAATTCATTCATATAACTCCTTTTTAACTCAAATTTTCTCCATTGGATCACAAATTCCTTCATCTTTAATATTATGCCATCTAAAAAATACAAATTAAAAGAATCATATAGGATGAATTTCAAATACACATAGATAATTTCTTAAGAAGCCTATTTTTTATCATCCAACATTCTCTTATTGAAATTAAATCTTCTAATCATCTACTAAAGTCAAAGTAAATTGAGGGAAGTATTTAACCTTGTAAAAGGATTAATCATCGAGAAAGCACATAATTAACCCTAATTTATGCATAAATATGAACTTTAGTAGAATGGCATACCAATGGAGAAAATTCATAAAAACTATGATAACACGCATCATATTCACATAAAATACGCATGAATATGAGTTAAATAGGATAAGAATTTAAGTTTATAAATGCATTGTATCAGCTGCCACGTGGCCTTGCGTGCCACGTCGTATCCACTTGGGCTCGCGCAAAATATGCCCGCTTTTTTGTGATTTTTTTAATTAATTTAAATGTTTAAAAATCGAAAATAAACTCAAAAAAAAATAAAAAAATTCTAGAAACTCTATAAACTTGTAAAAATCATAACTTTCAAAATACAACTCCAAATTAATTCAAATTTTTTTTGTTGGATCAGAAATTGAATAATATATCATTATAAAAAGTCAAATTATTAAAATAATAAGATAATTAATTTTAATTAATTTAATACATTTATGTATCTAATAAAATAACTTTATAAAAATACATAAATGTTAATAAAGATCTTTTCTCTTATATTTTCATCCTCAAAATATGATTATGATCTCAATTATAATTATGATTAAAGATTATGATATTTAATTATTTATAATAATCCATAATTGGTGTATTTTTTGATCATAACATGAATTAATATAAAATGATAGAAATATACTTAAAATATGATAACATGCATATATTTGGAATGATTAATGCCTTTAATTGCATTAATAATCATGTAATTTCATGCATAAATAGCATGTTATCACCTCCCCACCAATAAAAATTTTTGATTGAGTATATTTTATTAGAGATAGGGTATATAGAAAATTTCCTAGTCGGATGAAATTCAGGATTTGGATCCTTCCAAGGACACATTTTCTATAAAGCCACAAAAATATCAATATAAGAGGCATTACATTGCCTTTAATGAAATATAAATATATTGGCTATTATGAGTGAGGAAATTGTGATTTCCAGAAATAAACTCAAGTTTAAGTTTAGTGGTCAACATAAAGAAACAAAGATGCCACTATTAATAATCTAAGACAATAGCTAAAAGGCAAAACTTGACCAAAGGGATCTCTTGTGGTGCAATTACTATAGGAAAAAAAGGCAATTAGAGAGACCTACTAGTATTAGGGAACCCAAAAAATATGGCGAAGGGTTCTTCATATATGAACCTATAGAAAGACCTTCCAACTATCAAGATCCAACCAATGATGTAAAATCAACTTCTTGGAAAACTTACTATGAATCAATCTGAAATTGAGAATTGAAAGAATGAGGTGACGAATATCAAAATGTTGGAAAATTTATAGTCATTGTGTTTTTCTCCATCGTCAATTCAAGTAAGGATTCAATAGTTATAGGATTTACATCAGATCCTAAGATCTTTAATAATATTAGTGTTATAATCTCTAGATGGGTTTTAAAATGAGGAGCCACAATCACATGTTTATTGATCCTTGCACTTAATTTACCTATAATTAATTTTCAAGTTTTAAAAAAAAATTTTCAATGACATACCAATCTCTTCTAACCATCATTGGAATTGGAAAAATTATAAAATCGAAGAGCACAAGAGCTTATGCAACGGAAAAGAAGAGAAGAGCACTTGTGCAATAGAAAATTTTCTGTTGCATGCGCTAGAGGAAGTGGAGAAGGGCACAGAAGAGAAAAGCACTTGTGCAATGGAAAAATTTCTGTTGCACGCGCGAGAGGAAGTGGAGAAGGGCACAAAAGAGTGGCATGATGAGAATGGAGAAGAGAGATCTTCTCGTCCCGCTACGCATGCGCACACTCATGCAAGCAAGAGCATAGGGAAGAGGATGAAAGAGAAGAGGAAGGAGAGGGCGAAGAAGTCTCCTCCTCCCCCTTATGTGTGCACGTGCACACGAGGGAGAGAAGGAGAGAGGGAAGAGGAGAGGAGAGGATGTGGAGGTGCCTTGATAACATGCAATCTTAACATGATAAAACATGATTATTAATGCAAAATAAGGCACAAAACATTCCATTTATATGCATGTTATCATACTTTGAGTGCATTTCTATCATTCTATGCAATTTTATGTAATAATCTCAAAATGCGTTAATTTAGGGTTAATTATGATGAATTAAAGATTAAAGATTTTATAACCTATCTTTACTTGAGATTATAAGTGGTTTTTAAAGTTAAATAATGAGAGAAATCATGCTTATGAACATTCATTTAATTTTCTAAAGTTAAAATCTTAAGGAAATGAATGTATTTTTGAAATAAGAATTAAATCTCTTTTTATTTAAATAATTTAACTTTTTAGAATTATAGATAATTAAATTTTAGATCAAATGAAAGAAATTTGGATTAATTTGGAGTTGTATTTTGAAAGTTATGATTTTTACAATTTGTAGGGATTTTTTTGAATTTTTCTGATTTTATTTTCGATTTAAAAACGTTAAAAATAATTAAAAAATGATAAAAAGGGGATGAATTTTTGCACGGGTCCCACGTGGATGCGACGTGGCAGTCAGGGCCACGTGGTAGCGCCACGCGGGCCCACGCGGCGCCTACGCGGCGTATATATACATTTATATTTTACATATTATATATTGTAAGGGTATTCAGCCTTCCGTATATCGGAAGGGTATTCAACCCATAAATTTGTCGGGTCTTATAAACCCGACTTGCTTCTTTAATCTTTTCCGTGTGGGACTAACGTCCCACCCAGTTTATTTAAATGTAGGTGACGTGGCGTAAATAGGAGCGTTGGATCGCGATCGGAGCGTGCCGATCGCGTGGACGCGCAGATCACCGATCAATCAATCGTGCACGTGTCTTTTTAAGACGGGTTATAACGGCCACAATTGAATACGCCAAAACGCATCGCGATCGTCGGATCGCCATCCGACGGGCGCCGTTTGATGCGTTTTATAACGCATATCGCGAGATCGAATCCGGAGCGTCCATTCAAGATCGGAAGGCCTTAATATAATCATAACGGTTCACCGTTACGCGTGCATCTGGACCGTTGATGGAGTTTGAAACGCACCGGTCGGACGGTTACGCCCAATTTTTGCCTATAAAACGAAGTGTTCTTCGAAATTGTAAGATATTCTTGAGGGATTTCACTTAATCGACCCATCTAAATCCTTCCTCTCTTGAATCTCTCACTTGTGATCGCTTCTAGACTTGATTTCGAGTCTACGGAGTGATTAAAAGTGAGATTTTTTCGATCGATCAAGGAGAATTTGTCTCTTGAACACCGATGTTCACGTTTGAATTCGCGGAATGAATAGCCGTCGATCCGGCGATCAATTGGATCGATTTGATCATTATCTCGGGTTAAAAAATAAGTTTTCCCTCTAATATATCGTCATGTATCACCAACTTTTAGTTTAGGATCTTAATTTAGCTCAATTTCGTTTTTAATTTCAATCTATGTTCTTCGCGATTCCGAAAATTTCATCCTACTTCACTCTTTGATTTCTCTGCGATTACTAATCCAAATGGAGTGATTTTTGATTCCGTGGATAGATCTTTGAGTTATCTTTCTAAATCCACCATTTTCCCTAATTTCTCACCTCAATTCATTATCCAATTTGATCAATTTCCAAAAGATATCTCAAAAATACCTTAATTCCCTGTGGATTCGACCCTTATTTACCCTTATGCCACTCAATTCGTTATTAATTCCTTAAATTGGTAAATTAGGCATTATTTTTGACACGAGACCGTGTAAAATCGACGACCTCGTGGTCTCGTCTCGTCATGCCTCTCTCCAAGTGACGGAATTTTTATTTATTTTCTTTATAGAAAAAATCATTTTTAATAATTTTGGCTTCTAAAAATTCCCAAAAAATCCAAAAAATCTAGAAAAATGTCAACTTCCTCATAAAAATTAATAAAATCAATAAAATTCATGATAAAATGCATTTTATAAATATTTTCATGTCAATAAAGGCACTATTAATTGGGAAAATAAATCTAAATTTCATTTTCTTATAAGAGAAGATTTTATTATTGATGAATCAATTTCATTAAATGCTCATAAAATGGTATTAATTTATGAAAAATCGAGAAAATCCTTTTAAACATAAGAATCATCATATTAATGCATGATAAAATGTATTTATAATTATCCTTTTAAGAAGAAGTGGATAAATACATGATATGAATGCATGAAATTTAATATCATCAATCATCTATATCATTTGCATTTATTTGGATAAGGCAAAGAAATATCTTGGACCCTCATATTCATGATGATCGACTATTCTATCATTTGAACATTAAAAAAATATCTCATAATTACGTTAATTATAATAAATTACTAAAAAATTTATATAACTTATATCATCATAAGCATCCTCTTGTTCATTCCTAATATGTTATCTTGTCCTTATCGATGACCTTCTCTCACCAACAGTATAAGTTCTTTCTTTCACAAGAATAACTTATCATGACAACAGTTACTAATAAAGAAATTATTTTCCTAACTCATCTTTTTAGAGGATAAGGGTCCAATCCACAAGAAACGTAGATTTTGAGAAACAATTTAATTTTGAAGATAATAAGATGAGAAGAGAAGAATGTGATTGTTGAGATGTTTGGAAAGAAGAAAAAATATAACTTATCACTACTATATGAATAAGTGGTTCTATCTCTAATTAAAAATATTTAATAACATAGATGAGAAATAAGATTAAAAATGATTTGGACTCAATGTTAAAAGATTATCTAAACTGTTCAAAATCAAACTATTTATTTATCCTCCTAATCAATATTGATTAAATTCGAGTGGTTTCTAGGAAGGAGACTCATAAATCTCTATTAGCTTAGACAAGTGGTAGTCTAATACTAGTAGCCAAGTGGCTCTTCAATATCTCCTCAACCAACACACTCAAATTGAAACCAAAATACTCTTAAGCAATAATGGATCCCTTCGATTTATTTTTTTCACAAGGTCAACCATGGTCAAGATTAAAAAGATATGATTTACAATGAGATAAGAGAGTTCAATTTATTGAATTCTAACGTAGGCTTACTCCTTGGGATTCAATCCACCAATTATCATTTTAGTTGCAATAAATTCCTCCTTTTATGGGGCATATCCTATTTTTTTAGGATAGTTTCTATTGTTTATGATCATTGATTTAGGACTTTGATTGAATTTATATACTTGAACCAATGATGATAAAATTTCTAATTTCTCATGTGTCATTCTTTAATTTTGTTCATCTCCGGTAGAGTAAATAAATTGTTAGATTTATCCTTTTTTTGGACCTAATAGAACTTATCTAATCCTTGGACCACTCAAGCTTCTAAATCATTTTTTTCTTGCACATGAAATAAACTCAAAATGGTATTATATAGTCACTACTTGGCTTTCATAAAGTTAAATGGGGTTAGTTTTAAAATCAATTTTGGTTTTAACTAATTTCAAGTACATTATCATCAATTTGCGCATTTAAGAAAATATTTCATAAAATATCATTAAATCAAGCTATTAATATAAACTTTAGTATTAATTTATGCTTAAATACTAGATCATGCCATACTTTTAGGTAATTGCATGTCCAAAAAATGGTTAACACTTATCATATTAGGTGGTGCATTGTGCATAATAATGTATCATTTTCTAGTTCACTTGACATAATTATTGGTTGTTTCCAACACATTATTCTTGTTATAAAATCCACACTATCATGTATTCAAAAAAAATCTTCAATTTTAGCTTGTAATTTCACTCAAATGTTCATCTTGCATTCATTTAGGGCCTTTTTAAGGTCAAAAGATCTTGGAATAAATGAGATTTCTTGATTTTTATTTTTCCAGGCTTTGATTGAAAGAAATAATAAGAAATATGAAATGAATATATAGAACTTGCTTTAAATTTTCAAGGTGAACCAATTGCCTTCGAATGCATGTTAATTTTTATTTGTTTAATCTACAAGCCGAAATACCCTAATTGTAAGGTGAAATAACTAAGAAGGGGTGAATTAATTTCTTTTGAGTATTTATGTTTTCTAATTATTTTTATGAATTCAATAATTATGTTCTCAAATGCTCACATCTCAGACACCAAAAAATTTTATATTGGACAATGTATCCAAAGCCCCTACGCTAGTCCCAGTAGGAGACAATCCCCTTTGAGTCTCTCAAGCTATGATTCATATTGGACATTGAAATTTTTTTCTATTGGACACGGTATCCAAAGCCCCCACACTAGTCGCAATAGGAGAAAGTCCAATAGAAATTACTAATTGGTTAAGTTAATCATATCAATGTCCAAACATGAACTTTCAATCTGACCCACTCACACTTTGATTTAGTGAGCTCACTTCATTGTTGTCCATCAGTACGTTGCCACTCGTCCCATCTCTCACAAGCTGACTCCTAGAGCTCTATAAGTCACTTCTTACTGCCTTTTGGGTCGACCTACCTCTCTAAAGTCATTGAGCCATGTCATCAATCCATGCAAGCTGCAAGTAGGTTGCTTGCCCCCAATCACACGTGATCCAAGTAAAGAGCAATTTGAGTTGACATTTTTGTCAACTCGCTAGACTCATCTTCTCTAGCACCAATTTAGTAAAGAATATCCCCTCACACTCACTTGCAAGTTCAACTCACCCAGAGTCAAACAAGCGTGTGCAGAGTGATATTAACTATCCATAATTCCTAATATAAACTCACACCAAGTATAGAGATAAAAATGGAATTCAAACTAAATCAATGAGAAACAAATAATGGAAAATATTGTAAATTTTAGTGAGGAAACTATACGGAACAAATTGTTAACATGAAAACTAACCTGAAGAATTTCCTTGACTTTGAATTTTTCCTTTGACTTTGACTTTGATTTCTACCATAATTGTTGTCAATTGTCAATTGATTTCTACCATAATTGTTGTCAATTGTCAGTTGTCAATTTTTCCTTAGCATAATTTGAGTATATATTCATCATTCTATGCAAATTTTAACAAAAATCTTAAAATGCATTATTTTAAGGGTTAATCATGCATAAATCAAGAGTTTAATTTTAATTAGAGTATCCTAATTTTATTTGAAATTTTATTTGGGTTGAAAATATAAAATAATAAGAGAAATGTAATACACTCTAAATTTATTTAGTTTTATTTTCTTAAGTAACTTTAGTTTATTTTGGATATACAAATTTATTCTCTTGTTATTTGTTAAAATAAAATGTATAGAATGATATATTATTGAATTTATGATTAAAAAAAACATTATACTAAAAATGAGTTTTATTTTAAAAGATATGAATTCTCTAATTTTTATAGATTTTTCTAGAATTTTTTGAATTTATTTTGAGTTTTTATTGAATTTATTTTGAGTAAAACCATTGAAAATTTAATTTCTAAGTGTGGGCTAATGTGGCAAATAAGGTGACGCGCCCGCCTTTGTGTCACCACGCAGCAAAGCGTAAAGGCGCCACATTGTACATGTCTAGAGCCGATTAAGAGGATTATAATTTTTTAGTGTCCTTAATGAGCCAAAATTGATTAATAAATGTTTTGTTATAAATATACTTGATAAATATGTTGTCTTTTCCAATGTGGGATTATTATTTTTATGTGCAAGTGACATGGTGCAATGTAGGAAATTTAATTTCTAAATTAAATTGTGACCATTGTTCACTTATAGTCAGGGATACATGGTGCATTGCGATTTGGCATCAATATATTTTATAAATATTGATGAATTGTGGTCATCCATCAAGGGATTTATAACGGTCCAAATCTTTCACAGCCGATGGACTCCTGCACAATGCATGGTGCAAGTTTAAACACTCCATCAACACTAGAAAAAATTCGTTACATGATGTTTAACATGTAAGTGATGACATGATGAAATCTGAATGCTTCGATGCAAATCCAACGATTGGGACTTCATGATGGCGATTCAACTCCTAGTGTTTAATCGTTAACCATCAATCGCGTCTGTGGAGACTATCCGAAAGCCACGCCCAATTCGCACTCCATTTATACTCTCTCTCTTTGACGACAAATGTATTCTTGGATGTTTTGATTAATAAAACCTTTTGGACATCTCAATCCTTGAATCTCTTACTTTAATCGTGTTCATGACTCATTTCTACATCTGAGGAGTGCTTAAAGTCAAGATTTCGTTGAGAAAATGGAGAGAAATCATCTCTTAAACTCCAAATTTTTATTTTATAAAGTGTGAACCAAAAAGCCTTGATCCAGCGATTACTCGGATCATTTCAAATGTAATTTCAGGTCAGATTTTGTATTTTATTCCTAATATTTTGTTATTTAGTGTTAGATTTTAATTTCAAAGCTTAAATTATCTTTATTTCAATAAATTACATCATTTTCTCTCTCTTCATGAACAATTTTCTTCCCGTTACTTTACTCTTTGATTTTTTCCATGGGTACAAGTCAAAATTGAGTGATTTTGATTTTGTGGATAAATATTTGAGTCTTATTTCTCAATATATATTTTTTTCCTAATTTATCATCTCAACTCATCATCCAATTTGATCAAATTTGAAAACATTTCAAGAACAAACACTAATTCTATGTGCATTTGACCCTTACTCACCCCTATAATAACTAGTTCCTAATTAATCTTCAAATTAAGTGATTTTGGTTTTTATTTTTATGTGTGTATGTTTGTTTGTGACCGCCTGATGAACATGCTTCATCAAGGATCCTAAATTATGTAACAAAAGAATCAAAAAGAAAAGAAATAAAAAATCAAGTAGTCAGACTAACAAAAATAAAAAATCAAACAAAAAGAAATAAAAAGAAGGAATTTTAAAATCACACGAAATAAAGAAAAAAATAATATTAAAAGGGAAAAAATAGAAAATTAAAATTAAAATCAAAAGAAACAAGAATAGAAAATCAAAATATTTTTCAAGAGAGAAAATCAGAAGTTTGAAAGAGAAGGAAATCGAAGGTTAAAAAAATAGGACAAGAAGAAATTTGAATGAGAGTGAAAACAAAGGTTTAAAAAATTCGATAGGAACAAGTTGAAAATTAGAAATCAACATTTAGTAACCAAAATTTAGAGGGAGAAAAATTAAATCATAAATCTAAAATAAAAATCCAAATCCAAAATCAATTTAAGAGAAATAGAATCCAAGTTCAACCAAATAAGAAACTAAATCAAAGTTGAGATTGAGATAGACAAAAACAATATTCAAACGAGGGCTTTTGAAGTGGTTTCTATTGAAAACCAATTTTGAAGCACTAATCGTGAGAGAGGGTTTTATTTCCAATGAAAGAGGAATAGTTTGATTCATGATGATAGAGAGTAGCTTGATTCGTCCCCACTTAGGAAGAGAAAGATTGCTGAGAAAGATTGTATGTCGAGGGTGTGTTCAAGTTTTTGGTTTTTGTTTTAAGGTTCCTAAAAAAACAAAGGAAAACTATTATATAGTAATCACTCAAAATTGAAAAAGGATAAAAACTAACAATAAAATAAAAGATAAACATATATATAACAATTGATATTCTACAATAATGGTAAATAAATAACAAAAAGTATTCAGATGTGTAAAAACTTATGCAAATGAAGCTTAGTATCAATATATGTTATTAATATTTGTATATATGAGCATCTATATCTTCTGTCTTTAGAGAGTACTTTGGTTTCTATGAAATAATGATGATGATATATTCAAGAGTTTTAATAAAATAATAGAAACTTAATAATATAGAACAATTCTTATCAATGTCCAAGTACTAATGTCGACAAGGTTCAATCACTCGAGCCTTTGGTACCTACACTTGCAAAGACATGCATTTCTCACATCATTTTAGCTAAAATATCAATCAAGTTCTAAATTAAAGTAATAAAATATTACATCAACGTCAATAAGCCAACAATATAAATTTTCAAAGTCATATTGAGCTAACACACGTGATGTGATAACAAGTAAACTTGAATTTAGAAAAAAAATGATCAAAAAAACTTTTCATGTTTAAATAGGCTCTAGATTTTATAAATGATTTCCTATGGTTTAAAAAAAATTGAAATTTTCTTGCTTTCTATTTTTTCTATTTTTTTCATAGAAGATAAATTTAACTATGCAAGATGAGGGTTGCATATTGATATCGTGGCACAACCAAATGATTGCTGCTAGTGAGCCAGTGGGGTCAGCTGGGGCCTAGGTGCTCTCACCTAACATGACAAGTTGTGCATGGTGGTGCTTACGCTTACTTGTGTTGCTCCACAAGGCACCTTATTAGTCTAAGAAGGATGTGGGCTTTGCTTAAGTATTTTGAACCTACAAATATCATTAATATATATAGGGTGATGATTTGTATTGATATTTTCCATGGAAGACCAAAAGTTGAGAACAACATTTTGATTAGTGGGGCTAGCGCAAGCCATTGGACACTAAGGAGCTAAGCCCCCCCCCCCCCATTTCACTTAATAAACACTGACACACAACCAAAAATCACTACACAAAGTCTTTCTTTTTCGTGTGCAAGCTGTTGTGTTACATATGGCACAATCCTAACTTGCGGTCATGGGAGAATTGATCAAATGATTGTGATTAAATGCACCTTTATTTCTCTCTTCTCTTCATGTGCTGCCATATGGCGCAACTTGGGGGATCATGCCCAAATCAAATGGTCACACTTCCTCTTGATTCTCTCTCACTCACTCTCTCATCCCTCCTCCATAAAAGGGAGCAACGTGACCTATGGAGAGAGAGGTTAGCACGGCAACCCAGATTGACATTTGAGGAATTGAAATCCTTGAAAACCCTAATAGAAATGGCAATGACTTCTATTTTATTTTTTCATTTGTGTTCGATTGATAGTCGGATGTTCATGTTGCTTAAGCATTGCAATGAAAGACGTGATGACTAGGGGGTTCAAAATCTCATAATCATGACTGCATTAGAAAGCAAATCTCCATTAATGCAAGTGTAGATAAGAACACAGAGAAAACTAATAATAAAAAGGCAAATCGACGTGAACAATGATGTGGCATCTAGGCAAAAGTAAACAGAGAAGGCAAACAAGAAAAGTGAGAATAAGAAATGCCCATGATAATGTGACTTCTTCTGAAGAAGACCAAGATATCAAATGATGGCAGAACATATAGCTACCAAAGAGAATAGTAAAATAGGTCTAGGTCAACCTAGCTCTGATTCCATGGTGACAGAAATGAAACCACTAAGAAAGAGAATTTCAAGGAACAAAGGGAGGGTCTCCTTATCTAGAGAGTGTGGAGGCCCATGAAGGGAGAGATACATAATTGGCCCTAATGAAGGGAGTCCTCCCACATGACCAAATCTAAGCCATCCCACCCCTCATAAAGAGGATATCTGAAATCCATGAAAGGCTTTGATCACCAATTAATTATCTTCTTTGGTTTTGGTAGTTCCATGGCCAATTTTTACCTTAAATTCAATTTTCTTCAATAATTTTGGCCTTGAATTAATCCTTAATGATCCTTGATGCACTCTTGCACACAAACTCTCTTGGTGGCATCAAAATAAACCTTAGGAGAGTTTAGGCGGATATATTTTTTCTTAAATCTTTGGAGCATTTTTTGACATTTCTTTAACTAAAAGCCTGGGTTTGGAATGAATATGACTGATTGCTCAACACCTCAAAATTAGGGACCAATAAATCACCTTGAATAAGTAGGCCTAATCGCTCTTTATCTCCCCTTGCATAACATTATTTCTCTCTAACTTCTCTCAATAATATCTTTGCCTATTCTTTTTCAACTTTCCACACATTGGCTTTTCAGAAAGCTCACTTTATCTACTATATTCATCTTGATTGTTTGAAATTGTTTCACTATCCAAAGTATTGAAATTCCTCAAAGTGTTGAAAATTTTCATGTTCAGGACCTAATTCCTTGTGCACTGCATTGGCTCCTTAAACAACACTTCAACTCCTTGAGCACAAATTTGGTTTCTTAAGAATTGCATCAATTCCTTCAGCACGCTTAAGTTCCTTGAGCCATGCATTAGATCCATGACCAACTCATTAGCTCCTTAAGCGCAGCATCAACTCCTTGAACTACATCAAATCCTTCAATGTCTATCGTACATCCCATAAAGACAAACTCCTAGATTTTTCTCAACATTCATGCTTTTAGGTTATCCCTTCATCTTTCACCTTAAAGAGATAAAACATTCATGCAATATTTTCTTGGAGATGAAAGCGAGAGTAAGTGGTTATGTTAAGAGGTGGCATGTTGTATTAGATCTTCTGTAATATTGCTTGATATTATCTAGGCTAAGAAATATTTTGATTGTACCTAGTCCCTCATAATTATGATGGTGGTATGCCATGGAAGGATCAACAAAGGCTTTAAGGCTGATCAACAAAAATTATGTGTCAATTACTCAAATTTTACCGAGAAATGTTCTTGTGAATTTTTATTGTGGTTATCCATGTTCTTAATGAGGTGTTCCCATTCAAATATTGTGATGACTCTACCAATTACATCCCCTCAAGTTCCCTATCCATGGCTTTTACCTCTAAAAACCTCTCAAACCATGGTAACCTCTTCAGAAAATCACTTCTTTTTTTCATAAAACTGTTCATGCTATCTTTTCCTCTTCTTTCAATGAGCATGACTTTGACATCATGATAGATTTTAGGGGTAACAAATGAGAGAGATAGGTAGGGTGACATATCACAAATTTGGGGTATTCTTAATTTTTATTTTGAATCACTTTCTTGCAATAATATTTTTAATTCCTCACTTTTCACAAATTGAGGGGTATAATGGTAAATAAGGGTTGAATCCACAAGGAATTAGGGAAAATTCTGATGATCACTTCCAATTTGATCAAATCAGACGATGAATCAGTGATAGAAATTAAGCATTTCGATAATTTATGAAAGAGGACTCGAAGACGATTTCACGGAATCAAAAATCAATGAATTTGACTTTGATTTCACGAAGAAATCGAAGATTGGACAGAGGTGAAATTTTCAAAAATTTAAAATCGTGAACACCAAAATTTAGAAGGAAATTAACTCAAATTACGATTCTAAAATGAAATTAAATGATAAAACGAAGAGAGATTAGGATGAAACACAATCCCTAACCCACAATTGCGATCAAATTGATCCAATTAATTACCAGAATCAAGGCTATTCATCAAAATTCAGAAAATCACGATCATGGAGTTCAAGCGTTGATTTCTTCCTCATCGATCGTTGAAATCTTGATCTTAAGCACTCCGTGGACACATAAATGATTGGTGTCTAGAAGCAATTGGGATCAAGAGATTCAAGAGATTTGGTGTCTAAAGAGTTCGATTTACTCGAATTGCTCTCGAATGCTTTACAATCTCGAAGAACATCTCAATTTATAGGCAATTTGGGCGTAACCGTTCGATGAAACGCTTGATCTTTGATCAACGGCTCTGCTCAAACGCATCAATGCGAATCATTACGGTCAAGTTGTGGCCGTTGGATCGGAGATGCACGCTCGAGATTTCGCCACGTTGCGAGCGTTATGAAAAATGCATGTAACGTCCGCTGTTGGATCGCGATAGGACGCTCAGATGCGTTTTTTGTCGGTTTTAATCTCAGCCATTATAACTCCTCTTGATCAACGACTGAGATTAAAACGCAATCCGATGAATCCGATCTTGCCACGTACCCCTCCTCAATTAAGTGTAGATCAACGGCTTTAAATCCTCGCGCGATCGAACATGCCACAGGCTGTCACGTCGCCTCCCCGCCTTAACCGTTGATCGCGACACGATCGGACGATCCAGAGCGTGCCACGTCACCTGCACGCTAAAAATAATGAGAAAAATCAACTTAAATTAGAAAAATCGATTTTTAATTCCGTAAAATTCTTAAAAATTCATTAAAAATTCAGAAAAATTTAGAAAAAAATCCGAAAAAATCCCTAAAAATTAGAAAAATTCATAACTTTCAAAATATAATTCCAAATTAATCCAAATTTCTTTCATTTGATCATAAATTTAATTATCTATCATTCTAAAAATTAAAATTTAATAAATAACAAGAGATTTAATTTCTATTTCAAAAATACATTCATTTCTTTAAGATTTAAACTTTAGAAAATTAAATGAATGTTTATAAAAATGATTTTGCTCATTATTTATCTTTAAAAACTACTTATAATCTCAAGTAAAGATGGGTTACAAAATTATTTTAATTGATCATAATTAATCCTAATTTAATGTATTTTGATATTATAATAAATTTTTCGTAGAATGATAGATAAACACTCATAAATATGATAACATGCATAGGAATAAAATCTTTTATGCCTTAATATGCATTAATAATCATATATTATCATGTCTAATTATCATGTTTATCAAGGGGCTTTCGGACGGGTAACTGATGGTGATTGTCACTGGACAAGGGGAAAGTAAACGTTAGGGAGAGATGGATTCTCTCGGGGGAAAGGGGGCCTCCGTCGAGGTGGACCGTCTTCTTCCCTCACGTCCTACCTCGATTCCAGTGGCTTCTTCCTTTCGGCTTCTCCCAGCATCATGAATGTCGTGGGTTATAGCAGGAATCGGTGGCGACTCTTGTTGGTCGACGGGCATCAAATCGTAATGGGGGGTGGGAAGGGAAGAGGAAGGTAGAGAGGACAGAGGGAGGTAGATTGCAGGAGAGAAAAGTGAAGAGGAAATCGCCAGGCGCCTCTGGGCGTCACGGCCCCTTCTTCACGCGGGCGGCGGGAGAGGATCATGGATGACAACCTCTCCTCTCCTTCTTTCACTTTCTCTTCTTCCTCTTCTTCTCCTCGTGCATGCAAGCGACCGGAGGGGAAGTTTCTCCTTCTCCTCGTCTCACCGTCTTCCTCCTCTCCTCTCCCTTCCCACTCTTCTAACAAGAATAGAAAAATACTACGATACTTCTTAATTCTCATAATGGCGCTCTCTAGGTTTTCGAGGGTTCTCTCTCCTTTAAATAGAACCCATAATGGGCATAATTGAGGGGGAAGCCCACTTGAGGCCCAAACCAAAGGAAAGCCCCAAAAAGACCAACACACTCACACACATGGACTTAGGGCTCATTTTGGGCCTAAAAGAAAAGGCCCAATGAACCCTATGAAGGGGTAATAAAAGAAAAGAGAGAGAGGGACGATAATTGGGCCTACTAAATGCAAAAGGGCACGTATGTTGTAGAGAAGGAAATATGAAAATAAAAGAACGGGAAGATAGGTTGAACTCATGTCGTCGATGTCTCCTGCAATGATGGCGACGGGTCCCGCTCGCCATCATGATGCTAAGAGAGAGTCAAGAAAATAATAAAAAGGAAAGAAGAAGATTCTTTTGTATGTTAGGTTCAGAGGCTCCCTTGGATTAACAGTGAAGATTATAACCATAGGTGAAGACCATAACCATCTCCTAAGGAGGGGTGAGGGTTCTTCCTTAAGAGGTGGGTCCCACAACCTCTCTCCCCTTATAAATATAGATTCTTCTAAAAAAATAGGGAAGATATTATTAAATAAATGTCTCTGACTGTTTAAGAATGCCTTTGACCACCTTTGACCATCATTGACTTCCAAGAAAAAGGGATTGACTAGTCTCTTAAAAAGTGAATGGGTTGACCCCATCCCAAGAAGGTTGCTAACTAAATTCCTAAAAAAGTGGAAATTTGACCAACATCCTAAAAAGGTGTCAAGGTTTGAATAACCGTTTAAAAAGGTAGAAAAGGTTGACGAACCTCCTAAAAAGAAGATGGATCCATTTCCTTCCTCTCCTTCTAGATAATTTCCATCTATGATCTCATTACACTTCTAGATAATTGCATCCACATGACTCATAAATATGTGAAAATTCAACCATTTGACTTCCAAAAGGTCAAGTGGTTACTCTCATATTATAATCAAAATTTAGGAAATGATGCATGATTGGACTAGTCATATCTTCATCATATTCAGCTATATAGAAATAAATATGCTCATTGGTAAAGTCTTTATCAACACTTAAGAATGATAAATGATACATGAATGTCATTCATATTTTAGAATTATCATGATGCTCCAAAACTTGGGAGACAAATAATTTCATAGGAAAGTGTTCATATTTCCTTCTATTCCTACTGCCATAAATGGACAACAATGCCGATTAATTCTAGAGATGATTCTATCATGTTGTCTAATACCTTGTTGTCTAATGAAATACATGTAAATAGGCATAAACTTGGTAATATGATTACACATATATATATATATATATATATATATATATTTTTAGGATATGAGTGGGAAGATATATGCATATGACTATACATACAAATAAAGATGATGAATATGAAGACTACCTCTCTTATCTATACATCACTATGACTATTGCATTTGGAAGTGCATAATTTCCTTGAGGCAATGGCTTCTACAATCAACTAAACACTCTAATGCCATATCTCTAGGACAAATCACATAAAAATAATTTCATCAAGACAAGTCTAATGATCTTTGAAGAAGTGCAAAGACCAAATGCCTTTCTAATTAGAACTTGGATATCATCTTTAGTATGAGACATGCCTCTCAAAAAGAAATAAACAAAAAGTAACAAAAGTTCAATTTTCATAGATAATCACCGCAAAATACTTCTCAATCTTATCATGCCCTTTACATTATTTGACATGATCTATGATGCTTGATATTAAGCATTTTTACGTCTCTAATTCATTCTTCTTTGATGATTTTAAGGCATAATTCATATCAGTTTCATGCATGTTATCATGTTTTGATAAAATTTTCATAAAACGTTCATATGTTAAATTCATATCAATTTTCTGTTAATTTCATCCATATTTGATATTTGACCTTTCCTAAGGTCAAACGAGGATGATTTAATCATGTGTGCATCAGTTTTTTGATCTTAGGCATAAATGAAGAACGATGAGAACAAAGATAGAAGACAAGGACAAGCAATTTATAATACAAAATTACCTTCTTTAGGTGAAAAAGAATACGAAAAGGGAACCAAATGGCAAAGATTTCATACAAAAATGAGTCTTCTATGAAAAAGATATGAATATTTTAGGTTTAAGGGGTTTTTATATAATTTTTCTTTTTTTTCCTATTTTTCTAGTTTTTTATGAGTTTTCCTGAATTTTTAATAATTTTTCTATTTTTTAGGAATTATAAATTAGAAAATGGGATTTTTTTTTCATGTTGACATGGTATCCTGACCTGGCATAATAGATGTATGGCGCAATGAGGCGGCCCCACGTGACGCCTAGTGACGAGATGAAACCGCGAGGTCGACGATTTCACACGGTCTTGTGTCAAAAATAATTTCAAACTTACCAATTTGATGAAATTAACTCGAATTGAGGGGTATAATGGTAAATAAGGGTCGAATCCACAGGGAAATAAGGTATTTTTGAGAGATCTTTTGGAATTTAATCAAATCGGATGATGAATTGGTCATAGAAAATAGGGAAAATGGCGGATTTAGAAAGATAACCCAAAGACGTATCCACGGAATAAAAAATCACTCAATTTGGATTAGTAATCGCGGAAAAATCAAAGAGCAAAGTGGGATGATATTTCTAAAAATCGGAAGAACATACAACTAAAAATAACGATGAAATTAAACTAAATTACGATCTTAAATTACAAATTGATGATACATGACGATAGATTAGAGGGAAGACACGATTTCTAACCCGAGATAGCGATCGAAATGATCCAATTAATTGCCGGATCGAGGCTATTCATTCCGCGATTTCGAATGCAAGCATCGGTGTTCAAGAGATGAATTCTCCTTAATCGATTGATGAAATCTCACTTTTAATCACTCCGTGGACGCGAAATTGAGTTTAGAAGAGATTAGAAGCAAGAGATTCAAGGATGGAGGGGTGTAGATAGATCAATTTGATGAATACATCCAAGAATGTCTTACAAAATCGAAGAACGCCTCAATTTATAGGCGAATTGGGCATAACCGTCCGATGGATGCGTTTAATCTTCATCAACGGTCCAGATTAAACGCATCAAGACGAACCGTTATGAATAGATCTTGGCCGTTGGATCGCGGATGGACGCTCATGATGAAGCTCGATGTGTATGCGTTATAAAACGCATGAGAACACATCCATTGGATCGCGATCTGATGCTTCGGATGCAGTTTTGATCGCATAAAATCTGGACCGTTATAATTCTTTTATTTAAACCACGTGCTTGATTGATGATCCGGTGGACTCTAAGTCCACGCGATCCACACGCCATCTTCATTGCGTTTCTGATCCAACACTTCTTCGTCAGCCACGTCGCTTGCATTTTAAAATGTCGTGTGAATTAGTCCCACACGGCTAAAATTAATGGAATCTCTCAGGTTTATAAGGTAAGTGGAATCTATCGGTTAGCTTAAATTCCGAATAGGGAATGCTTATATGTACTATAACCATAATATTACGAGTATATATAAATATGCATGCCACGTGTCACCTCCGTGCCACGCAGGCACTCGCGTGGGCCTGCGTGGCTCTACCACGTGGCCTTGCGTGCCACGTCGCACCCACGTGGTTCTGGCGCGAGAATAAACCCCATTTTTATCATTTTTTTTAATAGATTTAAATCTAAAATAAACTCAGAAAATTCTAGAAAAATCCCTAAAAATTAGAAAATTCATAACTTTCAAAATACAACTCCGAATTAATCCAGATTTTTTTCATTGGATCTGAAATTCAATTATCTATTATAAAAAGTGAAATTATTTAAATAACAAGAGAACAAATTATTATTTCAAAAATACATTCATTTCTTTAAGATTATAACTTTAGAAAATTAAATGAATGTTTTTAAAAAATGATTTCTCTCATTTTTTAACTTTAAAAACAATTATAATCTCAAGTAAAAATAGGTTATGAAATCATTTATCTTTAATTCATCATAATTAACCCTAAATTAAAGCATTTTGAGATTATAACATAAATTTGCATGTAATGATAGAAATGCACTCAAAGTATGATAACATGCATACAAATGGAATGTTTTATGCCTTATTTTTGCATTAATAATCATGAATTATCATGTTAAGATTGCATGTTATCACCTAGTCAACTCACACATGATGACATTAAGAGAAGTATTAGTTCTTAAAATGTTTTTATTTTCTTAATACTAATGGGCCACAATATTATAAAGCTAAAATACATTTTTTTCTTTTTTCAATGTGGGACTAAGTTTTTTTAATCGTAGGGAAATGTGATGCATTGTGGATCACTGGATCTGGTGAACCTAGTCCATCGGATCTCCACTTTATCGGCGCAACCCATGGTAGCACAAGAGTTGCAAGATGCGATGGATCATGTAACCACCAGATCTGATGGCCAAGATCATTGCTGATATATCGAATTTTTTCCTCGCGGATAATCTGGAGGCGACACATGTTATAATCTTGTACATTATGCATTAATGAACAAAGATCCAATAGCTAATGCTAGATCCACTCTTTCTCCGTCCTCCAACCAAATCACACTCAAACATGTGGCGCAACTTGAGGCCTCTTGATCAAGCTCTAACTAAATTAGATGGCTGCAATTCAATCAAGTGCCTTTCTAGGGATTTTTGTGAGGGTTGACTTGGTCAACTCTCTATTCTAGACGCTTCCAGAATGTTCTTGAATTTTCTAGAGTTTTCTAGAATGTTCTAGATGCTTCTAGAATCTTCTATGCTTCTTCTAGAAGCTTGTGGAGTCTTCTAGATTACACTAGAAGTTTTTGGATCTTTCTAGATGTTCTAAAAATTTATGGATAGCTTCTATAGAGAGAGTCTCTAGAAGCTTCTAAGGAGCTCTATAAAAGGAGGAGCTCACCCCAAGCTTAAAGCAACTAAAAGGAAGCAACTCAAGAGCATCCTAAGGGAGTGAAACCCTTGTGAAGGAAGGGTCAAGATACTTGGAAAGTTGGAGAAAAGGGAGGGGGCAACATAGCATCTTTGGAAGAAGCTTTGTGAAGAGGTGACACAAGTGTGGCTCTTCTTGTTAGTTAGTCCCTTTAGTGAACTTGTACTCTTTCCTCCTTTTGTCCTAGCCGTTTTGGACCTCTATTGTGAAAATTTGTCATCCCATTTAAGAAGGTTGTTTTTCTCCAATTTTTTGGTGGGTTTTGTTTAATATCATTACTAAACTCTTGGTTGATACTTAAGCTTAGTTGGTTACATACTTTAGACTCCTTTATCAAAAAGATCCTCAACAATTTTCAACAGCCAAAAATTCTCCAAATTAAAGTTATGATATCTCAATTATGATTTAGGGGTTGAAATTTTGTGGTCAAGATTTTCATTTCAAGCTCTCAATGTGATGGCAACTAATTTCAATTATGATTCAAAAAATTAGTTTTTTTTAGTTTCATTGTGTGCTTCTAGGAGGGGCTAGCCAGAGGAAAGAAGTCACTAATTGATCATTCTTCATGTACGCAACATCATTTCTAGTGAGTTTTGATAAACCACAAACCTCACGATCGTTTAAACATGAGCTTGCATATCAAAGAATACTCACGAATCTCCTATTTACGATTAAGACTAGTATAGAAATAATTCGAGGTCGAATCCACGGAGAAGAAGGACAATAGGCTCGATTTGACTTGATTCTATTTTTCTGATTTTTTGAGAGATTTAGATTGAATTAAAAAAAGAAAGATTGCAACAGAAAAATGATGAGAAAGGATCAAGATCATTCAAGATTTGAAATCTGTAGAAATAGGTTTTCAAGATTTGAAAAACAAGAATTCACAATCTGGATTTTTGAAATATGTAGAAAGGTCAAAATCTGATTGGAAGCTTGATTCTTATTTTTTTATCTTTAGAGAAGGAGATAGATTGGCTGTAGAAGAAGGATTGATACAGAATTTTATGAGAAAGGATCAAGATCGTTGAAGTTCTAAATTGCTGAAAACAGAAATTTCAAGAAACTAAAAAAAACATCATAATTTTAATTTTCCAAAACAAAGATTCACGGTCCAGTTGAAGAAGAAAATTTTTCTAACCTAATTAACGCAATCAAACCAATACAATGTGATGCTTCGGCTTCATTTGCTCATCCGAGAGCCCGTATATTTCGCCCGAGCTAGGCGTGTTGCTTCCGACACGAAGAACAAGAAGGAGAACGAAGAAACTCACAAGAACTTCAGCTTGAATCGCGGACGTTCCCCAATCGAGCGCCGCTTTCCTCCGGCTAGCTTCTGCTAGGAGCAACCTAAAGAAGAATCGTGAGTTCTTCTTTCCCCATTCTGTGTTTTATAGCTTCTGTAGGTTAAAAAGTCGTGCAAAAGACGAAACTGCCCCTCCTGCACTTAAAAAAACTCAAAATCCCGTAAGAGAAGTTGCCAGTAATTACAGAAATACCCCTGATTTCAAAATGCAATATCTCCCAATATATAAATCAGATTGGAGTGAAATTTTTTTCATTGTCTTCCTTGTTGAGCCCTCTTTCTTCTTAAATCAACAGCAATCCAAAAATATAAGAAGGGTTAGCCTCATAATAGGCATTTGGGTCTCCATTTCTTCCTTCTCAATCTTCCTTCTTTGCTAATTTTAGAATCTACACATAAGAAACTCAACAAAATATGGTTAGCTTATAATAGTTTGACCTTGTGAAAGGTCAAACATAAAATATGCATCAGATTAACCTCAATTTAATACAAATGAGTATTTATGTGAAATCTCATGATATATGCAAAGAATGTTATAAAAACATGATAACATGAACTATGATGTGATGATTTATGCTTTAAAAGTAGTGAGAAATCATGAATTTTCAGGTCAAATACGCATGTTATCAAGTTTCTTCATTGATCTTTTCTATTTTCTCAATATTTTCATCCACATTTTCATATTTTCAAACCTTATATCATATTTATGCCATCTAATCAAGGGTTTTTTATCTTCAAAAAAATTTCAGAAGAATTTGATGGTTTCATCATATCTTCTGTGTACATCCCTCTCTTTGATCGATTATATACACTTCCTTAATCATGAAAAATTCCAAAAATATTCCCAGATTTCAATATTTTAACCATCCTCCTAGTGGATTTGACCTCGACTCACCATTATTAGAAATTTTAAAATCAAACTTGAAGATTTGAATATAATTTTTAAATAGAATTTGATGAGTTGAATGTAATTTTAAAATTGAATTTAAAGAGTTGAATATAATTATAAATTGACCTCATGAACTTATGCTTTTAATGACCACGATGTTACACTCATCATTCCTATGTCTTTTCCTATATCTCAATAGTTGGGGTTTTAATTCATTTAAAAAAATATCTAGGTCACAAGGAGAGAGGGAGAGGAGAGAGAGGAGGGAGAGATACACTATCAATCCTAATTAACCAAGTTCTCATGATGCCTCTTCCCATTTTATGTCTCAAATTTTATTGAGAGAAAGAAAATGTCATTACCTAAGGACTTCTCTAAATTTTTGTAGGACACCAAATTTATTTAACCTTTTGAGGGATTCCATATTATGGACATCATGGGAGGACGTAAATATGTGCATTACAGCAATCTCATACCTAGGTTTTAAATTAAAAAATTAATTATATCTTATCATTTACAATATGTTAAGCAAAACATTTATCACATATTTAAATAAAAAAAATGGATTTATAAATACTAGTTCTTGATGATTTGACTTCATGTCATTTATTTGATTTCAAGGTATACATAAAATCAAGGGGTTACCCATTAATTAATTTATTATGTGGGTTGTACTTTCATCACATATTTCAATGATATTTAGACTTTACAAAAAAGAATAATATGTTCAATCATTCCATAACATTTATGTAATAGATTTACATTCATATATCACATATTTATAGTAACAAAATGGATTTATAAATACTTGTATTACATGATTCTAGAACATGTCATTCATTTGATTTCAAGGTATGCATAAAATCAAGGGGTTACTGACGAAGCGATTTAGTGCGGTCGTTGAAATACACGATCGTCGTTCAAACAAAATTTATAATTTTGAACTCATGATGATTTAAAAATCAGAAATCAAGTACATCGATGAGATCGGGTCGAACCACAGAGAACAAGGTTGACTTTTATCGAAGAGTTGACTTGCTCAAACTTAATTCTAATTAGGGTTTCTAAGAAGAAAGATGTGATATGTTATTAACGAAAATAATATGAATATATGAGGGAAGATATTTTAAGAATTTTAAAATATATTTTGAGAAGAAAAGTCAAAAGTCAAGGTCAAAGCATTGACTTTGGCCAAACTCTGACTTTTCTATAAAATCATAGAGGAAATAGTGAGAAAATATTACAAAAACTATATTTCTAGAAACTAGAGAGAAAATGGAAAATTTTAATAAAAAATTCGTGTTTTTTATAAAAGAATTGGATTTATTATGATTTTTCTAAAATCAGTCAACAGAAAATTCCTAAAATTAAGATCTCGGTCAAAATCATTAAATTGACTTACCAAATGATATCCAAATCAAGAAAATCACAAATGAATAGAAAGCTTACAATTAGAGGATTCCAGAGAAAGCAAAATTATCAAATTTCACCTTGTATATTAAGAGTAATTGTCCTCGAAAGTCAACGCCAAAATTCGGATTGATTTTCAACAGCGGTTGGTCAAATGACAAGTTGAGGGGTCAAACCTTGGTGAAAATCGATTGAACCCATGGAAAGCTGATTGAACAAGGAATCCATTGAAATCAATTTAGAACAAATTCGACTTAAGATCATGGAGAAATCCTTGTTCGAAAATCAACAAAAATCCGCAATCAAATTTGGGCGAAACCACAAAATTTCCAATTACCTATCAAAATCTAATCTAAACTATCTAAATTGCAAGGATTACGAAGGAATAACACTACTAACCCGATTGATGCGAAGATTGAGCTTCAAATTGTTTTGATTGCTACATATTTATCCGATTCCTTCTTCGTCGTGAGTTCGGCATTCAAGGGGCGAATCCAAACGTTTTCTTACAATATTTTGTGATTAACTTGCCTCAATCCATGCGCGATTGAGTCTAGAACGCAAGAGAATTATGAAGAACTTAAGATTTTCCTCTAAAAAATGCTTAATTTCTTCACATTTCAATCAAAATTTATTGTTTAAGAAGAGAGAACATTGATTTATAGAGATTTGATCATGAAATATTTTGACCTTCCGATTCGCTGAAGAACGCTTGGACGTCCCCGATGCTGCCACGTCACCCGCGATAAGTGGACACGATCCCACGACGCGGGCTCCACTTTCTCCTTGATTTCCGTCATTTGATCTTCATCGGAGCGTCATCAAGCAGCCACGTGTCACTCCATGATTCGCCGAGTGTGCGATTAAATCGCGACCATCAAATTTCACTTAAGCGATCAATGACTCTGAATCATCCATATGCTTTAAATCGCGATCTAATGAAGTGAGATCCACCATATCAACGCTCGTCGATTAGCGTGATTTGATTTGACGCACACGCACTACCACTTCACCTGCGAAAGCTTAGAGAGTCGTTAGTCCCACACGGAAGAAAAGGGGAGAGATTATCGGGTATATAATGAGAAACTCCATTATGCATTTGTGTCGCCCACTGGGCCTTAGTACCCCCCTATCCTCTTACCTAGGCCCACTATACCTGTGGGCCCAATAAGTCTCATCAGCGTCCTCGCACCACGTAGGCATCCATGTGTCTGTGTCGTGCCACATCAGTTCCGTGAAGGTCAGCGCTTATAATAACTTCTTTTTGAGAATTTTTCAGCTTTTAAAAATTTCGAAAAATTCCTGAAAAATCAAAATAAAATCCAAAAAAATCTATAACTTCAGAAATTCATAACTTCATTTCTAGAACTCCTTTTTGCCTCAAATTTTCTCCACTAGATCACAAATTAAGTCTTCTTTAATCCATGTTGCTGAAATATAAATGTTAAGAAAAAAATTTATGAATTCATAATATTATTAAGTCAACCCTTTAAGGTTCTATTTTGATTCATCCCATCATTTTCTTCTTCTATTTCTTCTTTAATCATCCACTAAAGTCAAAATAAAATCAAGGAAAATGGTTAATTTCCAATTTTTTGACCTTGCAAAAGGTCAAACATCAATAAAACACATAATTAACTCTTAATAATGCAAAAATATGGACTTTAGTAAAATGGCATGCCAATGAAGAAAATTCATAAAACTATGATAACATGCATCATAATTACATAAAATAATGCTTAATATCGGTTTAATATGATAGTAATTCAAGTTAAATATGCATGTTATCAGTTACCCATTATGTGTTGTACTTTTATCACATATTTCAATAATAGGCAGCTTTTATATATATGTTAAATGATTCCATAACATTTATGTAATGGATTTACATTCATAGAAATACATGATCTATAAAATGAAATCATTTTATTAACAAACATAAACTCATTTGAGAGTCATAATGACAAGTTATGAAGATTACAAAATCAAGAAATAATTTCTTGATAGTCTAGAAAATGGCTTTAGAGTTTTTGGATGAATTCACATAGGAAAATAATTTCTTTGCATTATATAAAAAGAGCATACTAGCCCTTTCATAAGGAAATGAAGGACTGGGTATCCCTACCTGGCAAGGAAACCCCAAGGCTATGATATACAATGGACCATAATCATGGACCCTAAATTTAAGATCATCTTTCAATAGGGTTCATACACACAAGGGTAAGATGGTATCATGTTGTTAGATCGGCATTGGCCAAAGATTTGGATGTATTCAATAAGAGAACATAATGCCAAATCATCTACATATTATTAACAAATCCAAGTTTACTGTGTGAGTGCATAAAATTTAACTACACAGTTCCCCTTTTCATTTTCCTTTACTCATAAATACATGCTATATAACCGAATTCTAAAATCTTGGCTCACACCCACCCTTGAGACAGTAATTTTCCTAATTCTATCTCCAACTCTACCCACTAATTCTTTGGTCTTTGAATAAAGTGTCTTGAAATAGATCACATATCATAATCCATTGTAAATGATTTGCCATCAAATGAATACCTACCTATGAAATGTATAGTACAACAGCATAGGCATAAGCCATGTCCTTTGGCAAAAACCCTTAGAGGCCCAAGCCATGTCCTTTGGCATATACCAAGATAAGCACCACTCCACCTCTCCCTGCTCAGCACGGGTTGATACTTTGGGATCATGTCTGTTTAAGCAATCCCTAGCTAAGGTCACAGACTTTAATAAATATGCATCTCATCTACTCCACTTCTCGAAGGTGGGGCAATCAAGGGTAAGGTATAGTCTCTAGTTTAAGCTGCCCAAAATTTTTTTTCTTTAAAACCCTACTACAACAAGATATCAAATGTGTACTACCCTTTATTATAAGCCAAGAATAAATAAGCCTTTATTCCTCCTTGAATTACCTAGCATGATGGATCATTCGAAGCTAAAGAAATCTCTTATCATTATAAAAATCATTCTGTATTATTATCATTATTACATTATTTCTATCATCAGAATCATCCTCCTCTCATGAAGCTTCTCTTGTCTCTTTCCTTTTCCTTGACCTTTGCCCACCAACAATCTTCATTCGTATATATCGTTCTGTCACAAGGATATCTGATCATCGCAATAGATATTAATAATATTACTATCACTATCATAATCATCATACTCTTCATCTAGATTCTCCTCGTCCTTTCTTTCCTTTCCTTTTCTCTGTGTTATAGTCAATATCACATAATGTACGGAAAGTCGCATCAATACATTCATATCAACCGTTCCGTCACGAGTCATATTTCAATTACAGACCTATGTATCTATTTATTACACGAAGATTTACTAACATCTAGTAGGTGAGCTCAAGGGAGAAGCAGAGTTGACCAAATCAAGAATACTGGTCCAGTAGCTCTTGCTCTCGTCCCCATTATCGCCTTCTCCTTCGCCGAAGTCAGTGAGCAGCATCTCCACGAACCCGTCTCCCATATCTCTAATGCCGCCCTCAGTCTTCTCTGTGGAGCTAAGGGTGGATGTGGGGGACTGAACGTTAGTACTATGGTGAAAGACAGATGATGAGGGCGATGATGAGGATGATCGGTTTTGTAGTTTGGACTCTCTGGCGAGGCGGGCTTCTGCTTCGACGCGGGCGCTTTCCCATTGGGCCGTGTGGCTGAGGGTGGTGGCGCAGGTGACGGCGGGAGAGGTGGGCTTGTGCGTGACGGGATCGATACCCATCTTGGCTAGGCGCTTCTTCAGGTGGGTGTTCCAGAAGTTCTTTATTTCGTTGTCTGTTCTCTTCGGAAGGTGCGACGCTATTGCCGACCACCTGAACCACAAAAGAGAGATATAGACAGAAAGAGTATATATATCTATCGGTACATGTATAGTCGCCGGTACACATTGCGAGAGAGAGAGAGAGAGAGATAGACCAATCAAAACTAAAAGTGTCTTTTTAGTGTAGGCGGATACGGTGATAGAGATAGAAGGATAGATAGATAAACAGAAGAAAGAAAATGACTGACATACTGATAGATTGATAGATCGACAGATAACAGATATATGTATTTATTATGAGATGGATAGATAGATAGATTGATAGAGAGATTGAAAAATAGAGAGAGAGAGATTGAGAGATTCATAGAGTTCTAGAGATAGAGATAGTAATGAAAAAATATAGAGAGAGAGGTAGATATAGATTCATGGACAGATAGAGAGAGATAGAGACAGTGATGAAAAGATAGAGATAGTGATGAAAAAATATAGAGAGAGAGGTAGATATAGATTCATGGACAGATAGAGAGTGAAAAGAGAGTGTGTGCCTGAGTGAGAAAGGGAGAGAGCACTGTGAAATGCCCGATCAGAATTAACGTTGTCTCTTTAGTCTGGGCAGAGACAAGAGAGAGAGAGGAAGGGGAAATGCCCTATCAAAATTAACAGACTTTTAATGTAGGCAGAAAGAGAATGAATGTGAGAGAGAGCTACCGAGAGAGGGAGTGAGAGAGATAGAAAGAGAAAGAGAGGGTGAGACAGAAAGAACGAGCGTGAGAGAAAGAGAGAATAGAGAGTGTGTGTGAGAGAGAGAGGACCTATTGCCGAGAAGAGCGTGTAGCTGAATTATCGTCTGCTCCTCCTGCAAGCTGAATTTTCCTCGCTTGATATCCGGCCTCAGATAATTCGTCCATCTCAGGCGACAGCTCTTCCCGCATCTCTGTAGCCCTGCACCAGTTAGAGAGAGAGTCGCCATTATCTTCTTCTAGTTCCAAAGAAGACAAAACCAAAATTACCAGCTTTTGCCGGCAGTGCCCTCCAACTGCCATGACCGTTGACCTCAATGTACTGTAGCAGCTTCTGGTCTTCCTCCGGAGTCCATGGCCCCTTCTTCAGTCCCTCCTCACAGCAAGGAGATCTTCCCATGACTTGCTCTGTAAGAGTTGAGGAGAAGGAAGACAGCTTAAGTAGAGAGGAAGACGATCTGTATCGGAAATGACCATTTTACCCTTTAATTCTTCAAGCCTCCTCACGGCAGGGGAGATCTTCGCCTGAGTTGCTCTGCCAATGTTGGAGAGAAGCAAAAAAACTTAAACACAGATAGAAAGGAAGACGATCATTTTACCCTTATCTTCTTCAAAACCTCCTCACAGCAAAGGAGATCTTCACATGAGTTGCTCTGCTAGAGTTGGAGGAGAGAAGGACAAGAACTTAAATAGAGAGAGCAAAGAAGAGGACCCAGATAGGAAAAGACTATTTTATCCTTCCTTCTTCAGAACCTCCTCACAGCAAAGGGGATCTTCACATGAGCTGCTCTGCTAGAGCTGGAGGAGAGGAGGATAAAACTTAAATAGATAGAGAAAGAAGAGGACCCCCGGATAGGAGAAGACCAATTTGCCCTTTTGTCTTCATTAGCTTGCCCTTCTCGGAGGGGAAGGTGGAGAAGAGATCGAGACGGTGGGGATGATTAATGGGGCAATTAATAACCCCTGGGGACCATTGTCCTGATGATTTGATCCGTGCGGGAGAATCTCGGCCGCCGGATTGAGATTCTAGGGGCTGTTCCTCCGATTTTTGCGACAGAGTATATCAGGGTTATGTCTGGTTTCAATCACCATCGTCATCATCTCTGTCATCATCTTTTCCTTCTTCTTCTCCTTTCTCTTCTCAAGATTGCAGCCTTTTCTTTACTTCTTCGCCGTAATACAGTTATTTCAGAATAAATATGAATAACCAATGCAGATCCGACCAATTTCTCTTTCCTAGGACGATGATCTTTGACCAGCTACCTTGTCGCCAGGGCATTCGGGAGAACGCCTATCATCTGATGACCTTCACCGAGCGGCACTAGAGGCCTTGGAACCGACGCTGGAATCATCATACAGATAGATAGATAGATAGATAGATAGATAGATAGATAGATAGATAGATAGATATATATATAGAGAGAGAGAGAGAGAGAGATAGATAGATAGATAGAGAGGGGGAGAGAGAGAGAGAGAGAGGGAGAGCTTTAATCTTCATAAAGGGATTGATCATGGAGAAAGATAAATAACTAAAGAGAGAGACCGCATTAATGGTCAAATATCGATTTATTGATTTATTGATTTATCATAGACGAAAAAAGATAGATGACTAGAGAGATGCGAGAGAAAGTGAGAGTGCATTAATGGTCAAATATTGATTTATTGATTTTATCATAGAGGTAAAAATATAGGTGACAGAGAGATACGAGAGAGAGAGAGAGAGAGAGAGGAGAGCGCTTAAAGATTATTCGCCATGATGGATTTATTATGGAGATTATAAATAACTATAACGAGAGAGAGAGAGAGAGAGATAGCTTTCTAGCGTTTATATCGCCGGAGATGGCAAGCTTCCTCTGTTTACAACCCCGAGAGAGGATGCTTCTCACAAAGAAGAAGGCAACTGGCCGGGTCGCCCTAATCGAGATGAAGTAAAAGAGCCCTGCTGGACCAGGTGAAGAAGTCTCTTCTTCTTCTCCATCATCTTTGGATGAGACAGTGAAGAAGCTGATATTCAAAGCTCTGATAATACCTAGAAATACTTCTCTGTAGCCAGAAAGAGAGTAAGAGAGAGAAAGACCGCAGAGATGATAGCCATGCATACGTGAACATTCTGAACGGGCGCCTGGCCTCAAATATTTCCTCTCGAGTTTATACCCTTTTTGCTACCTATTTCTATCTCTATCTCTAACTTTGCGAATGTCTGACTGCAGAAAGCTTCCGCGCTTCGGCATTTCCCAGGTGAAAAAAATACCGCTAGTGAAACTTGCAGAGGGTGGTTCAGAGACTGTCTGGCCTCCTAACTAGAGCAGTGAATCCCATGATGGATCAATTGGGAATGATAGACAGCTACAGAGAGAGAGGGAGAGCAAGAGATGGTTAATGGAAGATAGAGAAAGGAACAGACGACCATGATCGTAAGAGATGTGTTGTAGATCTAGATCTAGTGATGGGACGTTGGATGTGATCTGACGGCGAATTTTTATGGGAGTGTGGCCACAAATTGATTAATTTTTTATCGGGCGATTGTAAAAAATGCCTACCTAGCATATAAAGCCGGCGACGATCGAGATTGGATCGCCCATCCCCAATCGAAGGGCACCCGGAATGAAGAGATACCGAGCATATAAATTGCATCTTAGAACTACGAATCGTATAAATCGATGCCCAAGACTTAAATCAATTTCTGTATCAATTTTTTCAACACGCCAAATTTCAGAGTTTTCATCATGGTAGATAAAATCGAGATAACCGTCGAGCATAAGTCGACATGGATGGAATCGAGAGCAAAAGCCCTTCCTAAATAGAATGAATAGATACCTGGGATATAAATTGCACGTTTAGAATGGCAAGGAATCGTATAAATTAAGGCCCTAGACTTAGATCAATTTTATATCAATTATTACGAATATTCTTTTTTCAACACTCCAAATTTCAGACATCCATCATGGTAGATAGAATCAAGATGACGTCGAGCATAAGTCGATGCAGATCAAATTGAGATCGATTGAGATCTGGTCGTCCTTCCCTAAGAGAAGGGCACCCGTAAAGAGGAATCATATGAAATGAGGCCCGAGACTTAGATCACTTTTCCTATCTCTATCCAAGTCTATTCTTTTTCGAACGCACCGAATTTCAGAGTTACCGTTATATGGTAGATAAAATCATGGGGTCATGGGTAAGCATTCGCATCGAGGTAGATGAATGAGTTGAGAGAGTATACAGCTGTGCGGCCATTGATTCGGATGACATCATCCAGGGACGGGTTTAAATGCGATGAGTTGGAGACCAGAGATTCCAGCACAAGTGTCCAAACCGAGAAGAAATACCGGTTCCGGTCCCGCTTGACTCATTGAATGAGACAACACAGAAAAGTGGAAAGAAAAGATGGAGATGTGGGGAGGGGGGTCAAGCTGCAGTAACTATTTGAATACTCAGAGATTTATACATATTAAGATTATTACCAGTTAGAGAGAGAGAGAGAGAGAGAGAGAGAGAGAGTTTTATAGAAATAGATAGAAGGGGAGAGAGAGAGAGGCAATGAATTAGAGAGAGAGATATAGATGGGAGAGAGAAAGAGAGTTGGAGAGATAGATAGATGGATAAATCGATAGAAAGACAGACAGACAGACAGATAGATGGGGGGAGGGTTAGAGAGGTTTGAAATGGTAAATTGAGGTAGAGTAGACCGAGATAGATAGATGGGGTGAGAGAGAGAGAACGTGAGTGTGAGAGAGTTCGATTCATAGATGTGGGGGAAAAGAGTGGGAAAGTGGGAGTTAGAGATACCTTTGGAGATAGAGAGATACCTGTGGAGAGAGAGGGAGGGAGCGAGGAAGGGAGTTCGAGGCATAGATTGATGGGCAGAGAGCGAGAGAAAGCAAGAGTAGGAGAGATGGATAGATGGGGGGAGAGAGAGAGAGAGAGAGAGAGAATAAAACTGGGCTCTTGTTTAGGTCAGAAATGCAAGAATAGTGACGCTATTCAACCCTAGGAATCACGCAAAGAACGTTTAAGCTCTTCTTAATCAGAAATCCCCACCTGTCTATGTCCTGCCCTCTGAATTTTCTCAAGCTTTGAATCCTCTTTATTTTCCTGTCTCCCCTCATCTTCTTCTTCAGTAAGTCACTACTCACAAGGGACCCAGGAGCTCTCTTCTCTCTCTCTCTCTCTCTCTCTCTCTCTCTCTCTCTCTCTCTCTAGATGGGCCATTGGGAGTCATTGCAGATTTGGGCAACGATAGTAGTGGGTATGGTTGCGTGGGTAGTAATCTACAGATGGAACCAGAGGAAAAAGAAGGGGCCCAAAACTTGGCCACTAATTGGAGCAGCTATTGAACAGATGGTGAACTATGAAAGGATGCATGACTGGATTGCCGGCTATCTGGCAGAATCAAGAACTGTCACTGTGCCCCTGCCGTTGACCACATACACTTATATTGCTGACCCCATCAATGTTGAGCACATTCTTAAGGCTAACTTCTCCAACTACCCCAAAGGTTATAGCACAATCTTCAGTCAGTCGGCCATTGTTTTTCAGTGTTTTATAACGTAATTATTCATTGTCGTCGTCGTCATCTCCATCATCATCATTTTCATTATCATCATCATCGTCTCCATTAAAAGCATTCCCATTATCTTCAGCAGCATTATCATCATCATTATCATAATTACCATCATTTATCAAATATTCTCGATTATCGCTTTCACGATCAGGATTTTGTATAATCTCATTCAAATATTCCTTAATTGAACTGACATATCGGATTTGCGATCATTCTAATGAAATTACTGGCTAACTTAGATTCACCATCGCTGCTGGAAAATACAATTGGTTGCAGTTCTCCCCCGTTCACAATCATTCTTAAGCCCTCTCACATGGATGGATTTTATGAGTCTAATATCATCATCATTCATCAAATTTTCTAAGACATCTCTATCAATATTAAACTTCTTGCATTATTCCCAAATTTCCACGTTCCACTGCATAATTTTGGCAAAACATTAACCTAATTTTGTATTATTTCTAATAAGATTGAGTTTTAAAGGGGAAAGCCTACTACTCCTACATGGAAGTTCTTCTTGGCGACGGCATCTTCAATGCAGATGGAGAAATGTGGAAGACGCAGCGGAAGACTGCGAGCTTTGAGTTCGCATCCAAAAATCTAAGGGATTTTAGCACCAAAGTCTTCAGAGATTACGCCGTAAAGCTCTCTCATATCCTCTGCCTGGCGTCCGACCACCAACAGCAGATCGACATGCAGGTCGCTCGCTGGAAAAAATATATTTTTTTATAATTTTTCGAGAAGATAATTGCGGCGTGTCTTTCTATGCAGGAATTATTGATGAGAATGACGTTGGACTCCATAGGAAAGGTGGGCTTTGGAGTGGAGATTGGAGCTCTTTCCCCTGATCTTCCGGAGAACAAATTTGCTTCAGCTTTTGATGCTGCCAACATCATCGTCACTCTCCGCTTCATTGACCCCTTCTGGAGAGTGAAAAAGCTTTTGAAAGTGGGCTCCGAGGCCCAGCTCAGCCACAGTATTCAGATCGTTGATGACTTCACGTACGACGTCATCCGCAAAAGGAAGGCCGAGATTTACACTGCCGACACGTCAAACAAGGTACGAAAATGGGTGAAATTCTTCTCACTTTACTCATGATCGTGTATAAAACCCTAAGGATAGTGTAGCAATTTCATGGGTTTATGTGGGTTTCTCGTCTTCTGCATCAAAAGGACTGTTAGAGATAAAAAGAGAAAGCGGACTGCTAGAGATATATATAACCCCGAGGATTGTGAAGCAATGACATGGCCTCTTGAGGGTTTCTCGTTTTCTGCTTTAAAACGCCCTTTCGAGATAGAGAGAGGAAGTATATATAAAACCCTAAGGATTTTGCAGTAATTTCGTGTGTTTATTTCTGGTTTCTAGTTTTCTGATCTGGAAGGACTGCAGGAGATGGAGAGAAAAAGCGAATGTATAACCCTAAGGATTGTGTAGTGATATCATGGGTTTACTTCGGGTTTATAGTTTTTCTGCTCTGAAAGGACTGTTAGAGATAGAAAGAGAAAGCGTATACAAAACCCTAAGGATTGTATAGTGATTTCATTCGTTAACTTGCGTTTCTAATTTTCTGTTTGAAAAGGACTGTTAGAGATAGAGAAAGAAAGAGTAAATAAACCAAAATTTCTCGATGGAACAGGTTAGGGATGATATACTTTCAAGATTCATCAAGCTTAGTGAGGATCCCTCCAACAAACTCACGGAGAAGAATCTGAGAGACATAGTGCTCAACTTCGTCATCGCGGGAAGAGACACGACGGCGACCACTCTCTCATGGTTCATTTACATGATCGTGACGCACTCGCATGTTGCGGAGAAGCTTTTCTCGGAGCTGGTGGACTTTGAGAAGAATCGAGCGAAGGAGAAGAATGTTGGGCTTTTGCCCTACGACCCATTAGAGGAAGAAGAATTCTTGAAGAGGGTAGAGCAATTCTCTGGGTTTCTGGATTACGACAGTTTAAGCGCTCTCTCTTACATGCACGCCTGCATCACAGAAACCCTCCGGTTGTTTCCCGCTGTTCCTCAGGTATAATGCTGTCTATGCTACTAACTGACTATCTATGGACCCAAACAACAAAATGAATGAGAGGAAGGGGATTTGTAATCTAAAGAGGAAGGGGATTTGTAATCTAAAGAGGAGCAGGCAAAGTATACTCTCTGACTCTCTATCTTTCAATCTAGCTATCCCTCTCTCTCTATCAATCTATCTATCTCTGTCACTCTCTATATAATCTAGTATCTATATATCTCTTTCTTTCTTGCTATCTCTCTATATCTCTCCATCTATCTAGCTCTCCATATATCTCTCTGTCTATTTATCCGAATATCTCTCCATTTTTAAATTCATTTTATCTATCTATATCTCTTTATATCTCTCCTCTATCTATCTTTCTTTATCATTTGATTTTATTTAAGGATATTTGTTGAATGATTCAGTTTTTGACGCGTAAATAAACAGTGAGACTAAACGATTATGTATCAGGACCCAAAAGGTATCTTGGAGGATGATATCTTGCCTGATGGCACCAAGCTTAAAGCAGGTGGCATGGTGACTTATGTCCCGTACTCCATGGGAAGAATGAAGTATAACTGGGGCGCTGATGCAGCCGCCTTCAGACCTGAGAGGTGGCTCAAAGATGGCGCCTTCCATGGTGTTTCTCCCTTCAAGTTTACCGCCTTCCAGGTAGAGATAAACAACCGCTCAGTACTATAAGGAGAAAAATATGATACTGAGGATGATGATGACCTTTTCTCAGGCTGGACCGAGGATTTGCTTGGGGAAGGACTCTGCCTACCTTCAGATGAAAATGACACTTGCCATTCTTTGCAGATTCTTCACTTTCAAGTTAGTACGTGGTCATGAGGTCCGGTATCGCATGATGACCATACTTTCTATGGCCAACGGGTTGAAAGTCACCGTGATCAAAAGACATTAAATATGATGCTTATACGGGGATTCTCATCCCTTGCTTTTACAACCTTTTCTCCCCCTCTTCTTCAGCGACGTTTTGTTTCTAGAACCGTGTATCGGGGGAAAAATCTCTATCTGATTGATTCATCTACTCTTCTCACTCACTTCAAGCTCAATTTTTTTGGGTTTTCCACTCATTGATGAGAAAACACTTGAATTTATAAATAGTTTTAGTTCTTATAAGCATAACAATCATAGTTTCGGGATTTATTCTGCCAACCTTAAACACTTAGATCACCTATTGTTGTATTTTATCTTCCATTGATGGTGTATATTAATTTTTTGATAAGGCTACATGATGAGGATCTAGTAGTTTAGAGATGATTCTAGAATGGCGAGCATTATTTTACTAGGACCAATCAGTTTGAAAACTTTTTTGGTTCAAGGGAAGACCAATTACCTCAACGATGATCATCCAACCACTACAGATGATTAATTGGTTGATTTGGATTCCTTTAATGTTGATGTCATTGAATTCATGCCTACTAGGATTGAGCCAATAGCTTGACAACCTTTGAGTCAAACTTGTAAGGCCGAGGAGATAAGAGACAATATGGCACCTCTACAGACACCGAAAGAATTTTTCCTAGATCTTTTTATATGTAAGAGAAACTTTTCAAACTTCAAATGGGTGACAAAATTTCACCAAAAATTTATGCCAAACTATGATCTCTCTTAGATGGCCTCATTTCTTCTCTACCAGTTATAAAGTATATCGACATAAACACATTGTGGTTTCCTACATGAATAGCATTTTGCATATAATTGGAATCTATGATACAGAGACAAGTGCATCATGAGAATGCCCTTTCCTCCTAGGATAAGGTATTTTATGAATTGGTTCCAGTTTACTGTTGCGAAATCCTTGGGGACCACTAAGACTTCAGTTGTGGAATCCTTGGTTGTAACAATGGCCTTTATTTGATCATGATCAACTTCCTAATTCTGGTCATATGAATGGCAGATAGGGTCATTTTCATGGCGATGATAATTCCCTAAGTAGCTTTCTCCTTGTGAGCGTTGTGGTAATACCAATATTTAAACAAACTACAAGTAGGGAAAGTAATGCAAACTCATATGGTGGAATAACTGTCTAACTACTCTTCTTTTTCTATTCTAGCATCGTCTGGTCCATCTACTACGTCCAAAAGTGCATCTCATTTTTTTGTTAATATTTTTTCATTCTTCCTTATCAAAAGAAAAAATAATATGTCAATTTACTACTGTTAGACCATCTCCCACCACAAATACATTGAATATTTTGCCTCCATAGAAAGTTCTTCGATTATTGATTATATGGATGCTTATTTTATTGTCTACATATTTTTATAGTATGAAATTCTTCCTGCCCCAAAGTCTTTGACTTCCACCTTTGATTCCTCTTTTGATTGGAATACTCTTTTAATATTTAACATGCGCATCCAACAGGAAAAATAGAAATTTTTTCCTCATTTCATTACGGGTCTTTTCTTTCAGTAAACATCATTATGCTACCTTCAAAATACAAATATTTTGATATTCTTCATTTAGACAATATGGTATATTGTTTTGAACTACATTCATTTATGAATACTTTTTGTTAGATTATTTTTCCATGTTTTTTCTCTAGAATATTGGTTTTATTTGTTAAATTTTTAGCCCAATCAAACCCTTAGTTATTTAATCATTTGAGAACCTAGGAAATGGTTCAATATTTTCACAGCACAAATATTTACTTGAAAAAAAATTCCCAATACTCTACAATAATTAAGGTACAGAATAATTTCTAAGATTTCACACGAAAAGATTTTGGAGATAATTTTGGCAACATTGGAAATTTTTCACCAAATCTTTTATTCCAATGAACACTTTCTCCAAAAGGAAGAATCATCATATCCTTACGTACACATGTATTTTTTTGTTGAGATGTAGGTTCCTAAATTACTTGTAGGTTGATCAAGTTCCCACAAGCACTTAATTGATTAATTGTCTTCATGATACCTCTAGGTGGAGAGATTCATCCATGGAAACTTCTACTTTTCGTAGAAATATTTTACAATTCTTAAAGGTCTTAAGATGTGTAACCTTTTTTCCAAGATACCATTTCATAATTCTAGAAATGGTATATTTATTAGATATCCTTGAACTTAGATGGATATCACATATAGCTATAATAATTAAGAAGAATGTAGTTTCTTTTAATTCTACCTTGTTGATCTACATGCTAGTTTTATTCAGATTTACATACTCCCTTCCCCATATCCTCTATTTGTCTTCCCTTAACACATGTTTCTCTCTTATAGACTCAAAGTCAAAATCTATATCTAATTGAGACTTGCTTTCAGATCTCACATTGAATGGCACCAAATTGTATCCACATCTAAGTCATAACCATTTTTATGAAGTAATTTCTATCTTCTTATGGTCCATTAGAAAGATAAATTTCTCTTGTACCCAACACCTTATTCTTTGTTTTCTTTCAAAATTAGGGATTTATTGTCGTGGAATATTGGCCATATGCCTTGTACTTCATATTGTAGTTTTATGACCTTCAAGGGTTTAAAACTATTGAGCATGTTAGATTATGGCACAATATAGTAGGCCCATTAAAGGCTATCCCTTATGCTCAAAGTTTTCTTTAATCATCTTCTCCTTCATATATAGAGACATGTATTAGATTTTTTCATCTATCAATAAGGGTTTTCTCTTTGAACTTGGTATTGTTGGGTTTTGAGGACGATAAGCATTCCAAAATTTTGATCAAAATATTGAATGCAGCGGAATACATTAAATTGGATATTCAAAACATTGAGGCACCAATAATAGATGATCCTATCATATAGTATGTATGAGAAACATCCTTATAAGGTTATCTCAAAGGAATTCTTGAAGCTATTCTATTCTAGTGTCTACACAATTAAGAGAGAAAGAGAAGAAAAGGAGAGAATTTTCACAAGGCTTGCATGGGCACCTTGAGTTATGGTCGTTCTCCTCCTATTTATAGAGATTTGATATATTAATATTTCATAAAACCCCTAATTAGGTCTATATTCATCAACATCCATAGACCTTTTTTTGTGTGACCCTCTTGGTCCATATATCTCACTAGTTAATAACTCTATAGACCCAATAACATCTTATTGGTCAACCTAAATTAATTATCCACATCATCATATAGATTAATTAATCAAGGATTGATTTAACACAATCGATAGGTTGAGTTGTCAACCTATTGAGTACCAAGCTACACCACATACTCTAGGAGATAAGGAGTATGTAAAAACTCCCTAATAGAATCCTTTCCGTCATCAATTACCATGTATGTATAATCCTTCATCCGCATGAGGCTCATGAATGACTTAGGATATGGTCAACTATCAAATCCTAATCGATCACTCAAGTTAGTACTGATGCGTGTAGGAAATCATCAGGAATTTCTTCTTTCGATATTTCCACTACCTTGGCCCAAGGATTTCATCACATCTCATTCCTTGAGTCAATCTCCTCAAATACTGAGGACGAATGATCCCATCTTGATCATACAATTAACTCCGTGAACTTCATGTCATATCTAATATATGACATTTTAGATATCTCGTGGCTAGGGATTTGTAAGTCATAATCAAAACACAATCATCCATCCACAAGATGTCTTTGGTGTCTCAAGTCAAAGGACCATATACATAACCATGACATAAATCAACTTGATTGATAACTAGGTATAATTACTATTCAAGGATTCATATGGATCAATTCAATGAACTCTTTCTCCAAATAGTAATCACTATATATCCTTAGTGTCTCCACACAGATGGCTACAGGATCAGCCATACTCATCATATGAGTCGGATCATATAGTGTTATTCTTTCTTGAAAATTTGATATCCCTCTCAAATATTGCATGAATAGGAATGTTTAGGACATACATTTAAATACAAGTAAGCAAATATAGTATGATCTCATCATAATTTACTTAGTCATTGCATATGCTCATGTACTTCATTGCAAACATCACACATGAATGATAATGAATAAATTTTATTTCAATGAAACATAAATGAGACATTGATACCACCACCATCGTGTTGCCCTCTTTAGTGGCCCCACTACAATTTTGCATTGTTGACCATGGCTTAATGGATATTACGTGGCCTATAAGTGGAATATATCTTCTAAAATTGTATGTCTTATTTATATACACAATTCTATGTCTCATTTATATTTATTGAATTAAATTTATTCATTAGTGTTATTGTGCGATATTTTTAATGAAGTTCTTAAGCATATTCAATGACTAAGTGAATTATGATGAGATCATAATACATTAATGAATTTTCTTTAAATCTATCTTCTAAACATTCATAGTCAATGGATATTTGAGAAGGACATCAAATTATTTAGAAAAAATAACACTACGTAATCTAACTCATAAGATAACTATTCTTGACCTTATGGTTGTTAGTGTGGAGACACCAAGGCTAGATAGTAGGTGCGCTTAAGAGAAAGAGTTTATTAAATTGATTTGTGTGAATTATTGCATGGTATTATATCTAATTGTCAATCAAGTAGATTCATGTCATGGTTATAGATGTCATAGTTAGGATAACATAATTTGATGTATTAATATCATACATTTTATGCATTTCTTCTTAAAAACATTAACATAAATACATGTTATCATGATTTAAAATGATTAAATTGATCATTATTGTTAGAGAGCTAGTTTTAACATAAATATTAATCTTGAATTGCCACTGATCGACTAGAGGATTTAACTTCATTTTGAATAAGCAATCTGATGTTATATGATATTACTTAAAAGCATTACTGTTTTATATTTCTAATTATGGTTTTATTGAGGCTAATGTGTGTGTTTGATTTCAAGAAAAGCAGCAATAATCTAGCCATTTATCTCCTCATGCATACACTCAGTCAGCTCTTTATATTATTGATTATGCAGTTGATTATAACATTAAATATATCCCTGTAGATTATTAGGAAGTCTAAGTTGATTTAAGGCTTTTTTTTAATCCCATCTATTTTAAGTTCATGAGTGTACTCATAAGTTTGTTTTTATTCACTAATATTATTTCACTGTAGTTAACTTTGATCATATTTACCCAATAGTCCATTCTATACATTACTAATTCCATTGAGGGCTAATACCCAATAGTTAACTTTTTTTTCTTCCCCTCTAACCCAATATACTATAAAGGTAGTTAGGGTTTGACAAAATTGAGTCATCAAAAAGGGAAGAAGAAGGTGACACCGGGATTGACTGCGTGCGCTAAAACATCTTCTCCTCTGCGATTTGTGTGAAGACAGAAGAACGGTGCGAAGAGAAACCTTCATCTGGCATTCATGTTCTGATCTTCATCCACTACGATGACCAGTAAGGAATACACCATCATCGACATTCTGATCACGGTTTGTCAAATTTCTGTCAATAATCAATTAATAGCAAGTGTGTTCTACCTCTGATCATCCTGAATCAGTGAACAGAAATCATTTTAGGCGATTTTATTTTTTTGGTTTTCATCTCTTTCAAATCGGTCGTTAGGTCAACTCGAACCTCTCAGATTTTCGTCCTATTATGTTAGTTAAGTTAGTTAGGTGGTCTCATCTGAAGGACGTCCTGTGTTAATTTAGATCTTAGTCCATTAGTCGTATATCATTAATAAGGATTACTGCTTTAACTCTCTGTCGCGATTAACCTCATTATCAATCAGTAATACAAATCTATTGAGATTTGATTTTTCAGTATTGAATATCACCGTTTATCAATCATTGGTATAAATCTAATTAGTGTACTTTTTTGTGTGTATTAATTAAATTCTCAGTCATCCTTATAATCTGGTTAGAGTCAATAGTTTGTCATTATTAAGTCTATTCCTCAGTAATTCTTGGCATTCTTGATCAATCTTTGTATTTACTGATTACTGTACCTCGGTTATGTGTCATTGAATATATTAGTCCTCTCCACATTAAGTTCACATAAACACAAATTCATTCCATATTTATTTTCTGACATTTCGTTTATCTTTAAGCACAAACGCATTCTTGTTATTCTCGTTTAGTAATGTTTTGCTTATCTTGCTATTTTCATTGACAGTTATTTATCACATATAAATTGTTGTCTTAGATTTTGATTTGCAGGGCTGGTTAAGTTCTTAAATTTACATTACATATCTTCCTTCATTTGTATCGTAAATTTCTGTTATTAATCATCCTAATTGCAATCAATTAATTATTCAATTGACTGTGGTTCTAGGTCCACAAAGGCAGCAGCATGTATAGTAGTCTAGTGCTTCTATTAACCTGTCAGTGTCATTGAAATTATACTCATTATCAATTCCATTTCCCAGTCATATATATAGTTGTTGATACTTCAATCAAGTTTATGTTCTGAAAAGTTTAAATAACTTTGTCTTCATTCAATATCTTTTGTCCCAGATCAATAGTCAAGACCCAGTGGTATGCTACCTAACTCATTCATTTATTTCATAAGGAAAATTAATCAGTTTAGCTGAAAGTCTTTTATATTTGTTGTGTTAGCATTATCTATCATTGAACTTATTCTTTGTTTAGTTATTTGTAAGTTAGTTTGTTTAGTCAAAGGTCAACCCTAGAGTCAACAGAGGTCAACAGTCAACTGTATTAGTGAAAAGTCAACTCCAACTCATACAAAGTCAACCAGATTAGATCAAGTCAACCCTGATTAGGTAAAGTCAACCCTTCTTAGTCAGAAGTCAACCTTTGACAGTCAAGGTCAACCTTCACAGACCAAGTCAACTTTGATTAGTCAAGTCAACCCTATTTAGTCAAAAGTCAACCTAGAGTCAGCTCAAGTGAGAAAGTCAACTCAAGTCAAAAAGTCAACACAAGTCAAAAGGTCAACCTTTGTCAGAAAAAGTCAACTTTAGCATAAAGTCAACTTTGTCAAAAAGTCAACTTTAGCATAAAAGTCAACCTTAGTAGGAAGTCAACTTTAACCAAAGTCATCCCTAATCAAAAGGTCTATTTGTTTAGGTAGTAGCATATACATACACACTATCGTAGATTCACACACACGGAGGACGGGAGCGTCTCATTCGTTGAGACGAGAACGAGTCTAGATTTTCGGGAGCAGGAAGACTAGGAGGAACTTGAAGACGAGGTCTCATTTTACCGGTGGTCTTCGGTACTAGCAGAAGAGGCACAACAGGGTGTGAAGGGACGAACGATCGCGTGGAGATCGGCCTGGGTGAGTCAGGGCGTCCAGGAGCCGAGGAGGTCGAGGCCTAGTGGGTAGTGTCGTAGGGATAGGTAAAGGTGAGTGTTAGGTTTTCCGTAGGGGGCAAATCTAAATCCTTGTATTTGAACATTGTCCTTCACCCATTTGAGGGGTGAGAGGATTAGGTCTCATTTGGTGAGGATTGAGGCTCTGAGTATACAGTACTCGGGACTAGATTAAGGGACATTAGGTCCCCCAACCAGTATAATAATACTTGGTGCATCGAGAGGACAAGAAGTGAGTGATTAACCAACAAATCTTAGTAAACAGAAAATTAGAGATTAACAATTTTAAAATAACACTTAAACCTAATTCACTCCCCCTCCTCTTAGGTTAAACCACACCCCTATTGGGACTTTCAATTATTATGTTTAAAGGAAGTTCTAATCTTTTCACACATTAATACCAATTTATGAGCATTTAATGACATTGATTCATCAAGAATATAATCTTCTATTTATTTCTCATTTAAAATGTTATTATTGACATGAAAATATTTATCAATATATTTTATCATGAATTTTATTAAATAAATTTATTTCTTTGAGGAATTTGAAATTTTTATAGATTTTTTTGGAATATTATGGGAATTTGGATAAATTTAAATCAATGATAAGATAATTAAATAAACTAATTAAAAATTCTAATATTTAAAAAACCAAGAGATATAGCGTAAAATTGTGTGTCTCTCTTGAATCTCTCTCTCATCACCTCTCACTCACGTCATCTTTTCTACGACGGAGAGGCGCACATCTCTTCTACGCCATCTCCTCTCTTCCATGCCGTCTCTTCTGCACGAGAGACGGAGAAATCTCTTCTCACTCTCTTTCGTGACGTCTTCCCTTGCTTCCTTTTCCTCCTTTATTTCCTCTCTTCCTCTCTTCCGCGCTGTTCTTCACTTCCTCTCACGCGTGCGATAGAAATTTTTCCGTCGCGCGCCTTTCACCTTCCGTCTAGCTCCCTCTCTACAACACTCTCATTTCCCCATGTGCATGTGCGCATAAGGGGAGGAGGATCTTTCTCTCTCATTCTTCCTCTCTTCCTCTCTTTGCCTCTCCATCTCTCTCCCCTTGCTCCCCTACGGGAGTGCATGTGCGTGCATGAGGAGGAGGATATTCTTTCCTCTCCTCCTCTCCCTTTTCTCTCTCGTGCGCGACAGAATTCTCTTATGTTTCCCACTAGCTTCATCGCTACTCTCCCCGCTCTCGCATGCCTCTCACGCAAGATGGAGAGGCACACCCTCACCGTCTCCTCTCCTCTTTTCTCCTTCGTATGTATGCGAGAGAGAATAGAAGACGGCCACATTTTGAAGTAAAGAAGTCACTGATTGATAATTCTTCATCACTAGATTGTGTTTACATGATGAATCTTAATATTATAATAATTTTCTATCCATATTTTTTATTGCATCATCGAGGGTTTTCAATCTTCGAAAGGAGTTTGGAAGCATTTGATCAGTCTATTTCATTTCCTATCAGCATCTTCTTCCTTTCATCAAACATTTCCACTTTCTAAATCTAAAAAAATACCCAAAAATATCTCTTCATTTTAATCTTTTAACCTTCCTCCTTATTGATTCGACCTCAACTAGCCACTATTCTAAATTTCAAAATCTGAATTCAAAGAGTTGAGTATAATTTTTTGATACATGAATTTGCGCATTAAACGATCATAATTTTACGCATATCAAGACACTAAATATATCTTATGGTTAGATGTTTTGACTATAACTTACAAATCCTTCGCCACACGATCTCAAAACATCAAAATTTGGATACTGTCATGAATCATATTAATATGTTTGTGTGGTCAAGATGATATTGTCTACTCTTGATATAAGAGGAGACTAACTGAACGAATGAGATGTTATTAAATCATTGGCCAAGGTCATGAAAATATAAAAGAGTTCTCAATGTTTTCTCGATGCATTAATACTCAAATGACTTACAAGGTTTTGATAGTTAACCATACCCTTAGTCACTCATGAGTGTTTCATAGATAAAAGATTTATGTATACAATAATCGATGACACTAAGGTTCTATAAAAAAAATTGTATACACTCGATATCTCCTAGAGCACATATGGTAGCTTGACACCCAACCGTGGTATTTCAACTTGTTGATTGGATTAAATCAATCCTTGGCTAATTAGTATCTTTGTTGATATATATAATTAATAAGTTTGACCAATAAGTATTATTGATTTGTGGACTTAATAATAAGAGAGATGCATGAACATTGCGGGTATCACACATAAGGTCTATAGACATTGGTAGATATAAATAAAAAGAGAACAACCTCACCTAATATTTTTGGAAACTTAATTATTTCTTTTCTCTTTTTCTTGGTGAAGAGCTTTAGAGAGGAGATCTAATCATCTAGTAATTTTAAGGATAGTTCTTGAGGCTAGATGCTCAAATAGCTTCAAGAACTCCATCAATAAATCTTTTTATGGATTTTGATCTATACTAGATGGCAAGATCATCGATTATTGGGCCTCATCATTTTGAATTTTGTATTCGATGCCTTCTACTATGTACGATGTTTTTATTAAAGTTTTGAGTGCTTATCAAGCTTCATATCTGACGGATCAAGACCGCGAGGTCGTCAATTGCACACGGTCTCGTGCCAAAATAAAGTCCAAACTTACCAATTTAATGAAAATATCTCGAATTGAGGGGTATAATGATAAATATGGGTCGAATCCACAAGGAATTAGGGGAATTTCTAATGATCTCTTCGAATTTAATCAAATCGGACAATAAATCGATGATAGAAATTAGGGAAAATGGTAAATTATGAAAGAGAACTTCAAGAAAACTCCACAAAATAAAAATCATCGAATTTGACTTTGATTTCGCGGAGAAATTGAAGATCGAAGTGAGATGAAATTTCTGAAAGCGTAAATCACAAAAATACGAAAATTAACCTTGAAATTAAACTAAATTACTAATCTAAACGTAAATTAAACACTAATAGACGATAGATTAGGAAAATTTGCTTACACTAACCCACAATTGTGATTGGATTAACCCAATTAATCACCGGAATCAAGGCTATTCATCAAAATCCGAAAATCGCGATTCATGGAGTTCAAGAGTCGATTTCTTCCTCGTCTTTCGCCCAAATCTTGATCTTAAGCACTCCGTGGACGCGAAATTGAGTCTAAAAGTGATTGGGATCAAGATATTCAAGAGATTTTGTGTCTAAACATTTCAATTTGATTGAATTGCTCTCAAATGCTTTACAAATCAGAAGAACATCCTCAATTTATAGGATATTTGGGCGTAACCGTCCGATCAAACGCTCCCCATTCGATCAACGGCTCTGATTGATCGCATTAATGCGGATCATTACGGTTAAGTTCAGTCCATTGGATCACGATCGAACGCTCGAGATGAAGCCACAACGTCGCGCGATATAAAACACCTTAAAACTGTCGCCATTGGATCTTGATCGGACACATCAGATGCGATTATTCGCGATTTAATCTCAACCGCTATAACTCTCGCGATCAACGGTTGAGATTAAGATGATTCAGTGAACCCCCGATCAAGCCACGTGTCCATTGATTTTAAGTGAAAATCAAGGGCCACAATTCACCGCACGATCGAACGTCCCTTACACTACCACGTCATCGCCTACATCAATCGTTTGATCGTGACACGATCGTACGGCTCTGATCACGCCACATCACCTGCGCATTATAAAATATTCAAAAAATTGATTTTTAATTAGAATAATCGATTTTTAATTCCGGAAAATCCTTAGAAATTCATTAAAAATTCAAAAATTTCAAAAAAATCCCTAAAAATTAGAAAATTCATAACTTTCAAAATATAACTCCAAATTAATCTAAATTTCTTTCATTTGATCAGAAATTTAATTATCTATCATTGTAAAAAGTCAAAATTAATAAATAAAAAGAGATTTAATTTCTATTTCAAAAATACATTCATTTCTTTAAAATTTTAACTTAGAAAATACATTCTTTAAAAATACATTCATGTCTTTAAAAATACATTCATTCATTTCTTAGAAAATTAAATTGATTGTTTATAAAAATGATTTCTCTCATTATTTAACTTTAAAACCACTTATAATCTCAAGTAAAGATAGGTTATAAAATTATTTATCTTTAATTCATCATAATTAACCCTAATTTAAAGTATTTTGAGATTATAATGACTTTTTCATAGAATGATAGATAAATACTCATAAATATGATAACATGCATAGGAATGAAATCTTTTATGCCTTAATATGCATTAATAATCATGTATTATCATGTCTAATTAGCATGTTATCACACCCCCCAATATCCTAGTAGGGCTAATAACACCTCTTACATTGACAACCACATACAATGCAGCTTCTTATAGTATAAACTTTTTCTAGAGAGCTCCCCCACCTTTGTGAAAAATATTTCAAGGAGAGGGATATCATTAGATTTCCTAATAACTTGTTATCCATTAGTAACATTACTCGTACCCTTAATTGTGTGGCCATTTCCCCCCTCCCTCCCCCCTCCCCCCTCCATTGTGTTTTCTAACTTTTGTTCCAAACAAAGGATTGGTTTGGGGCATGAAAATGGTAATGGAATCTATAAGCTTGTGTCAAAAACTTGTCACCTAGCCTTCTTAATCTCTTTTTTTCTAATTTCATTCCTTTATACTGACTTTTGTGGCACTACAAACATGGATATAATTTTATCTAAACTTTAAAAATCTATATCTTGGTTATTTATATCTAATTTCTGTTGGGATTTGAGGTCGATAACTTTCCAAAATTTTGATCACAATATCAAATGCAGCGGAAAAATATTGAATCGGATATTCAAAATATCAAGCCCCAAAGAACAGATGATCCTATCATCTAGTATGAATGAGAAAACATACTTACAGGGATTCCTTGAAGGAGTTCTTGAAGCTATTCAAGTGTCTAGCGTCTAGCGGTATCCACACAGTCTCCGGATGGTTAGATCTCCTCTTCAAAGCTCTTCACCAAGAGAGAAAGAGAAGAATGGAGAGAATTCCCACAAGTCTTGCATGGGCACCTTCAGTTGTGATCCTTGTATGGATCCAGCAAAGCTTTCCCACTCCGAAGGCTTGATATGGCCAGGGCTGATTCTACAGCTTCCTCGTCGACGTGTACATGGTTGATATTGTGAGTCTGGGTCGACGAAGCTCCTTGATTCCTTGGATTTTCCGTGGCCTGCGAGGGTAATTGGTCAGTAAAAGTTACTTGCATACCCTTTTTGTCCGTCGTCGGTTGGACGTTCATCTTGACGAAGTCTTGAATTTCGTCCACGCACGAGTTCATCCTTGTCATTTGCTCCATTAGTTGCGAGATCACGCTGAGGATCGGGTCGGATGCCGGTGTGGTTTGGAGTGGAGCTTGCGTGTATGCTTGTGGTTGAGTCGGTGGGACGAACGACGATTGTCTTTGATTAGGGTAATTTTGCTGACCGTTGTATTGTGGAGGATAGGGTTGATCTTTGTTCCTCCTGTAGCCATTATTCTGCGAAGAATTGTTAAAAACAGGAGTATTATATTGGCTAGGATAATTACCTGGATAGTTGGGTCATCCCTGTTGACTTCGTCCTCCTGATGGACCTTATCTATACATCCCTTGCCCTTAGATTGCCATTACGGGGCAATCTAATTCGACGTGGTTGAATCTTGAGCAGGTTGCGCATGGTGACGCCTGTTGGAGTGAGACGGGGGCGAGTCCTTCAGAACCGTTGCGGATGTTGAGTCGGTCTAGTAGAAGGTTCTGGACTTCTGTCATTTTGTCGATTCTTTCAAGGAGCATCCCTGTCTCCACTGATTTGGCGTCGAGAGCTTTCGGCATTGCACCTCTTCCAAATGGTTTCGCCGCATTATGGTGACTATTTTTCGCCACCGTTTCGATGAGATCTATCGCGTCGTCTTCGTATTTGCTCATGAAGGTGTCGCCGCTAGCTGCATCCAAAAGATATCTATCTTGTGGGCCTAACCTATCATAAAATATTTGTGTTAGTTCATGGTTAGACACTCCATGGTGTGGACATTCTCTCCTAAGATCTCTTAATCGCTCTCAAGCCTCATGGAAGGTTTCACTTGAGCCCTGGGTGAACTCTCAGATGGCTTTTCGGACGGAGGTAGTTTTTCCTACGGAATAGTATTTTCTTAAAAACTCTTCTTCCATCTCGGTGCAACTTGTGAATTCTTTCCCTAATTTTAAAAACCAGTCTTTGGCTCTATCTCTCAGGGTAGCGAGAAAGAGTTTCATCTTCATCGTGTCGGCGGGGATATTTTGAAGGTGATTTATTTCACAAACTTGGGAAAGCTCATCTACATGTATATAGGGATCTTCGGAAAGCTTACCATGGAAGATAGGAAGCATGCTCATGACATGGGAATCAATTCTAAAATTTGCCCCTCTTCCTAGGGGTGCGTGAATTCTAGTGACGGGTCGCTAGAGGACGGGCCTAGCATAGTCACTAAGGCGTTTCTTGGCATTTCCCTCATCGTTCCGGGCCATTTCAACTGGTTCGGTTGGATCAAAACTTGAGTCATTCTCGGTAGTGTCGGTCTCGGTAGCTTCGGGAGTTTGCGAGGATCGTTCAAAGAGGTCTATTTCTAGGGGATTATTCTGTACTCTCCAAGTTGTTCGTCTTCTTATGAAGAGTGGATCAAATATTTAGATGGATAATATCTTATAAATACTTAAAATATATTAAAAATTGAAGTCAATCGTACCTGAATGTCGTTATCCGTGAGAGTTATGCGTTCTCAACGCAATTTTGAACAAGCGATTGCCCGTAATCCTTAGAAAAGGGGCGAAAATCACTTATTCTTATCGAATTAAGGATCTCGAAGATGGATTTCTACTTCGGATCACTCAAAACACGATTGAATTGCTTGAATTTCAAGAAATTAAGAGAAAAATCCGAGTTGACCAAGTCAAAATTGACTTAATTTGATCAAAATTTGCCTTAATTCCCCGGCAACGGCGCCATTTGACGAGACGAGACCGCGAGGTTGTCGATTTCACACGGTCTCATGTCAAAAATAATACTGAACTTACCAATTTTGGGAAATTAACTTGAATTGAGTGGCATAATGGTAAATAAGGGTCAAATCCACAGGGAAATAAGGAAATTCTTGATGTAATCTTCAAAATAGATCAAATCGGACGAGAAATTAATGGTAGAAATTAGGGAAAATGGTATATTATGAAAGATAACTTCAAAACGAATCCAAATAATAAAAAATCATCGAAAATGATCTTGATTTCGTGGAGAAATTGAAGTTTGAAGTGGAGAGAAATTTTCGGACGTGAAAATCACGATTTTAGCTAAAATTCGAAGAAATTAAACTCTAAATCCTAATCTAAATAGAAATTAAATACTATAGGAAGATAGATTATGAAAAACCGCTTCCACTAACTCCAATTAACGATCAAATCGTCGTGACTAAACCACTTAATCACGAAAAACACCAAGAACGCGAGGATGAAGTTCAAGCGCCGATTTCTCCTAATCCAATCCACCAAATCTCGATTTCAAGGGCTCTGTAGGTGCAGAAATGAGTGTAGAACACGATGAGATCGAGAGAAACGAGAGGGGAGGTGTCTAAACAGATCAAATTTCTTGATTTCCGACTCGAATGCTTACAATCGTCAAAGAACATCTCTTTATATAGGGTTTTTTATCATAACCGTCCGATCGAAACGATCAACGGTTACGATGAAATGGTCCACGATGGACCGTTTTGAAAATATTGAGACCGTCCGATCGTGATGAAGGGCTCAAATCGATCCGCGCGATTAACGTTTTAAAACGCCTTGATTTGTCGTCATTGGACCGCGATCCAGCGATCACTATGCTCCCCGCCAGATCGCATCTCGTTCGTTATAACGCTTTTAATAAAGGCACGTGCGTTGATCCAGATGCGGTGGGCCGCGGTCCACTCGATCGACGCTCCATCATTCACCGCACTCCCGATCCGACGCCCTGCATAAGTCCACGTCACCTGCATCTTAAAAACTGTGTGGGACTTTAGTCCCACACGGAGAAAATTAAACGAAACCGAAGCATTTATAAGGCGCGACGGTTTAGAGGGTTTGAATACCCTTCCGATATACGAAAGGCTGAATACCCATTATATAAACTATATAAATTATAAATATATGTATATGCCGCGTAGACGCCGCGTGGGCCCGCGTGGTGCTACCACGTGGCCCTGAGTGCCACGTCGCATCCACGTGGGACCCGCGTGGAATTAATCCACTTTTTGCCATTTTTTTTAATTCATTTTTATTATTAAAAATCGAAATAAATTTAGAAAAATCTAGAAAAAATCCCTAAAAATAGAAAATTCATAACTTTTAATATATAACTCCGAATTAATCCAAATTTCTTTCATTTGATCCGAAATTTAATTATCTATCATTCTAAAAAGTCAAAATTAATAAATAATAAGAGTTTTAAATATTATTTCAAAAATACATTTATTTATTTAAAGATTTTAGCTTAAAAAGTAAATAAATATTTATAAAAATCTTTTCTCTCATTATTTTAACTTTTAAAAACCTTTATAATCTCAAGTAAAGATGGGTTATCAATTATTTATCTTTTAAATCATCATATTTAACCCTAATTTAAAGTATTTTTTAGATTATAGTTACTTTTTATAGAATGATAGAAAAATACACATAAGTATGATAACATGCATGTAAATGAAACTATTTATACCTTAATATGCATCAAAAATCATGCTTTATCATGTTAATATAGCATGTTATCAGTCGTTCTCCCCCTATTTATAGACATTTGGAATGAGGTTTTTTCATAAAAACCCTCATAATTATGTATATATCCACCAACATTCATAAACCTTATGTGTGTGACCCTCTTGGTCCATATATCTCACTAGTTAATAACTCTATAGACCAAATAACACCTCATTGGTCAACCTTAATTAATTATCCACATCCACATATAGATTAATTAATCAAGGATCGATTTAACCTAATCGATAGGTTGAGTTGCTAGCCCGTTGGGTGCCAAGCTACACCACGAACTCTAGGAGATATGGAGTATGTAAGAACTCACTTATGGAACCTTCCCGTCATTGATTACCATGTATATATAATCCTTCATACACATTAGACTCATGAATGACTTAGGGTATGGTCAACTGTCAAACCCTAATCGTTCACTCAACTTAGTACTGATACGTCTAGAAATCATCGAGAACTCCTTCGATATTTCCACTACCTTGGCTAAGGATTTCATCGCATCTCATTCCTTTGAGTCAATCTCCTCAAATACCGAGGGTGGATGATCCCATCTTGACCACACAATCATCTTCATGAACTTCATGTCGTATCCAATATATGACGTTTTAGATATCCCGTGACTCGGGATTCGTAAGTCATAATCAAAAGACAATCATCCATCCACAAGATGTCTTTGGTGTCCAAGTCAAAGGACCACATACACAATCATGACATGAATCAACCTGATTGACAGTTAGGTATAATACCATTGAGGGATTCATACGGATCAATTCAGTGAACTCTTTCTCCAAAGAGCACCCACTATCTATCCTTAGTGTCTCCACACCGATGGCTATAGGATCAGTCATACTCATCATATGAGATGGATTATATAGTGATATTCTTTCCGGATAATTCGATGTCCTTCTCAAATATCCCACGAATAGAAATGTTTAGAACATATGTTTAAAGACTAGTGATCACTATATTATGATCTCATCATAATTCACTTAGTCATTGCACATGCTCATGGACTTCATTGCAAACATCACACAAGAATGACAATGAATAAATTTCATTTCAATGAACATAAACAAGATACATGGAAGTGTGATTGGCTTATAGGCCACATAATATCCATCAATTTTATCATTAATCTTATCCATTAGTTAAACATCACAGATCCATTTAAACCCCCCCCCCCTCCCACTAGGATAGTCTATTCCATCATGTTACCCTTTTGACCCAGTACATTATCATGTTTTGGGACCCTCGTATAGAGCATCTCCATCTAGCCCTTGTTACTATATTGTTTTACTCCATGCATTATAGATCCCATTATGATGTATAACACCACTTTAGACAACTTTGTGGTTCCTCTTGTATATTTTGATGACATTATGTTGATTAAAAATGATGAGGTGGGAATCTCTACCTTGAAATCTCATTCAACAACACTTTGTTAACTTGAATTGCTTATCATCCAAGGAAGCACTTTATTTGAAAAAGTGAGTATGTCGAGGATATTCTTTATGACATTGGTTTCTTGGGAAAAAAAAAAGATCTCCATTGATGAAGGCTTGGCCCAAGTTTGAGGATATTGATCTAGGGTATTTAAGGTTTATAACTAATATCAACATTTAATAGGGAAAATGATCTACTTAATGGTCACTTTTCATGATATTTTTTATGTTGTTGATGTTCTTAGCTATTTTATTTATTAACTAATGAACTTAATTCAGGAGTTTTTTTCATTATTTGGAATCAATTTCTAGAAAAAATATTTCCTTATTATAAGCTAAGTACAAGTTGAATCCTCAAAGAGCCTTGATAATGATATTAGAGTTTTTTTTTTCAAAAAACAAATACTTACATAGGGTATATAGATGAGATTATATACGGAGAAACTATGTGACATTGATATGAAAAATATGATATGAATTTTATTATTATTATTATTATTATTATTATTATTATGTGTGTGTGTGTGTGTGCATTTAAAGAATGATTACAATAAGAAGAGAATGACAATGATAGAATGGAGAGATAAGAAATATAGAAATGATGATGAGATGATAATAAGAGATGAATGGATATAAAGGATTTGTGTGATGAATGATAATAAAACTAAAATATAAGAGGGAAATAGGTTTTACACTATCTGTGAAGGGGGACAGCTAAGAAACATATCCAAATCCTCACATGAACCTATTTTTATGCAAGTCCTTAGACAAGTGATTTTGGACTCAATTTAACCTTATTCATTTGGTTGATCTTGCCTCCACAAGAAGCTTTAACACCCAAAAATGTAAAACTTGGACCTAAGCCTCTTTTTTTCCTTCTAGTTTCTTGATGTTAAGAGAGAGCCAAAAAACTAGTGAGGAGAGAGAGAAAATAGGGCCTTTTATGTAGAGTGTTTTCTAGGTTCTAGGTGGAGAAGGGTGGAGACCTTCCACCCTTGTAATCAAGGGTAGATATGCACCGCCCAAGGACATCCAAAGGTGTAAGTATCTCCTCAAAAGGGTAACCTTAAAACTTAATGAAGTGTCATAGCTCCTTCCTAAAGAAGGGGAATTACTTCCTCAAAAGCAGGTAATAAGCCCCTTCCAAGGAACATGGGCCCATCTCCTTGAAAGGTGGCTCCTAGACCCTTCTTAAAGAAGGTGGACATCCACCTTAAGGGGGTGACCTCCACTTTCCTTTAAATAGGAAATAATCCTATTTTAAATCATTTTAATATAGGTTGGTCAACCTTTCCTAAAATGGATAAATTTAACCACCTTTGACTTACCTCAATAGAGTGGTTGTCTCTAAAGAGATAGGATGATCCCTATAATCATTAACAAGCTAAATTTGACCACATTTTACCTTTCTTTATACCTTTGACCATCCTTCGACCTCCTATAAAGGTGGAGAGCTCGTTTCCTTCCCTCTCTCATTGTAATTTACTTCCATATTTTTCTATTTGTACCTATGTCCTTGCATCCACATAACCCGTAAAAATGTGAGAATTCCATTACTTAAATTCTTAGATCTCAAGTGCGGTTAGTATTATTGACAAAGCAAAACCGTGAGGTCATTGATTACACGCAAAAACAAGTCAAAAATTAATCCAAACTCACCTATTTAAAGAAATAATCATGATTTAAGGTGAATAAGGGTATAGTGGTGAATAAGGGTCGAATCGACAGAGAGTTAAGGTATTTGAGGTATTCTTTAAAATTCGATCAAATCGGATAATGAATTAAGGTGAGAAATTTGGGATTTTTATAGATTTGGAAAGAAAACTCAAAGACAAATCCACAAAATTAAAAATCGTTTGATTTGGATCAAGATTCGGGGAGAAATCAAAGAGCAAAAATTAGATAGAAAATCGATCACGAAGAGAGAGAAATCCGAAATAAAATCTAAAATTAGCCTAATCTACGATTCTAAATTATAATATAATGATACCTGATAAAAAATTAAGAAGAAAACACATAATCTAACCCGAGATAGTGCTTGAAATGATCCAATTGATCGCCAGATCAAAGGCTTTTCATTTTGTGATTTTGAAGACGATCGTCGGCATTCAAGACGCAAATTATCCCTATTCTTTCAACAAAATCGCACTTTCAACCACTCCTTGGACGTGAAAATCAATCTAGAAGAAGAAGAAAGTGAGAGATTTAATGATTGAGATGTCTAAACTGTTCGATATCTCGAAACATCCTAGAATGATTTACATCGTTGAAGAACATGTCAATTTATAGGGAGAATTGGGTGTAAACGTCAGATCGGCATTTATTGTTCGATCAGCATCTCTGATGAAACTCATTTGATGTGAATCGTTATCTTTAAATTGCATTTGTTCTATCGAAGGTGAACCACTAAGATTTCGCCACATCGTGCGTGAAGAAAAATGCATGAAACACTCGACATCTGATCTTGATCTAACGCTCTGGATGCGTTTGAACGGTTTTAATCTCAAATGTTATAACTCCTTAGATTATCTTTTTTTAGTATAGTTTTGACTTCTCGATTACTTACCTCTACTTGCCCATTCGCCTGGGGGTGGTATGGTGTGGTGATGCAGTGGTGTACTCCGTACTTCTTCAACAGCGCCTGGAAGTGAGAGTTGTTGAAGTGTGAGCCATCGTCATTGATGATGGCCCTCAGACAACCGTATCGGGCGAAGATGCATCGTGTGATGAATCGCAGAACCTCCCGATGGTCGTTTGTCCTAATGGGGATTGCTTCGACCCACTTGGACACATAGTCTACCGCCACCAATATGTACTCTTTCCCGTTAGAAGGTGGGAAAAGTCCAATGAAATCTATCCCCCAAAGGTCGAAGATTTCCACATCAAGGATCGGCCGCATGGGCATCTCGTCTTGCTTGGAGATGTTGATCGCCGCTTGACATTGTAAGCACTTCGTGTAGAAACGGTGGGCGTCCTTGAAGATGGAGGGCCAGTAGAAGCCGCTCTGTAGGATCTTGTTCGCGGTCTTTCGTGCCGCGAAGTGTCCTCTGCACGTCGATGAGTGACACATCGCCAGTATGTCTCCTTGCTCCTCCTCCGGTATGCATCGTCGGATAATTTAGTCTTATCCTAGGTGGAACAGAAGTGGTTATTCCTAGAAATAGTACTTAAGCTCATGTAAGAACTTATATTTTTTATGCCGGTTCTAGTGCTCCGGGATTGATCCAGTGATGATGAAGTTGACAATGTGTGCGTACCAGGGGGCGTGAGTCGAGATGGCGAGGAGATGCTCGTCTCGAAATATATCTCCGATGTCCTCTCCTCCCAAGATGTGGAGACGTGATAAGTGGTCCGCCACCGAGTTTTCGCTGCCCTTCTTGTCTTTTATCTCCAAGTCAAATTCTTGAAGGAGTAGCACCCATCATATAAGTCGTGGTTTGGCCTCTTTCTTGAAGAGCAAGTACTTCAGGGCCGCATGATCAGTGTAGATGATGATCTTGCTCCCCAAGATGTAAGCCCCGAACTTCTCAAGAGCGTAGACTACCGCAATAAGCTCTTTCTCCGTAATCGTATAGTTTATTTGAGCTTCGATTAGGGTCTTACTTGCATAGCATATGGTCGTTGGCTTCTTTTCCAGTCGTTGCCCCAAGACTGCTCCCACCGCGTAGTCTGAAGCGTCGCACATGATCTCGAAGGGTAAGTCCCAATTAGGACTTTTTAGAATCGGTGCCTCGATAAGTGTTTGCTTCAACATCGTAAATGCGCGCTTCCCTTATTCGTCGATGATGAAGTCCTTGTCTTTGCAAAGAAGGGTGGTGAGGGGCTTTGAGACTTTCACGAAGTCCTGTATGAATCTCCGATAAAAGCCAACGTGCCCGAGAAAGCTCCTTAGGTCTTTGACGGTATTTGGTAGAGGGAGGTTTTGGATGACCTCTATCTTGGCCTTATCCACTTCTAAACCCTTGCCCGAGACAATATGCCCGAGCACTACTCCCTCTCGTACCATGAAGTGGGATTATTCCCAGCTGAGTACCAGTCGTTTCTTGACGCTTACCTCCAGTATCTTCGTCAGGTGAGCAAGACAACTTTCGAAGTCGTTTCCAAAGATAGAGAAATCGTCCATGCAGACTACTAAGCTATCGCCAAGAAAGTCGGAGAAGATTGTTTTCATGCATCATTGAAACGTTGCGGGGGCATTGCACAGTCTGAATGGCATGCGTCTGAAGGCGAAGGTGCCAAACGGACATGTGAACGTCGTCTTCTCTTGATCATCAGGGTGGATAGCAATCTGATTGTAGCCCAAATATCCGTCGAGAAAGCAGAAGTAGTTTGATCCTGCCAGTCGGTCCAAGATTTGGTCGATAAACGGTAACGGGAAGTGGTCCTTCTTGGTCGTAGAGTTCAGCTTTCGGTAGTCAATGCAGACTTTCCACTTCGTCGGTAGGCGCGTCTGGATTTCCTCGCCCTTCTCGTTCGTCGTGACCATTACTCTGGCTTTCTTTGGAACAACATGTACAGGACTCACCCATTGGCTATCGGATATGGGGTAGATAATTTCTGCGTTGAGCCATTTAAGAATCTCTTCTTTTACGGTCTCCCATACCCTCGGGTTGAGTCGTCTCTGGGCCTCCCTGACGGGTCTTGACTCATCCTCTAGGTAGATGCGATGAGTGCATAGTGAAGGGTCTAACCCTTTTAGGTCCGTCAGGGTCCATCCGATTGCTTCTTTATTTTTCCTTATCACCTATAGTAATTGTTCTTCTTGCTTCATATCCAGCTTGGACGAAATGATTACTGGCTTTGCTTTCTCTTCATCAAGGAAGGCGTACTTGAGTATAGACGGGAGAGTTTTGAGCTCTAGAGTTGGCTCGTCCATCGGAAGCTCCTCATATCTTGCTTCCTCATCGATCATCATAACTTCTTCTACACATGCATCTATTTCCTGATCGTCGGCGAAGTCGATGGCGCCCAAGTCTTCGGAAGCTCGTGAAGGGTATTTCATAAGTTTGTTGATGTCAACCTTCACGGTGTTCTCTCCCACCTTGAGAATTACTTCTCCTTTCCCCCAGTCGGTTATGGCTTTTGCGGTAGCTATGAAGGGTCGTCCTAAGATAATCGGGGCTTGGCTCAGCTCCTTAGTCATTTTCATGTCGACCACTAGGAAGTCTACCGAGAAATAACGATCTTCTATCCTTACGATGACATCTTCTACTAGTTCATGGGGTTTTCTAACAGATCTATCGGCTAAGCATAGTTCTACTAGGAAAGGTTGTAACTCCCCTACATAATGACGATCAAATACAACTTTGGGGAGGATGTTGATACTAGCTCCTGTATCTAGTAGGGATCTAGTGAAAGACATTCTTCCTATCTCACTCATGATCATGGGTGCTCCCGGATCTCTCTTTTTTACGGGTAAGGAATTCATCATGATGGAGCTTATCGTCTCACTAAGTTGGATCCTTTTAGGGTTTCTATGGGGAGTACATATACCTTTAAGGAATTTTGCATAGGAAGGGATATGCTTGATGTCATCTATCAAAGGAATGGTTATGGTCACCTTTTTAAAGGCGTCTAGTAGGTTGTCATCGGTCTCACTATTCTTGGCTTTTGGTCGATTTAGGGCTTGAGGATAAGGCACAGGGGGCTTGTATTTTTCAGGGTTAGGTTCAGCCGTAACCTGTTCTTCCTCGTCCTCCAAGTCACTGTCTTGCTTGACGATAATTGGCGTTTCTTTTTCTTCATTTTGGCCTTGGTGGAAAGGGTGATCCTTGTATGGATCTGGCAGAGCTTTCCCACTCCGAAGGCTTGATATGGCCAGGGCTGATTCTACGGCTTCCTCGTCGACGTGTAAATGGTTGATGTTGTGTGTCTGGGTCAACGAGGCTCCTCGATTCCTTGGATTTGTTGTGGCCTTCGAGGGTAATTGGTAAGTAAATGTTACTTGCTTACCCTTTTTTTCCGTTGTCGGTTGGACATTCGTCTTGACGAAGTCTTGAATTTTGTCCACGCGTGAGTTCATCCTCGTCATTTGCTCCATTAGTTGCGAGATAGCACCAAGCATCAGGTCGGATGCCGACGCGGTCTGTCGTCGAGCTTGCGTGTATGCTTGAGGTTGAGTTGGCGGGACGAACGACGACTGTCTTTGATTAGGGTAGTTTTGATGACCGTTATATTGTAGAGGATAGGGTTGATCATTATTCCTCCTATATCCATTATTATGCGAAGAATTGTTTAAAACAGGAGTATTATATTGGTTAGGATAATTACCTGGATAATTGGGTCGTCCCTCTTGACTTGGTCCTCCCGATGAACCTTGTCTATACATGCCTTGCCCTTGGATTTCCATCACGGGGCAATCTAATTTGACATGGTCAAATCTTGAGCAAGTCGCGTATGGTGACGCTTCTTGAAGTAAGACGGGGGCGAGTCCTTCAGAACCGTTGTGGATGTTGAGTCGATCCAGTAGTAAGTTCTAGACTTCTGCCATTTTGTCAATTCTTTCGAGGAGCATCCCCGTCTCCACTGATTTTGCATCGATAGCTTTTGGCATTGCACCTCTTCCAAATGCTTTCGCCGCATTATGGTGACTATTTTCCGTCACCGTTTCAATGAGTTCCATTGTGTCGTCTTCAAATTTGCTCATGAAGGTGCCGCCGCTAGCTGCATCCAAAAGATATCTATCTTGCGTGCCTAGCCCGTCATAAAATATTTGTGTTAGTTCATGGTTAGACACTCCATGGTGTGGACATTCTCTCCTAAGATCTCTTAATCGCTCCCAGGCCTCATGGAAGGTTTCACTCGAGCCCTGGGTGAACTCTCAGATGGCTTTTCGGACAGAGGTAGTTTTTCCTACGGAATAGTATTTTCTTAAAAACTCTTCCTCCATCTCGGTGCAACTTGTGAATTCTTTCCCTAATTTTAAAAACCAGTCTTTGGCTCAATCTCTAAGGGTAGCGGGAAAGAGTTTCATCTTCATCGTGTCGGTGGGGACATTTTGAAGGTGATTTATTTCACAAACTTGGGGAAGCTCATCTACATGTCTATAGGGATCTTCGAAAGGCTTACCATGGAAGATAGGAAGCATGCTCATGACATGGGAATCAATTCTAAAATTTTCCCTCTTCCTAGGGGTGCGTGAATTCTAGTGACGGGTCGCTGGAGGACGGGCCTAGCATAGTCACTAAGGCATTTCTTGGCATTTCCCTCATCGTTCCGGGCCATTTCTACTGGTTCAGTTGGATCAAAACTTGAATCGGTCTCGATAGTGTCAATCTCGGTAGCTTCAGGAGTTCACGAGGATCGTTCAAAGAGGTCTATTTCAAGGGGATTATTCTGTACTCTCCAGGCTGTTCGTCTTCTCATGAAGAGTGGATCGGACACTTAGATGGATAATAACTTATAAATACTTAAAATATATTAAAAATTGAGATCAATCATACCTGAATGTCGGTCTCCGTGAGAGTTACGTGTTCTTAATGCGATCTTGAAGAAGTGATTGCCCGTAATCCTTAGAAAAGGGGCGAAAATCACTTAATCTTATTAAATTAAGGATCTCAAAGATTGATTTCTACTTCTGATCACTCAAAATACGATTGAATTGCGTGAATTTCAAGAAATTAAGAGAAAAATCCGAGTTGACCAAGTCAAAATTGACTAATTTGATCAAAAATTTGCCTTAAATCCCCGGCAGCGGCGCCATTTGACGAGACGGGACCGCGAGGTCGTCGATTTCACACGGTCTCGTGTCAAAAACATTTCCGAACTTACCAATTTGATGATTTAATATTGAATTGAGGGGTATAATGGTAAATAAGGGTCAAATCCACAGGGAATTAAGGAAATTCTTAATGTATTATTCGAAATTAATCAAATCGCACGATGAATTGATGATAGAAATTGGGGAAAATGGTAAATTATGAAAGAGAACTTCAAATAAATTTCACGGAATCAACAATCATCGAATTTGGTCTCGATTTCGTGGAGAAATTGAAGATCGAAGTGGGAAGAAATTTTTGGACGAAGAAATCGCAAAATTGACTAAAATTAAACAAAATTGAACCTAATCTAAATTGAAACTAAACCTTATAGGAAGGTAGATTATGAAAAACTACTTCCACTAATCCTAAATAGCGATTAAATTGTCGTGATTAAACCGCTTAATCGTCTAGAACACGAAGAACGCGATGAGGAGATTCAAGCGTCGATTTCTCCTAATCTACTCAACCAAATCTCGATCTCAAAGGCTCCGGAGGTGCAGAAATGAGTGTAGAACACTATGGGATCGAGAGAATCGAGAGGGGAGGTGCCTAGACAAATCAATTTCTTTGATTTCCAACTCGAATGGGTTAGAACATCAAAGAACACCTCTATGTATACACATTTTGGGCGTAACCGTCTAATCAAAACGACCGAAAGTTACGATGAAACGGTCCACCGTGGACCATTTCAAAAATATCATGGCCGTCGAATCGTGGATGGAGCATCCGGATGCGACCGTTGAGATGCGTTATAAAACGTGTTTGATCACGCCCCTTGGATCGTGATCGGGCGGTCGAGATGTGCTCCTCGCCATTTCATCACGACCGTTATAATCCCTCCATTTAAAGCACGTGCCTTGATCGTGATCGATGGTCCACGGGTCTACGCGATCGATGCGCGACGATTCGCGCCTCTTTTAATCTAACGCCTCAGCTTCTGCCACGTGCCCTGCACTCTTAAAAACTGTGTGGAACTTAGTCCCACACGGGAAAAATAAAAGAAGAGGGTCGGGTTTATAAGGTGTGACGGTTATAGAGGATTAATAATCTCTTTCGATAAACGGAAGACTATATATATTATATCTTATATATAAGTAAATATAAATAATGCACATCACGCCGCGTAGGCGCCACGTGGGCCCGCGTGGCACTGCCACGTGGCCTTGCATGCCACGTCGCATCCACGTGGGTCCTGCACGAAATTAAAACCCTTTTTGCATTTATATAATTCATTTTTAACATTAAAAATCGCAAAATTAATTCAGAAAAATTTAGAAAAATCCCTAAAAATTAGAAAATTCATAACGTTTAAAATATAACTTTAAATTAATCCAAATTTCTTTCATTTGATCCAAAATTTAATTATCTATTATTCTAAAAAGTCAAAATTAATAAATAATGAGAGTTTTATTTTTCATTTCAAAAATACATTTATTTTTTAAGGATTTTAACTTAAGAAAATATAAATAAATGTTTATAAAATATTTTCTCTCATTATTTTAACTTTAAAACCTTTATAATCTCAAGTAAAGATGGGTTATTAATTATTTGTCTTTTAAATCATCATATTTAACCCCAATTTAAAGTATTTTTTAGATTATAATTACTTTTTCATGGAATGATAGAAAAATACACATAAGTATGATAACATGCATGGAAATGAAATCATTTATGCTTTAATATGTATCAATAATCATGTTTTATCATGTTAATTTAGCATGTTATCAAATGTATATTTTTAAAACTTCAAGAACACCTTGGTGCGGTAAAGTTGGCATCAAGGAGGAGTGTTGAAGTTTATGGGAGAGCGACTACATAAGAACCACATCAGCAATAGAAGAAAAAATAATGGATTTACCAACTTACCTCTTTATTAGATATTTAAATTGACTTATCCTTAGAAACTTTGTTTTCTTATTCAATAAGAAATATGTATATTTGATTTACTTTGTATATGTGAGTCTATAAGAAGTAGAAAGAAATGTAAGAAGAATTCTAGATTTTTTTAGAGATGTTTTGGATATTGCAAGAGAGTGTTTTCTGAAATGAATTGAATGTCTCTCTCCTCTCTTTTCTCTCTCCCATTTCTCCACCATTTGTGTTGATTGGTGCAAGTTTCTAGTAAATGACCTCTCCATGATCTTGTGAGCTCTTCTCCTCTCCTCTCCTCTTCCACCACCAAAAATTCTCTCAAATGCAATCATTCTCTTTGTAGATATCAACTTCAAGTTCATGCTTTCATCATAAAATGCATCATGTAACACAAAGTTATCCTTATATGAGTCATCTCGTTTCATTTAGTAGGCTTTTCTTTATTTTGTGTTTATCTACTTAGATCTTAACATGTTTTTATTCTTAATGGTTTTCATCCATGGGTGGTTTCTTTTATCATTTGATGCGTGATTTCTGAAGTTTTTTGATCTATGTAACTACATATGTGTGCTTTATTTTTATTTTTGTGTTCAATCAAAACTTACCCCAATTCATCTTTCTCAATACTCAGGTCTAATCAATTCCTACCTCATTAATTGAGTATGTCAATCACATGCTCTTATATGTAATTCCACAAAACTAAGGGTTTTTAGTTTAATATTGAACCTACTTCTATCTATTATGATTTTTTACATAAATGTCTCCATTTACTAAAATATTTCCTTGAAGAAACCCACTTTTATGAGCTGCCATTTCTTATCAACACTTCTTTTTTTACTCTCATTATCTTGCATAGTAGTTTCTATATTTTAATATTCAAGTCATAGTATAATATTAATTTTAGATTTCTAGATATTAGGCACCCCCATTGTTGCATTTTAGGATATTTCACTTTTTCAGCTCAGTTCTTTAATTTCATAAAGATAAAATTCCAAATTTTAAATCTCATACACTCAAATTTCTAGAGATTAGAAATTTGTTCCCCTATAACATAGCAATTTGATCAGGCTAACAAAAATTTATGCACCTAAATTTATGGAAAATTTTATTTACACTCTTTTTTATCATACTTTTGTTCTCTATTCATCTTTGTAATAAAATTTACTATACTAAAATATATATATATATATATCCCATTATCTACATGTTATAAGAGTGTTGTAATTGAGACTTAAATGAATAAATATATTGAGCCATAGAAGTTAAGCTTGGTAAGTCAAATTTTAGTTTCAATCGTCAACAAATGTGATCGAACTCAAGGAAAAGCCAAAAAGGTCAAAGGCAAAAAACTAAAAGGTCAAGGACAAAGCTTCTAAAATCGAAATTGAAATGCATCAAATCAAAAGGTCAAAATAAGAGCTCATGAAATCCAAAGTCAAGCATAATGTCAAAGGGAAAGGTAACATTCCAAGTAGAAAATTCAAAGACAAGCAAAAAACTTTAAGGCAGCCATCAAAATCAAGGGAGACATTTCTTATTCCTTTTATTTGGTTTCTTTTTTTAATTCATTTAATTTTAGTTTATTTTAGTTTCTTCATCATATGTGCCACATATGATATTATATTGCACATGAATCATTGATCATCTATTAAGTTAGAAAATTTAGGGACTATTCAAAAATTCAGGGACAATGAAATCTTCTAGCTATATGTCAGTTGATAACATGCATTTATAACTTAAATTCTTATCTTATTTAACTAATATTCATGCTTATTTGATGTGATTATGATGCATGTTATCATAGTTTTATGAATTTTCTCCATTGACATGTCATTTCACTAAAGTCCATATTTATGCATAATTTAGGGTTAATTATGTGCTTTATTGATGAGTAATCTTTTTCAAGGTTAAATTAATAGAAATTAATCACTTTCTTTGAATTACTTTGACTTCAGTGAATTTTTTGAAGAATAAATTTCAAGAAGAGAATGTTAGGATGATCTAAAGAAGACATCTTAAGAGATTATCTAAGTTTATTATAAATTCATCTTATATTCTCCTTTGAAATTATATTTTAAATGGCATGATATTAAAAAGAAATAAATTTTTGATCCAATGGAGAAAATTTGAGTTTAAAAGGAGTTATATTTTAAAATTTATTGATTTTTGAATTTCCTTGATTTGTTCTAGATTTTTATTTGATTTCTATTTTATTTCCTTATTTAAAAAGGGCAAAAAGGGGTTAATTTCTGCAGGACCCGCGGAGCTGACGTGACGCGCAGAGCTAACGTGGCTCATGGGACCCACGCGGATGCGACGCGGCACGCAAGGCCTTACAGCGCTTAGGTGGCGCAGAGGTGGCGCCCAGGTGGCCACGCGAGTCCACGCGGACGCCCAGGTGGCGCCACGTGGTATTGTGGGGGATAGTAGGTGAAGGTCCCATGGGTTAGTGGGCCCTGGTTAGTAGTTTGGGGCGGTAACGCAAATGCGTTATGCCGCCCCATCTTTTATACTCACCCCTTCTTTCTTTTTCTTCCGTGTGGGACTATGCTCCCGTGAGATTCTCCTTTGCAGATGATGTGACAGTCCCATGGACATCAGATGCAATCGCGATAAACGAAGAGGGCGTCGATCGCGTGGACCCAAGTCCACGGGATCATCATCAAAACATGTGCGCTAAAGGTGTTTTAAGTGACGCGATCGATGTCTCACCTTGCGACACGTGGCTTCGCGAGGAGGCTTCGATCTTCATCAGACAGGCGAAATCAATGGAGACGTGGGCCCACGTCGTGCGCCCGCATCGTGGGCTACGATTCTACCATTTTCGGGAAATCAATGGCTCAGATCTCATCGCACTGGTGGACGGTCTGCGTTTCTAGCGGGAATTTCTCTTTAAAAACCAATGTATTCCCTCTTTGTATCTTAACTTTTGATCTAATCGTGAAGCAATTAAGCAATTTTTGAAGAAGGTCTTGAGTTCATCATGATTCCCATGTGTCTAGACTCAATCGCGATCTGATTCGTCGTGATTAATTGTCAGATTCGATCGAATTCTCCCCTTCAATGCCGAACGTCCGCCAAGGAAGAAATCAAGCCAATACTCTTCAATACATGTGAATTGAAGCCAAATCTTCATGGCACTCGGGTTAGCAGTGAGAATCGATCGTTTATCTTGTGGTAATTTGTATTTAGATTAGATTTAGGAGGTTAATTTTGTGTTTAAAGTCATTTTGTTCTTCAATTTCGCCCAAATTTAGTTCGAATTTTTGCTGATCTTGACATAAGAATATATCACTGATCTTAAACCGAAACACTTGATTCAAGTTTCATTGGATTCCTTGTTTCATCATCTATCCGTGGATAGAAAATTCGTAAAATTCTATGATCATTTGACCCCCTCAATTTAATGTTTGACCAACCACTATTCCTTTCAATCCGAATTAGGGCGTTGACTTGCGGGATCAATTACTCTTAAAATATAAATTGGAATTTTGGTCTTTTTGGAATCCTCTGGTTGTTAGATTTCTATTGATATATCAATTTTAAGATTTGGATATCATTTGGTTAGTCAATTTGAAGATTTGCACCGAAGTGTTCATTTCGAGATTTTTTTTATCTTTGATTTTCAATAATTCATAGTAAATCCAACTCTTATCGAAAAATCACGAATTTTATATCAATAAATTCCATTTTCTCTCTATTTTTTGAATATATAATTTTTTTCATATTTTAAGCTCTATTTGTTCTCTGATTTTTAGAAAGTCAACTATTGGTCAAAGTCAATGCTTTGAGCTTGACTTTTGACATTTCTTCTAAAAATCAGTTTTCTAAAGTCTTAAAATATCTTATCTCATATATTTAGATCATTTATATTGATTATGTATCATTATTACTTCTTTAAAACCCTAATTAAACCTAAGTTTGACCAAGTCAACTCTGCAATAAAAGTCAACAGTGCTCTCTGTGGATCGACCCGATACTTACACTTTACTTGATTTTATATCTCTGTCATTGTGAGTTCGGAATTATAAATTTTTTTTGACTGACGTTTGTGTGTTTTAATGACCGCATAAAAAATTTCGTCATCAGTCTAATGGAAAAACTCATTGTAAGTAACTTTATTCAACTCAAGGTGAGTCTAGGGAGTTGACTTTAAAAGTAAAATTATGGGTTTGTGTTCTTTACCTCTAAAGAGAGGAGAGAAAGGTAAGAGAATGTGATGTGATCACATTTTTGTCTTGTTTTCTTGTATTCATTTAGGTTTTTCTCTCCCATCCCATGTTCGTGGTGATATCCAATTTGTTCCAACTATGCATTGAGGATTTTCTCAAGTGTCACAAATCCCAATACCTATCTACTTGATCACCATTATGGTGAGCATCAGATTATGCATTAACCTGTTAATGACTGTGTTGCTTGTATGTGAGTCATTTTCATGGATTTTCTTTAAATATGCCAGAACTGATATTGCATCAATCAAATGAACAAGTTAATAATATCTGAATATTGCCCAAAAATAAAAGTAATATCTGAACAAGTTACAATCAAATCACTTAACTTCCCTTTTCACAATCAGCCTTTGACATCAATTGACATAATCAATAGTAAATCAGCATAAAAAATCTACCCTTTAGTCAACTTGGGGTACATTTAGTTTGCAGTCCAAAAGTCTAATCTCCTCTAGAAATTTTAACACACAAATGTGTTGGGACAATTGTTGGGTTCTTATGTCGATAAACTTTCAAAATTTTGATCAAAACATCGAATGCAGCGGAAAACATTAAATCGAACATTCAAACACCAAGCCACCAATATATATAAAAGATGATCCTATCATCTAATATGAATGAGAAAACATACTTACAGGGTTTCCTTGATGGAGTTCTTGAAGCTATTCAAGTGTTTAGCCTCTAGCGGTATCCACACGATCTCTGGATGGTTGGATCTCCTCTTGAAAGCTCTTCACTAAGAGAGAAAGAGAAGAAATGAGAGGATTTCCATAAGGCCTGCATGGGCACCTTGAGTTGTGGTCGTTCTCTCCCTATTTATAGACATTTGGTATGAGTTTTTTTCATAAAAACCCTCATAATTATGTCTATAGCCACCAACATCCATAGTGTGACCCTCTAGGTCCATATATCTCACTAGTTAATAACTCTATAGACCAAATAACACCTCATTGGTCAACCTTAATTAATTATCCACATCCACATATAGATTATTTAATCAAGAATTGATTTAACCCAATCGATCGGTTGAGTTGCCAACCCGTTGGGTGCCAAGCTACACCACGTACACTAGGAGATATAGAGTATGTAAGAACTCACTTATGTAACCTTCCCGTCATCGATTACCATGTATGTATAATCATTCATCTACATTAGACTCATGTACGTATAATCCTTCATCCATATACCGTCAACTGTCAAACCCTAATCGGTCACTCAAGTTAGTACTGATGCGTCTAGAAATCATCGAAAACTCCTCTGATATTTCTACTACCTTGGCCAAGGATTTCATCTCATCTCATTCCTTGAGTCAATCTCCTCAAATACCGAGGGTGGATGATCCCACCTTAATCACACAATCATCTTCGTGGACTTCATGTCGTATCCAATATATGACATTTTAGATATCCCGTGGCTAGGGATTCGTAAGTCATAATCAAAAGACAATCATCCATCCACAAGATGTCTTTGGTGTCTCAAGTCAAAGGACCACATACACAACCATGACATGAACCAACCTAATTAACAGTTAGGTATAATACCATTCAGGGATTCATACGGATCAATTCAGTGAACTCTTTCTACAAAGAGCACACACTATCTATCTTTAATGTCTCCACACCGATGGCTATAGGATCAATCATACTCATCATATGAGTTGGATTAGATAGTGATATTCTTTCCGGATAATTCGATGTCCTTCTCGAAATATCCCACAAATAAGAATGTTTAGAACATATGTTTAAAGACTATTGATCACTATATTATGATCTCATCATAATTCACTTAGTCATTGTACATGCTCATGGACTTCATTAAAAACATCATACAAGAATAAAAATGAATAAATTTCATTTCAATGAACATAAACAAGATACATGAAAGTGTGATTGGCTTATAGGCCACATAATATCCACCAAAAACACCATCATGTCCAAAAAAATCCATACCTCATAAATACTACAACTTCCCTAAGGAATGATTATCACCAAAGATAGGTTTTCACTCAAGAAATATCATCACAACCAATCCTTGTCAATAAAATTCTATCAATATATATTTCTATAAAAATACATCCACAATTTGTGTTTATTGATAAAGACAAATGGATCCAGTCCACAACACTTGCATCCAAAAGATGTCATAATGCAAGAGAATTTCCCAAACCAAGCTTTCAAACTTTGTAGATAGGGTGCAATCTGGGTAGGTGGCTTGAGGAGGGAGGATAGAGAGCAAATATGTCGCTCCCTTCGACTTGGGGCAGGGGACAGCTTGATCAAAAAATGTGCCCCCTTGTATTGAATTGAGGGGTCTAGCTAGAACAAGTGCCAGACCTGATAAGGAGTGTGATGATATTATGTGGCTCTAAAGCTAATCACACTTGCATTTCTCATTTATATTTATGCAACAAACTTCTATTTTTTATCATTCATATATGATATTTTTATTGAATTCCATGAGCATATGTAATATCTAAGTGAATTATGATGAGATCAAAATACTAAGATTTCTAGCCTTGAAAATTGTGTTCTGCACATTCATATTCAGAGGATAATCAAGAAGGAAATTAAAATATCCAAGAATAACATCACTATCTAATTGGACTAATATGATGGGTATGGAAAATCAATGTGAAAGACACCAAGGGTAGATAGAGGGTGCTCTTTGGAAAAAGATTTCATAAACTTGATAGAAATCTTTAAATGATACCATGTCTAACAACCAATCAAGTCAATTTATGTCACGATTATGTAAGTGATCCTTAGACATGAGAAAGCAAAGACATCTTGTGGATGGATGATCTTGTTTTAAGTATGACTTACAAATCACTAGCCACAAGATCTCCAAAACTTCATAGATTAGATATAACATGAATTGCTCAAAGATAATTGCATGGTCAAGATTTGATCATCGGACACTGGCATATAAGATATCTCTCTCTTAGCCCAATAACAAGGTGATGCATGGGCATCCATCTTTTCCTCACACATGCACCACTTGGATGTCACATAGGCACTTAAGAATGTTTCCTTGGCTATAATACCACATGGGAACCCAAGACTTTTTTTTATTTCAAGACATAAAATATTATTGATTGTGTTAGATATAGGTGAGTTTAATAATTTAAATAAATTATTGATTGATTTCTTTAAATTATTACATAGGATTAATTTGAGGATATTGATGGTATTTTAGTCAAAATGGTTTAAAGAAGGTATGTGTTCATGATTGCTAGTATTGACAACTCAAACAGCTGACCCTCATTGGTATGGGAACTCGGACACTTATAAGAATAAGTTTTATTTTATTAGTCTTCCATCATCAAGGTATTAGCCATTTAATCATTTTATTTTATTTTATATATTTTACATTTTTCATCATAGAACTATTTAAGGCATTTAAAGCATCAAAACTTTTATTTTATCTTTACTAACATTTTTAGTTTTATTTTCCCAAATTTTTTCTTTTTAATAATAAAGTTTTTATGTAAGGTACCTAGGGAATCTAAAAAACTGGGGGTGCCTTCTCTCTTGTGACAACACCTACTCTATTTCTCTCTCTTGCTCTCTAACCGACAACAATCTCTCTCTCTCAATACAACTCTTTATGATTTTTTTAGAGGTTGTGTGATTGATTTTTTTATTGTTTTTCAATCTCTTGTCCTAGAAGCTTCAATTAATCCCCATTTTTTTCATATCCAATTCATTTGGTTTGTAAAGCTTCTCAGAATCATTTTTGAGAGGCAAATTTGTAGGCTTTGATCAGAGTTGGATTTAAGGTTGGTTTAGGTGCGATTTAGAATTTTTTTTATTATAAAGTGATATTAATTGTGATGGTGAGTAAAGTTTAGCTCTAATTACCTGGAATTTTAGGGTATGCAAATCTGATGTTCAAGAAATTTGTGAGGGTCTAAAGATATGATTCTTAGGCTTTTATTGGAGGCTCTATAGATCCAATTTTTAGGCAATTGTTGAGGTTATATAAGTCTTATTTTTAGGCATATATTGGAGGTTCTATAGATCCAATTTTTTGGCAATTTTTGGATTTTGGTGAATTTTTTCCTGATCAATTGGTCAATTGGGGTTGTTTAAAGGCGTTTTTCAAGCAAGCATAAGAGGAGAAATTTTAGATCTATTTCTAATTAGCTGTCAAGTGAATTATTAGAGCTATTTCTGGATATTAATCGACTAACTTTCATGTGTGATTACAAAAATTGTTGGGTTCAAGTTAGTTCTTGATAAAGATTGATTTGAAGTTTAATATAAAGTTTAATTGTATAGTTTTTCAGGTCTGAGTTTGATCCTTGAGTTGAACTGATTAGAAGTTTGATCTGGGGTCAAATTTTACGTGTGATTTGAGGTTTTGTTACATCTAACCCTTTAGTCTGATTTTAGAGAGTCATTTAGATTTCCTTAAAAGCTTGTTTAAAAACTAATATCAAGCAGATTTTTAGATCTAGCATTAAGAACTATTTTAGGGCCAATAAAGAAACTCAATCAAATTTACATCAAGGTGATATTGTGGTGATTATTTTTAGGCTATTTTCAGAAATTATTTTTTCGCAAATATTTCATTAGCTAAACTACCTTCGGCATATTTCATTAACTAAACTTCAGATAATGTTGAGAATTATTTGGAATGGGAGCGCTTTGGGAGTGCAGCTATAGGTAGTATTTTCTCGTCCATTCATCATATGGTGTTTATTAGGATCATCATCTCAGCCACACTTTAGAGGACAATTCTAAGAGTACCTATATCTCACTATCACATTATGAAAGATGTTCAAGGGTAGATATGTAGAAAGATCGTAAGTCAACTTTTCAAAAATTAAAAAGTCGGCTAGATGAGACATTTTCCTACTGTATGTTGATTTTCTTGTTTATCCGTAGTTATTTACTTTCTTCCCGTTTGCAGTTTCTGACATTTACTATTGCGTGAGTTTGCATGGAACTTCAAGGAGGACAGTTAAGACCACCCATGTGCATTAGGATTGACTCTGGTGGTACGTCTACTGCTCGTGATGAGTAAGAGATTCTTTGGTGAGTGGTGTCAGATTTGAGGACATGCCTCAGGGCATTGACTGAAAACAACTCTCGATGTGTGTGCATTTGTTCTTTTGCCTTGTAAGGATCCACAAGGAGCTTGGGACCGAGTACGACCTACTTGGAGCAAGCACGGATCGATGATGGGGCTCAAGGACTTTAGAGGAGGGGGCTGACCGAGAAGGAGAGTATGGAGCGGCATGCTGAGATCGATGGGTTTGTTGGTGGGACTATAGTGAGATGCACTCAAAAGAGCGGCAGCAAAAATGAGGTCACTTTGTCAAGAGTGTTTGAGGGTCATATGAAAAATCTAGACGTGTGTGTGACATGAGAGTGAGTGAATAATCATCAAATTTATTAAAGCGATGTAAATCACATAAATGCACAAAAGAAACTAATTTCATCATTTATTCAAGGTTTTTCAATAGCGCTGGTGAAATATATAAAAATATCATAACTTAGCAAAGGTAGAATATCTTTTAAAAGGCTTTTTCAATCCAAAGCTCCCTACTAGATCAAAATTTTAATTTTCTATCTTTGTCCTGTCCAAAATAAAAACAATAAGGAAATAAGGGATTTTCATTAACATGTTTAAAACAAGAAAATAAAAAGTTTCACCATCATGGTACATATAGATTTTTGAATTAGATTTGAGAAATCAAAATAATTTTCCATGATCCCATCTAATCAAAGGATCATGATCAATTTTATGTTGATCAATTCTGCTAGACTGTCAGTGGGGGTCGGATGGATGATCGAGATGGAGACCTCGATCAGATCATCTACTGTGATCGAGGACGGGACCATTGACCCTATCGACATTCTACACTCAAAATTCACAGATTGTGAGTGAAATTAACTGAAAAATGCTGCTCGATCTGATCTGATCTGATCAGAGACTCACTCTGACAAATCGGCGATCCGCCTCGACTCTAATCACATATACATCTTCCAGTATGGTCTAGATCCTGGCTAAATCGCCCCTCTACTGACCGGCTCAAACTCTTTCGAAAACCTTCCGCGGCCGCCAGACATGCGCGATCATCACGGAGGTAGATGAAGAAACCCCAGCAGCCCGCCACGACTTCCGCGCCCGCTGATCGACAGTCCATCGGTCGGTTAGACGACTTCTTGCTCCCTATTCTCTCGTCTGAAGGTCCCCACGGCTTACTGGAGATCGTCGCGGACTTTCTCCGGAGAAAATCCGATGCTTTCAAATCGGAATCCTCCTACAAGGAACTCGTGGCTGTTCTTTCGATCGCCAAAGATAAAGAGGACTCTTCATCGCGTTTAGCTGCCAAGAAGAAGGAAGATCGCGCCAAGAAGATTCCCGCCGTAGCTCCAGTGCAGGCCTCCTCATCTTCGAAGGAAGCTCCTGCGGTGCAGGCCTCCTCATCTTCGAAGGAAGCTCCTGCGGTGCAGGCTTCCTCATCTGCGAAGGAAGCTCCTGCGGTGCAGGCTTCCTCATCTTCGAAGGAAGCTCCTGCGGTGCAGGCTTCCTCATCTTCGAAGGAAGCTCCTGCGATTGAGAAGGGGAAGTTGGTAGGTAAATCCGTGGAGAAGCAAGTTGCCGACTCCGATACTTCCAATTCCAGAGGTGAATTTTCTATTATTAGACACAATTACACGCAATTTTGTGTGGAAAGCTGATTTCTTTATTTGATTTTCTCTCTTTTCTTCGTTCTTTCTACCTGTACGTATTGTTCGATGGCTACTTTTGTTGAGGGCGGACCTGTATGGACAGAAATGTCGCTTTTTATTTAAGATCGGCTTTTAAAAATGTTTGGAATTTCCATAAGCTATGATATGTCCTACTTATGGTTGAATTCATACATGAAAAAGAGGAATCTCTGTATTCCTGTTGAATGAAATTATTTTGCATCATGGGCAGTTGATTGTGGGGTTAATGTTGTCCATAAGGAAATGTTTATGGAGTAATCTATCTCTCTCTCTACCTTAACTGTTTATCTCACTTAATTTTTGTGTTTTTCTCCTTATCCATCTCTCTCGTTCTCACGTTGTTCTCTGTCCTTCTATATCGCTCACAAAATTTCTGTCCACTCTCCTTATCCATCATTCCCTCATCTCTCTCTCACTCTTACTCCCTCTCTCACCAGTTCTTTTTTTTTTTCTTCTTTTGGCAGCTCCGAATTCCGGAAATGGTCTTGATTTGGACAAGTATTCCTGGACCCAAACACTGCAAGAAGTCACTGTCAACATTCCAGTCCCTGAAGGAACCAAGTCAAGATTCATTGTCTATGAAATGAAGAAGAATCATTTGAAAGTTGGGCTTAAAGGACAGCCGCCCATCATTGATGTAAGCCACCCTGTTTGATCCTGCCTTGAGGAAAACTAATGCTCTAGAAAAATAACCGTTTTTACTATTTACAGGGTGCTCTTTATAAACCTGTGAAATCAGATGACTGCTTCTGGAGCATTGGTATCTCTACAAAGCTCATACTTTAAAATTGATTATGCTGCATATATGTTTGAATTTATGGTTAAATGTGTTAACAGAGGATGGGAAAGCCATCTCCGTGCTGCTGACAAAGCACAATCAAATGGAATGGTGGAAATGTGTGACAGTGGGAGAACCGGAAGTAGATACTCAGAAAGTAGAGCCCGAATCGAGCAAACTCTCAGATTTGGATCCCGAAACCCGGCAAACTGTTGAGAAAATGATGGTAAAAACTTGCATAGTTTTTTTGTTTCTAGTTCCTCTAAATTTTCGCAAATCATAGCAAATGAGAGAGTTAGAAAAATGGCTTCGGCTGGCCCACCCTATTTACAGCATTCAAACAAGTTAGCAGTGGTAAAGGTCTAAAATTCCCTTAAGTGTACCCTGGCATAAATACTACACGAATCTTGTGCATCATTGATGTTCTGTTGGTTTATCATACCAATGATGATAGCATTGATATTGAAGATTTTTTTAGTCGCTCATTGTTATAGCTTTCTCTGGCTCTTCCCTTAGTTGACCTCTTAAATACTACCCTGAGAAAGAAAAGTGTGTCCCAATGATTTGCATGATTGAATTTGCAATATCGATGGTAAATGACCATAATGCCGGTATCATTCCTCTCTCACAAGGGCCATATGGACAATCTCTTGCAATTTGTGTGCAATTGGGTTATCATGTTGTTGAAGTTGATATCCATATCAATGGTTCTTGCAGTTTGATCAGAGACAGAAATCTATGGGTCTTCCAACATCAGACGAGTCTCAGAAGCAAGAGATTTTAAAGAAGTTCATGTCAGAGGTACTTCACTATTCTCATCCCTAACCCTAGCTTTTGTTTTTTGGGCTTACAAATCCCTTGGATGAGATGATCTTTTCTTGATTGCAGCATCCTGAGATGGATTTCTCACGGGCAAAGATTGCGTGAAGATTGCATTGTAAGAAAAAGAGACCCTTGATTTATAACTTTGGAGAGAAGACTTCGACTTTTGTTTTGCATGAACATCATTCTGGATTTTCCAGTTCTTGCTGGTACTTTTTCCTCGTCAGTTTGTATTGTTCTTGGATCATTTTTCTCACAAAAGATCATTGAAAGCGAGTTTGATGCAAAATCATCTTGTGGAACTCAATAGCAGTTCGTGCGATTTCATGTGGTCGTCTGGAAATGGATCAAACAAATTATAAGAAATTATCAGGGAAAAATTTTATTTTCTTTAAAGCTCAATTTATAAATTCCTTATTTAGATGACCGGAAATGTTTGAGAAAAGTTGGTGTCTTGTTGCTGTTCTTTCGTGCACGCTTGAAAGAAGAATGCAAGATGAAGAAAATTTGCTTGAAAACTAAGATATGCTTTGTACTCAAATGTTATGCGTTGAAATTCATTTTGCATGTTTATTCAAACAAATTATTCTTTGATGTAAACACTAAACTCTTCGAATTGGTAAATAACAAATTCATTTTGATTCAAGGAAGGTTGATCTTGAAACTTATAAAGAAAATAAAAGGTACAAAATAGCTTTAAAAATGCATGAATAATGTATTTTAGATTATGAAATCAATCTCAACAGCAATCAAGTATGTAATTTAAAGGATAAATCTCCATGTGTGTGGGAGAGTCTCCTTGAAATATGGAAACATAAGAATATTGAAGACATGCATGTGAGACAAGCATTGTCTAGACTTATATATTGGTACATATCATGGCATTCTAAATCATATTAGCTTGCCTATCACAACCAATGCTTGTGGTGTTCATACAAAAGGAACCAAAATCAATCTTACAATGATGATTTCAGCATTTCAAAACCAATGCTTGTGGTGTTTTAGTGTTCCATGATCATGGGTATACTTTTGCTCTATAAAAAGGGCAAAATCATGATTATGAAGGAAGAGAGACCATTGTCGCTTCTCTAAAGGAGAAAATAAGCCTAGTGTGATTGCCGATGATCATGGAACTAGTGTTGGCATAACTTCCAATATCTTATCTTCGTTGAATGCCATGTGGAATGGTTGGACATTTGCAAGAAATAAAGTAGCACCCTTATTCTCATTTATAGCTTTTGGCATAGTGGTAAGCAATTTATCCTATCAATAGATCGTAGAACTACAGGGGTTGAGTTCAAATCACATGAACAACATGGTGTCATCCAGACAAGTCAGTGGGAGTGCTTGGTATCAGAGTTAGCAGCAAGTGTTGGGGGATGGTAGGTATAAATTCTGACATTTGGGCTCGAATTGAATGTCATGTGGTGTAGCTTGGACTTTGTTGAGAAATAATGTATCACCTTACTAATAGCTATAGCTTTTGGCATAATGATAAGCCCTTGATCACAAAACAGATCCTTCTTACTATATCAATATTTTACTTTTGTCTTGTAATTAAGAGTACAAAATGAGCTCACATGAAATGTTATCCTCTAGTCAAGTGAATAAATGGATAGAGTTTGATGACTCCAAGTCTAGGAAAACAAAAAATGGTGAGCTCATGTTCTTAATTTGAATGATTGCCTGATCTAATCAGACATGCAATTTATATATGTAATTATGTGATTATTAATGCAAATTTAGGCATAAAACAGTTCATTTGTATGCATGTTATCATACTTTGAGTGCATATCTATCATTTCATACATTTTGTAAAAGTCATAATCTCCAAAATGTGTATATTTTAGTGATAATTATACATGAATTAAATAATATACTTTAGAGTAGATTACTCATATATATATTTGATATTATAATTAAGTTTTAATGTTAAATAATAAGATAAGATAATTTTTATACAATCATTTATTTTTCTAAGTTTGATTTTCTAAGAAAAATGAGTGTATTTTTTAAATAAAAATTTATTCTCTTGTTATTTGTTAAATTTTAAATAAAATTATAGATTATTTAATTTATGTTCCAAAATAAATTTAGACTGGTCTTGAGAGTTGTATGGAAAATTATGATTTTTCTTAATTTTAGAGATGTAATGAGTGTTTTCGATTTATTTATAATCTTTAAAAATTATTCATTTATATACCGTGCGCTGATGTGGAGGGTGTCTCACGTAACGACGTGTGTACACGCCATGTGACGACATAGTGTGCTCATGTCTCGGTGCACGTGTGTGGGAGGTGCGGTGTGTGACT